>CM060732.1:3475218-3553218 GCA_030704615.1 Takakia lepidozioides | reverse complement strand
CAGTTGGCTAGCATGGTGGCATTATCGTTTCCTCCAGTTCGGCGACTATATGCGGGAGGTGAGTTGCACGAATTCGCGTCCCATTGAATATTATTCTTGGCATTATTTGTAACTTTTCTTGTAACCTCAACATGTGCTTGTGCAGGAAATGTGTCTCGACTCCGACACCGACATGCCCACGACAAACATGGCCGAATCAGTGCATTCATCCTGGCGTGCCTCCTCTGCAACGCATCTGGTGGACATCCTCATTGCCACAACGGAGGACATTGTGAGGTTGAGTTCACGCTTTCAATCAATTTCTACGCGGTCGCCAGTGGGGCCTCGGGACCGCCCGGCTCCTGGTCCCCATCGTTTTTTTTATTTTTTCCTTTTTTTTTGTACCCCTGCGGCTACCGTTGTGGCGGTCGCCGGTTGGGGGGTCGGGACCACAAGACTTTCTAAAAATTTGTTTACCCATTCAGCGGTCCCTTTTATTTAGGTTTTTTCTTTTTCTTTTTCTTTTTCTTAACCCCGGAGGCGACCGCTGTGGCGGTCGCCTATTAGGGGCTCAGGACTGCAAGACTGGCGGTCCGCACCTTCTTTTTTTTAATGTTTCCACTTGGTTTATTTTTACCCACGAGGAGACCGCTTCGGCGGTCGGCGATTGGGGGCTCGGGACCTCCAGACTGGCGGTCCCCACCTTTTTGGTTTTTTGTTTCCACTTGTTTTTGTACCCATGAGGTGATCGCCTTGGCGGTCGCCGATGAGGGGCTCGGGACCGCCTGACTGGTGGTCCCCACCTTTTTTTTTTGTTTCCTTTTGTTTTTGTACCCATGAGGCGACCGCTGCGGCGGTCGCCGTTTGGGGGCTCGGGACCGCCAGATTGGCGGTCCAATGTCGCTCGTGGGGGGGGGGGGGGGGGGGGGGGGTGCTGCCAGGCAACTGCTACAGTTGCCGTCGCCACGTCACCCAGCACACAGGCGACTGCCGCTGTGGCGGTCGCCGGAATCGCCACGTCACCCACCCTGCCCAGCCATTTCCATGCGAGGGGGAATGGCGCTTATACCTTGCGTGGTATTTTTTTCCCTTGGACATCATCCCGATATCGGTCTTTCTTGCACTTTGGGCACTTGATGAGACGCGAATCCTCTCCGTAGTATAGGGTTTTATCACATGGACATGCATGAAAAATCTTATAGCCCATCCGCCCAGAGTCCAAGACTTCGCGCGCCTCTTTCCGCGACCGTGGCATCTTGGGTTTCAAGTGTGGAGCAAGGATATAGTCCGCAATAGTTTGCATTATGGCAGACATCCCAACATTACTTGTGCCAAATCAAATTTGAAGATTGAGCAAAAGTAAGATTGTTGAAAGTCGACTCACTTTCACCCCTTCATACAAGGGAGTTCTCGCCTCCCTCTCCATGTCATTTGAGGGGGCCATTTTAGGATCATCGATTGGCCGGGTTTCCTCGCCATGGGATGCATCAGCGCCCACATAATGCATTAAGAGATCCTCCATGGCTTGCACATCCTCCTGGTTAATTCCATCCTCATTGTTGTTGTCATTGTCACTGTCACTGTCACTGTCATCGTCATCATCGTTCGGTGCTGTGGGGGCGGTGTCTCGCCCACGGCTCCCACCTGATGTACTTGGGTTGTTTTCGGATGGGGTGCCAAGAGAAAGGACCGGGAAGGGATGGACAAAGTTCTGATACGAACAAATGAACCTACGGGCATATATTATAATGTGTCATTGCAACCATAACAACTTATTATAAGCGAAATGCAAAAAACAACCTTCAATGTGTGCATGCATCACATATGTCATTCAGTGGTTACATGTATGTGCGCAACGTCACGCATGCAAAGTTTCAAACCCAAACAAAATCATTTCCCCCCCCCAAGGACGCGTTCACCCTATCAACCAATTTTGTTTATTAATGTGAAAGAAAATCCTCTCATGCCATTGCATCCATCAAACGGATGTGGCTCAAGCTTCATTTTTTCCCACATATGCTTAAATATGTGTGCAAAGATTCAACAGAAAACAAAACAAAACAAAAACAAAACAAAAAAAAAAAACATTTGCCTAGGGTCACTTTTGCAAAACTCTTTATGAAGAGTGCATGAAGCTGAAGATAACTCAACTTTGGAGTGCAAATGAGAGAACAAAATATGGTTCTGGGTCCAAATGATTTTTTTTTACTCCCAAATTTTGCACGCACATTACATATGCTGTCATTAAGCATATGGCTTCAGAATGGAATTAAAAAAAAATCATGTGCAGGCAAAACGCAGTTTTTCCGTCTCAACGACACGTACTGGTTCGTTTCAACACTTGAATGACCCACTGAATGAACTTGGTTCAAGCTCATATTTGGTCCACATGTGCATAAGTATGTTCAAATCACATATGCAAAGTTGCAACCCACACGAGCAACAGAAAATTTTACATCAATCGATTAATTGGATGTATACAAAGTACATCATAGAGGCCCGCCTCCTCACTTAGCTTGGCGCCACCAAACTCAAAGTTAATCCACGAACGACCCTATCCACATCGCCCCCTCCACTTCCTACCCCTTCTGGTTCATACACCCAGCCCGAACCCTATTGCACCACGACCCACCACGCAATCTCTCTGGTCCACCCTCAACCTGTGAAGCAATGAGCAGGCCGCAGCCTCTATCGTCACACAAAAGTACATATTCAAAATGGACCCAATCCAAGGTATTACACCACAAAAACTCCATGGGGGTATGACCTGGTAATGCCTAAGTACTTCTGGTTATTGTTAGAGGACTGTAGGGGACTTAGACACTTATACGGGATCTGTAGGGTACCCTTAATTTTTGCACAGACTGAGACAACAGGAACCTTAGGGGTGACAGCAGAGCACTGTAGAAGGGGGTTACACACCCCACAGCCCCACAGCCGTCACAGCCGACACAGCACACAAGCCCGACACACAACCCGACAACAAAACAACAAACACGCCACACAGCCCAGACACAGCCTTCACAGTCCACACACAGCCCACACACAGCCGTCACAGTCAGCAACACCCGTCACAGCCGTCACACCCCCACACAGCCCGTCACAGCGTCACAGTCAACACATCACATCAACACACCTCACACACACGCCCACACAGCACATCACACAGCCCCCCACAGCCCGTCACAGTCGTCACAGCAGCATCACACCCGACACAGCCCACACAGCCAGTCACAGCCCGGCATAGCCACACACAGCCAGTCACAGCCCGACACAGCCAAACACAGCCAGTCACCGCTTGACACAGCTGTCACGATAATAGGGAACGAAGAGTAGGACAGGGAACGACTGTGGGGAACAACACCAGAGAAGGGAACATGTTAGTTCACATACGACGGTTAGAGAGGGAAACGGTTAGAACCGCGGATAGGAGGATAGGGAAGAACGGGGATTATGATGAGATCATTATTCGGGGAGGACTTGGGAGTCAGGCGGAAGCGGAGATCGGAGAGCACGATGAAGGAGGATTAGTAGATGCTTGTTAGATGCAAAGCCGTAGGGATATTGTAGAGGAGAATAGAGATACAATGGCTTCGGCCTGATACCTGATAAATCATAATCTGATATTTATACGATACAATCACACTGTGTAGAGAGATCTGAGTGAAGCTGTGGATTGAATGGAGGAGTGAAGGAAACTAATACGTAATTATCAATGGTAAGGTAGCTAAGATGAATGCGAAAAGGGAACAAATAGGAAACACCCCCATGATACACTAGCTGTAGGTCATGACTGATTGTTCTGCGCGGGCTGAGTACTTAGAGATTTCCAACTCTTCTATCTTGGAGTTTCCGCCTCGGATAGCGAAGGGATGGGTGAGTAAAAGCCGCGCGACATTTGGCGACCATACTGGGGAACTGGGACATGAACAACCAGATGTGACAGGCATCTGGTGGGATCATGGTGGTTGGACCATTAAAGAATTTGAAGTGAATCAAATTCCCTGTGAAACGAAGGAAGAAAGATTGTCCAAACAATTCTTTCAAAGGTTCTTGGAATTGCCAGACGGATGTAAAGAAAATATTCTTAAACGAGTGCATGATGCTGATCCAGAATGGGGTCTGGAGAAAGGAGTGATAAAGATTTATCAGGTAGCCTGTAGAGGAAGAGCACGTTGGTTACCAACATTGTTTATGTGATAGCATTGCTATCCATTAAACGAGTAGAGTTTGAAGGCTGGGAAGAAAGAAAGGTGAATGTTTATACTCATATGCATGAAGAGCTTGTACTGGTAAAGAATTGGATTCCAAAGGATATTTTGTGGATCAAACTCACACCAAGAACAGCTTTTCAGACTTGTTTGCCATATGGTTATATGGTAACGGAGACTTCAAGTATAGCCAAGGGTGCATTGAAGCTTGAAAGAAATCCAGGCATATACGAGAGATATTACAGAAGAGAGTTTTGGTTATTGCCACATTAAAAAGAAATGAAAGACATGGGACATGAGTGATGAAAGAGAAGCTAGACGACAAAGATATTCATTAAAAAGGAAAGCTATCTGAAAGCTAATTATCCATATCTTTGGGAGAGAGGAATAGACATAGGGGAATCATCTGGACCTCTCACACCATCAAGATCAAAAAGTGCATCACCTATACCGGAAGAACTAGAGTTGGATGCCACTCCTTCTGTTTCTTTGCAAGAAAGATTAAGGGAATTGGTACAGGAAGAAGATCAATCACGAGGTGAAAGATCTGAGGTACATCCTTGGATAAAAGATTTGACAGAAATCTTTGATAAAGTTTGGCATGGAACACCAAAGCAGGAACTCCAGTTTCTGAAGCAGAAGATGAAGAAGGAGATGAGGATGTGGCAGAGCCAACGGAGAGTTCAGACTCTCCAACACCATTACAGTTGAGTTACATGAGTGAAGAAGAAACCCAAGGGCAGAACTTGAAGGATGAAAACAGAGAGAAGAAATTGGAAGAGGAAGAATATGAAGAAGTAGACCCAACAGCTGAGGTTGAGACTACAACCAGGACATCCCAACCCGTTGGACCTGGATCAAGTGGAGCACTTGGATCACAGGCCAACGAAGGTGTCGGCTCAGGGGGATCAGGCGGGCTGCCTGGATCTGGCTCTGGGGGACAGGGAGTGTGGGAAGTAGTGCAACTGAAGCTGGGAATACTGTGAATATCGTGGGGCCAGAAGCAGGGAGTGCTCAAGGGCCACCACTTGGTGGAAGATCCACCACAAAAACAACAGGTCCAGAAGGACCAGCACCAGCAAGGGTGCCAGCACCTGTCAGTGGGCAGAAGGTAGGGCCACAGATGGCGTTACAACCAACACGGGCAAAACCACCCTTTCCAATATATTCAGGAAAAGGGGATCCCGATGTACACATTAGCCAATTTGAGCACATGTGTATAGTGAACAATGAGAATGGCGATGATGCCAAGATGAGACTGTTTCCTTGTTCACTTATCAAGAAAGCAAGTGAATGGTATGCAAGATTCCCTGATAATCATTTCCTAACCTGGAATGGCTTGAATACAGCATTTCGAAATAGGTTCAGGACAAGTAAAACTGAGGATGAAGTGTATGGAAGTTTACAACAGCTGAAGCAGAAGAAGCATGAAACTGTTGAAGAGTATATGGAGAAGATGGAATTGATGATGAAAAAGCTGGCTGCAGTACCAGCACCCGGTTTACAGAAGACTTGGTTTGTGAGTGGACTAAGACCAGAGTTGCAGAAGAAAGTGGATATGTTACCCCATAATACAGTGGAGGAGGCATTTGAAACTGAACTGAACAGAATTGAGCAATTGGGAATGCTCAGGAGAGAGAAAAAGGAAGATGAGGACTCTGAAGATGAGTCAGATGAAGAAGAAGAGCAAGAACTAAAAAGAAAGAGTAAGAGAAAGGAAAAGTTGAAGAGGGATAACTATGAGAAAAGATTGGAAGAAATCTTGAAGAAGTATGCCACAGAGGCTGCAACACATTGGAGGAAGGGTGTATGGTGTGCAAAGTGCCAGAATGAAGGCCATACCACTACAGAATGCCACATGAAGGAGAAACACTGTACTATCTGTAAAATGGATAACCATTCTACTGAGAATTGTTACTACAACAGAAGGACAGCTGCAAGAGAACCTAGGCAAGTGAGGGTGCATCAGGTGCAACCCCAGCCAAGAAGAAGCAATGATCAGGACCACTATGGTAGGTCTGGTGGTTATAACAATGGCATGGAAGGAAGAGGTAATTCAAGAGGGAATTACCAAGGAAATTCCAGAGGCAACTATCAGGGTAATCCGAGGGGGAATTACCAGCCCGGGAATCAGGATTATAGAAATAATCCAAGACCAGACCAAGGGCGAGGACCCAATGGTGAAGAGCTATGTTACTATTGTAATCAGCCAGGACATCGCAAGGCAGCCTGTTCATTCTGGATAAGACACCAGAATGAGATGAGAGCTCCTGTGAATGAGGGCCCAGTGGTGGCAGCTCACATGGTTAGGCCATGTGTTGTACCAGAAGTAAGTACAATGATAGTAACAAGAAGTAAAGCCAACTAATACCTCCAGTAGAAGAGGAAGAAGATGAGACTGGAAGTGGCAATGATATGCCTGAAGATGAAGAGACTTGGAAGGATGAGAAGGAACTGCACAAGGAAGTGGCAGATACTATAAGGGAAATGCAAAAGAGTACTGATATTCCTGTGGCAGATTCCTCTGATTCGGATGGAGAAAAAGAGGAGAGTGAGGAAGAAAGGAGAAAAGAAGATGCAGACATGCAAAGTAATGAAGAGACTTTGGCTGAAGTAATATGTCAGACCAAAGCAGAAATTACCATTGGACAGCTATTAGCTGTGGCACCTTATTGTAGGCACAGGCTGTATCAGGCAATCAATCGAATTGCCCAAGAGACAGGAAACACAGACCTGAACAGCAAGGTGACCAGTTATAATGTGAAGCCGGAAGGGCGAGAACCAGTCATGGACTTTGATGATTCTATGCCAGTAATCCAATTGAGAATTGGAAGCACAGAACTAACTGATGTACTGATAGATGGTGGTTCTGGAGTAAATATCATGACAGACCAATTAAGGAAGAGCTTGGTCTAAGTAACATGAAACCAGCCCCATTTACAGTAACAATGGCAGATCAAAGAAGTGTACAGCCATTGGATTAATAAGAGGAGTTAAGATACAGATACAGAAAATGATCTTTCTGATCACAGTAACTGTATTAAAAATGGATGAAGTCATGGAGGCTTATTCCTTATTATTGGGACGTCCGTGGCTGAAACAGGCCAGGGTATTCCATGACTGGAATTCTCAGTTACTAACTGTGCATAATGGGATGCACGAGATACAAATTACCACAAAGAAATCTAGTAGATTACCTGCTACAAGAAGACCTCGAGGAGTCAGAGAGTATGACTGGAGGGGAGGACTGGATGAGGAGCAGGAAGCTACCCTATTTGCTGCACACCCAGAGTGGGAGCAAGTTGCAGAGATGCGGCTGGAAAGCCTAAGTTGTTTGAGAGGTATCTGCTGTGGTGTAGTGACAGCAACACCAACGGAAGAAGAAACCAGCATTTTACCCATCACATTTCTATGAAGAAAGAGAAGGAGAAATAGAAATCCTAGAAGAACCAGCCACTGTGAGCTTACAGGATGAAGTGGTGACTGGTTGGACAATCACAGCTGATGAGCAGGTGAGAGAAGTAAATGTGGGAACTCCGGAGGAACCAAGGATGGTGAAAGTAGGAGCTGATTTGGAGCCGAATTCTTCGAAGAAGCTAAAAGCTTGTTCATCAAATACAGAGATGTATTTGCTTGGAGCTATGAGGATCTAAAAGGGATACCACCTGAAGTCTGTCAGCATAAAATTGAACTGGAACCAGGGTCAGTGCCAATCAAGCAGGCGAGGTATAGAATGAATCCCAACTACGCACAGAAGGTTGGAGAAGAGATAAAGAAGTTGGCTGAGGCTAAGTTTATATACCCAATAGAGTATACAACTTGGTTGTCACCCATTGTTATAGTTCCCAAGAAGAATGGCAAACTAAGAGTATGTGTGAACTATAAGAAGCTGAATGCTTGTACGAAGAAAGATCCTTTCCCTTTGCCATTCACAGAAGCAGTATTAGACACTGTGGCAGGCCATGAGATGTACTCATTCATGGATGGCTTCAGTGGTTATAATCAAGTGCAAGTGGCAGAAGAAGACCAAGGGAAAACAGCTTTCATCACAGACTGGGGGGCTTATGCATACAAAGTCATGCCCTTTGGACTTTGTAATGCACCAGCGACCTTTCAGAGAGTGATAAGTGAATCTTTTCAAGAGTATCTGGATGATTTCATGCAGGTGTTTTTGGATGATTTCAGTGTGTACAGCTCTAAGAATGAGCACTTGCATAAATTGGAGTTATGCCTGGCCAGATGCAGGATGAGAGGTCTGGGCTTGAATCCAGAGAAGTGTACTTTCTGTGTGAACTCAGGGGTGCTTCTGGGACACATAGTGTGTAAGAAGGGACTTCTTGTGGATCCCAGGAAGACAGAGTCCATTAAAGTCTCTCCACCACCAGTGAATGTTAAGAGTTTAAGGAGATTCCTTGGGCAAACCAGTTATTACAGAAGATTTGTCAAAAGGTATGCACAAATAGCAGCACCATTGAGCAAGCTTCTGAAGAAAGATGCAGTGTTTGCATGGACAGCTGAATGTCAACAGGCGTTTGAGGAACTTACACTGTCAGTAACAACTACACCTGTGCTGATTAACCCTCACTGGCATGTAGTATTTCATGTTCACTGCGATGCATCAGGAGAAGCATTGGGAGCGGTGTTAGCCCAGAATGTTACAGGGAATATAGATTCACCTGTGTACTATGCTAGCCGGTTGATGAACAGTGCTGAGAGGAACTATAGCACAACGGAAAGAGAAGCATTGGCAATGATCTATGCAGTGAAGAAATTCAGGCATTACCTATTGGGAAGAAAGTTTATGTTTTATGTGGATCACCAGGCTCTGATATATCTGGTGAACAAACCTTTGATAAGGAAGGATAGCGAGGTGGTGGTTATAATCTTGCATGAGTTTGAGTTCGAGTTATTTACAAGCCTGGCCGTTTGCATCTTGTGGCAGATCATTTGTCACGACTAACAACAGGAGAGGCCGCCACAGGAGTGGACGATCAGTTACCTGATGCGAGTTTATTTGTAATGGAGGTGCAAGGAAGTGCAGATGAATGGTTAGATTGGCAATGGCCAATCAGATACTACCTTGCTCATGGTCAGTGCCCACCTAGTTATGGTAAGGAGCAAGGAAAGAATTGCTATCAGAGCTTTACCTTATACTATGGTAGGAAGCAGAATGTATAAGTTAGGACCTGATGGAGTACTAAACGATGCTTGTACCACCATGAAGTAAATAAAGTCTTGGAGGAAGTTCATAAAGGAGTGGCTGGAGGTCATTTTGGAGAAGAGACTACCAGTAGAAAGATACTACTCGCAGGATACTGGTGGCCTACGTTGTTCAAAGATGTACATGAGTATTGTCAGAAGTGTGATGAATGTCAGAGGCTAGGACCTTTGCAGAGATCTGGAAGAATGGCCTTGCATCCTACAATGCCTACGGAACCATTTCAGAAATGGGGACTAGACTTTGTTGGACCAATTAATCCACCATCCAAGAATACACGAAACAGGTACATAATTACAGCCACCATGATTATACTACAAAGTGGGTGGAAGCTAAAGCTTTGAGGGACAACACAGCCAAGTCCACAGCAAGGTTCCTGTACGAGAACATACTTACACGATTTGGATGTCCCTTAGAATTTATCAGTGATCAAGGAAGTCACTTCATGAATGAGACCATTGAGTTATTGACTAAAGAGTTTATGATTGTGCATAGAAAGAGTACAACATATTACCCACAGGGTAATGGACAGGCAGAGGCTACCAACAAAATACTATGTACTATCTTGGCTAAGATAGTCAATGCAACAGAACGGATTGGGATACAAAGCTGCTGACAGCTTTGTGGTCATACAGGACTTCATATAAAGTCACCACTAAGTATACACCATTCCAATTAGTTTATGGTATGGAAGCCTTACTTCCAGTGGAATTCCTGTTACCTACCATGAGAACAGAGTGGGGAAAAAGAATGGAATTGCAAGACTCCATCAAGGTCAGGAAACATGAATTATACCATGTGGAAGAAGTACGTGCTGATGCAGCTGATAATATGACCAGAATTCAGATGAAGCGAAAGGAACAGTTTGATAAAGGCAAATTAAAGACTTTTAAGACGGGGGGATTTGGTTTTTGGTTGCAGAAGAAAGGAAAGATTCAAGCTTCTAAGCTTAAATCACCATGGAAAGGACCTTATGTCATACAAAAGATGTATGATAACAACACAGCCATGTTACAAACCATTAACAAAGGAAATGCTGGGAAGAGTCAATGCAAATAAGTTGAAGGGGTACAGTGGTATCCATGACAAACCCCTGCAACATGATTTGCATGTTGAACCGCAAGAGCAGTCACGGGCTGCACCAGTGTTACGAACGGAGTATGGAACACTTGTCGCTAGGCCCAGTATATATGACGACGGGGTGGGCAAAACAAACGTGACACAGCCTATCACAGCCCATCACGGCGTGACACAGCCTATCACAGCCCATCACGACGTGACACAGCCACCACAGCCCAGCAAGGCCCAACACAGCCTATCACAGCCCATCACGGCGTGACACAGCCTCCTATCACAGCCCATCACACGACGTGACACAGCCAACCACAGCCCAGCAAGGCGCAACACAGCTTACCACAGCCCGTCACGACGTGACACAGCCTATCACAGCCCGTCACGACGTGACACAGCCAACCACAACCCAGCAAGGCGTGACACAGCCTATCACAACCTACCGCAGCGTGTCACAGCCTATCACAGCTTACCACAGTGCAACACAGCCTATCACACAGCTCAAGACAGCCTACTAAAGTTACACGATCCATAGAATCAGTGACAAGTGGACACATAAAACTTCAGTAAAATGGCTGAAGGAAGAAGAAACGGAAATTAATTTAAAAATAGACACGTGGAGGTCAGGGTGCGACACAGCAGAGAATGAAGTGCAAGGACAGGTGTCAAAAAGAAAGAGGACAAGAACGGCCGTCAAAAGGGATGAAAGGCGGACCCATTAATGATTACGGAAAAAGGGAAACAGAACGAACGGCAAGTACAGAAAAGCCGAATTCATGTCGCATGTGTGATCCTAGTGGACTATCCAACAGGGAAAGTCCACTAAAGAAGATAAAAGTTAAATCCAGTCACAACAGCAGGGCCACAGCCAATAGAAAACCAGAAAAATGATCAAGAAAATGGAGGGAAATTGAGCGCAAGAGGCGGCGTCGTTCAGAGTAACGGGCGTCTCGACAGGACAGGCCATAAATGCTATAACTTGGAAACTATGGAGGAACTAACAGACTTACGCTCGCAATATTACTTACGCAGTGGCAGAGACACGAAACGAAAGAGCAGAGCTTTTCTCTTGAACAATGCTTGCAAGCCCCGCAGGCTTACAAGAGGTTACCCATAGCTTTCTGCGGCAACCATACGTTTCTGCTTTGTGCACTACAGGCACTCCTGCAGTTGTTACAGCCAAAGCAGTTCGGTGAGTCTAAGATGAAGAGAGTGAGAGGAATGGAGGAAATCAGGGTGAAGAGCACCACCATTCTGCAGAAACAAACGATGGCTACCCCACACAGGCGACAAAGATACTGAAGGAGCTGAGATTGGAAGGATTGCAAAGCAAGGATTGGACACTACACCATAGACAGTACATGTTACAATTTTTGCAGAACTTTGAGCCAAAGACAGGAACAACAACGGTGAAGGGAGTTGAATTAATGATTACTCCCCTATACCTCCAGCAATTGTTTCAATTGCCAGCAGGTCATGTGTATGTGGAAGAACACAGGGAAAGACTGCAAATAGGGGATTTATTCCAAGAAGGGAGTTTCTTTAAAACTCAGGGTTATGCTTGTACCAAAGCTGTGTACCCAGGGTTAAAAGACATAAGCCAAGTATTGAACGTTCTGATTGCCCTGAAACAGAACCAACAATATTTGAGCAAATCCTTCACAGAGGAAATCCTCAAAGGCTTGAAGGGACAAGAGGTACTATGGGCGGACATAATGTACAATGCACTGGTAGAGGAGATGAAAAGATTACAAAGTACTACCGCAAAATCTCCTATCATAGTGTCTGGCCCAATCATTGCTCAAATAATCCTTAGTTCGGGCATACTTAATGCACAAGAAAGGAAGGAAATGGGAGTGTTTGAGCCAGAAACAACTGCAATGGAAGAGCAAGGCTCTTCACACAGTGAGGGTGACTAGCAGCACAACCAGAGACTAAGAGGCAGAGAAGGGGAAAGACTGTAGTGGCGGATCCACTGGCTTCACGGATTCCGCATGATAATGTTTCCCAAGCTCATAACCAGGAAGGGGCACAGCAGCACAAAAGAATGTTATTACTGGAAGCAGGACCTTCAGAGAGGGAGGAAGAAGTTACTTCTGCATCACAACCAACACAGCCACTTGAACGACTTGTCACAAGGTCACAAGTTATCCATGCAGCTCAAACCGAAATAATTGATTTGGAAAGTGAAGGGATAGAGATTCCAACTACAGAGCAGATAGTGGCAGAAATAGAGAAAGGGGACCTTCTCTATGAATATTCTGGTCTGGTAAAGGAGACAGAATCCCAGAGGTGCAACAGTTGCCCAAAGGAAATCCTGAGGTGCATATAATGCACACACCTGTGTTGGAGGTACCACAGGCAGAAGGCCATGACACTGTAGCACCGGTCATGAATGAAGTAGTTCAGGAAGAAAATCCGGTGGGACAATGGTCTGAATGGTTAGTGAGACATCATACTGTTGAAGATCGGGAGAACAAAAAGCATCAACCTCACCATGATGACCCTCAACAGGAAATGCTGATGAGTTCCATAGGCAGGACACTTAATTTGTTGGGGACTTATGTCAAAACCCATGTTCCAATTACCCAATTGACAGCCTTGAAAGAAGAACTCAGGAAGGAGTTTGAGGCTCGACTTGCCACTGAGTGTGCAAACAAGGTCGATGAAGAGGTCACTCTCAAGATGAAGCAGGACTTGGCCAATACAGAAATGGCTTTGCAATTAGCCAAGCAACAATTGATTGAGGCAGGCCTCGCGCAAGACCAGTTGCACGAAGCACATAAGCAACAGCTATACCAAATGCAGGTGCAGCATGAAAGCAAGTTGCAAGAACTGAATGCACTACATACGGAGTTGCAAACAGTGCATAACAGGATGGCAATACAATGCGCTACAATTACAACTATGCTTGACCAATCAACAAAAGAAATAAACAGTCAAGCGGAAAATGTACGAAGGCAGAAGAAGAGAATGTGCGGAGCACATGAAGCTCATTGTCGATATGAAGAATACAATCTGTCGCAATGAAGATACTCTCAAGCAATACAGGCAGATGGAAGCTGAGAATGAGAAATACATCGTGGAGTTGCAACAAACATCGTGGCCAATAGAAATGAAATCTCAATCAGTAACAAGGCTTCGAAAGAAGCCAATAATCTACTTGTGCCTATGCGCAATTGGTTGAGCCACAGGCGAAGCGCATGAAGGATTTACAACAGCATTGGAATTGTATAAGCTAAGAGAGGAGCAAACTCTCAGGGGAACCACAAGCAGCTTGGTGGATAACAGCCTTATGCAGGTCTGGCTAGCACAAGGGCCAGTAGAAGGCAAAGCCCCACGGAAGCTCACCCAAAGCGAGATGAATGAGCTTAGACTGCAGGTGCAGAACATTGCCACAACTACTATAGACAATGTCTATAGTAGGATAGCAGAGTTACAAGAGGATGTAGACGGACTCCAGACTCAAGTGGAAGACCTCACTTCAAACATCGACCAAAGAGTCTATATCCCTCGGGAACAGCTAATGGCTTCTTATTTGAAAGCCAGAACTCTGGCTTTTCAGTCTTCACAGGAGGTGCAAGAGATGCCAATGGTACAGGAACCACTACCACCCCACCACAACAGGTCAGTGTACCAGTAACTGAACCTGTGGTTACTACAACCACCACCACAGCCACCACAGCCGGAGGTATGGGGCAATGCAGCTTTTAACCCACCTAAACTCCAGCTGCCAGGGAGTACAGTAGGGCTATGATTATGCCCTTCAACCAAATTCCATTCATGTTGGATTTGGCTTGGAAAGAATTTAGTCCTCCGCAGTCATTCGCACATTACTACCAAATCATGCGTATTTGGCTGCCAGTGGCAACCAGGACTAAAGTTCTTCCAAACAATCGACTATTGAAGATCATCACTTTGCACAATACTGGCACGAGGCAGGTACAATGTTGAGGAATTGGTTGCTTTCCAGGTTGTACATGGACTCATTTATACCAAGACCAAGGAGATAGCAAGTATTGTCATGGGGTGCGGGCTATACTACGCTGCTTGTTTTCTGATACGTTACCACATTGAGCAACAAAAGATGCAAGCACGCTTTCAAAGTTACTCCAGTGGAGATCATTGGGTATTACCTTCGGTGCCACCTCATATGTACCTATATGACCCAAAAGTTATGATACAGAAGGATTCTCAAATTCGTTCATGGTTTCAAGCAGCCTGCAACAATTTGTCAACACAGAAATTCGGACTTGATGACATTTTCTATAAGGGACATATCGCATGGAAATACTTGCACGCGGCACCAGTAATTGGTACCCCACTCTTTGGACAGACAAGGAGCTCAGTGTCTACACAATTTTGCTGTTCAACGGTTGCACCAGGTTGTAAAATGCAAACTTCCAGACATGGTAGGACAGCATTGTATGCCCCAGATGATTCCACAAAAAGTTCGAAAATTAAAACACCTAGAGGCGATGACGATTCTGATACAACTGGTTCTTCACAAAATTCTTTTGACATGGGAGAAGACTATACAATTCAGATGGAAGCGAAGAAACAAAGGGGATCTCCTCTACCGGAAAGATTACCTCGATATCAGCCTCCAGAAGGCCTCACTTATCCAGGTAGTAATCAACCATCTCCATCAACCAGAGACAGACCTCGGGCTCGTACACACAGCCCACCACGAAACTCTCAACGTCAAAGTGATCACTCACAAAGGTTTGCTACTCGAAAACATTAAACCGTGAGGACACGGCTTTTTGAGGGGGGAGGGGTAATGTTAGAGGACTGTAGGGGACTTAGACACTTATACGGATCTGTAGGGTACCCTTAATTTTTGCACAGACTGAGACAAACAGGAACCTTAGGGGTGACAGCAGAGCACTGTAGAAGGGGTTACACACCCACACACCCACACAGCACACACACACAGCACACAGCCACACAGCCGACACAGCCCACACAGCCCGACACAGCCCGACACAGCCCACACAGCCCGACACACAGCCGTCACAGTCCACACAGCCCACACAGCCCCACACAGCCCGCAACACCCACAGCGTCACAGTCCACACAGCCAACACATCATCCCTTCACAGCCGTCACAGCCCCACTCCCCACACAGCCCGTCATAGTCGTCACAGCCCACACAGCCCACACAGCCCGTCACAAGTCGTCACAGCAGACACAGCCCACACAGCCAGTCACAGCCCGGCATAGCCACACAGCCAGTCACAGCCCGACACAGCCAAACACAGCCAGTCACCGCTTGACACAGCTGTCACGATAATAGGGAACGAAGAGTAGGACAGGGAACGACTGTGGGGAACAACACCAGAGAAGGGAACATGTTAGTTCACATACGACGGTTAGAGAGGGAAACGGTTAGAACCGCGGATAGGAGGATAAAGGGAAGAACGGGGATTATGATGAGATCATTATTCGGGGAGGACTTGGGAGTCAGGCGGAAGCGGAGATCGGAGAGCACGATGAAGGAGGATTAGTAGATGCTTGTTAGATGCAAAGCCGTAGGGATATTGTAGAGGAGAATAGAGATACAATGGCTTCGGCCTGATACCTGATAAATCATAATCTGATATTTATACGATACAATCACACTGTGTAGAGAGATCTGAGTGAAGCTGTGGATTGAATGGAGGAGTGAAGGAAACTAATACGTAATTATCAATGGTAAGGTAGCTAAGATGAATGCGAAAAGGGAAACAAATAGGAAACACCCCCATGATACACTAGCTGTAGGTCATGACTGATTGTTCTGCGCGGGCTGAGTACTTAGAGATTTCCAACTCTTCTATCTTGGAGTTTCCGCCTCGGATAGCGAAGGGATGGGTGAGTAAAAGCCGCGCGACAGTTATCAGTAAATTTAATGTTGCTGATTTACTATGCATGTGCAACTTGAAAATCTGGAATACCTGGAATACCAGTACAAAACAGCAAATTTACTGCAGTTTTTGATTAAAGCTCAACCTTTATAGCTGGCAGATTTGTTTGAGTAGATATCCTTTAACATGGCAGTGCTTTGATAAGGCCGGGAATACCTCCCAAACATCCTAGTTTATGTAAAGATATGTTCAGATTACACACTGTCATCTGATGTTTTTTTTTTTAAAACCCGTGGGGGTATGACCTGGTAATGCCTAAGTACTTTTGGCTATCAGTAAGTTATAACTAAGCAATGTTGGTTATCAGTAGCTGTACTATAGCTGGTTTACTGAATGATTGGTATGAAACTTTGGAATACCATTTCCAGAGATCCAACTAAGCTGCTGTAAAAGGTATAAAGCAAAGGAGTTGATGGTCACTTTCGATGACGAAAGGCTCATATATAGGACTGGCTCATATATAGGAGTGGCATGCCTAGAGCTATGTTTTTCAGAATGTAAAGCTGGCTTATATATAGGGGTGGCTTTCTAAGTAATCCCACCCTCCCACCCGTGGATTTCTTGTCATTGAAATCTGATATGTATCATCATAAAGACTGGTTGTAAATGGAGAATGATTGATAATGCCTCTTTATGAGGATGATTTGTCGTAAATTTGACAAAGACCTTATTAGGTCTTGTCCATGTCCCGACAAGACATAATATCTTCCCTCTCTCTTTTTAACTTTTTCTGCCCCCTCTCTACCTCTCTGGTTTTTTTTTTTGTCTATGGATGATATGATTATGGCCTGGAATTGATCTTTACTACCCCTAATTATGATTAATTACGGTGGAAACCCTAACCCCTACCCCAAAACCTATTTTTAACCTTTAACTTTTTCTGCCCCCTCTCTCCCTCTCTGTTTTTTTTTTTTTTTTTTTTTTTTTTTGTGAGCAACACAAAAGAGAGGGAGAGATCAGGAAACCCAAAAAAAAAAAAGGGTGGGGGGGGGGGGGGGGGGGTGACTGAGCAGCTGCTCAGTCACTCCCCCCCAATTTATTTTATTTATTTTTAAAATTATTTTTTCCGTTGTTGCCCCCTCTCTCCTTCTTGGTTTGTTTTGTTTTGTGAGCAGCACAAAAGAGAGGAAGAGAGAGGGAGAGATCGAAAAAAAAAAAAACCCCCAACCTTTTTTGTTTGTTTGTTTGTTGCCCCCTCTCGAGACCAGCAGCACTTGCTGCTCTCAGCCCCCCACATGTTTCTTTTTTCTTTTTTCTTTTGGATCTGGAATGTAGAGGTTGTTTTCTGGTGAGGCCAACTTTTGGGTTTGCATGACAGGTGCCAGGCTTATGGGGAAAGAGAAGAAGTCCCCTGCCCCAAAGAAAGGGGCGGAGAACCCATATGCTCTGTCGGCACGTGTGACACGAGCTGGCGTCTCACGGTTTACCAGCCCCATCGACAGCCGCAGCCGGAGGAGTCGTCCTCCCCCCGAGGCCAGTCCTACCCCCCCCCCCCCCTCTTGTCCCCGTCTTCGATGCGCCAGGGGCCGGCTCAGCCAGCTCTCCTATTCGGGAGGTTGTTGCTGAGCCGGATGCTCAGTTGAGCACACCCCCGGCCACCAAGACGGGTGAAATGTACCTTGGCAAGCGCATCACCCGTTCAGGGCCCCGTATGGGGAACTTTTGGATGTCACCCCTATAGCGACCCCTTCCTCCACAGCGAAGGCTGCACTTGCCAAGGCCCAAGGTCAGGTTCAAGGGCCTTTGGAAGTGGTCATTCCTAGCCCAATGTTGAGGATGAGGGATGAGGGGATGAGGAGGGCCAATGAGGTGGCTGAGTTGAGGAAGCGCCTCGAAATAGTCAAGCCGGGTGAGGGCCTCGATTCTTGTGGAGCATTTGTGGCGGGGGGGGGGGGAGCTACGGGCTGGTGGAGAGCCTAGCCGGTCAGCGACGCCGCCCCCTCAGCCTGAGCGGTCAGCAAAGAAGGGCCTGGTCTACGGGGCGCCGCCACCGGCTATTGGGTGACACTGGGGGCGAGTCGGCCAAGCTTGCAAAGGTACAACTGTCGCACTTTGTTCCATGTTTTGTCCTTTCCTTTGCATGCATGATTTCTTTGTTGTTTGTTTCTTTTTTTGAATTTGGGGGGGTTATTCGTCTTCAGGAGGCAGCAACATTCTTGGCCTCATTGGCGCAATCCGGTGCGGTTGCCAATGAGGGAGAGCACGTGGTGTTCATGAAGGACCCGAACACCAAAGGTAAGAAGAAGAGGCCTCGACCTCCCGAGGTCCCTTTTACCATGAATGAAGGGGCTGCCGAGGAGAGAGAGAGAAGGGAGAGGGAGAAGGAGAGAGAGGAAGTACCACGGGACTTCTTCTTCTTCTTCTTTTCCTTCCCCTTCTCCACGACCATCTCCTTCCCCTTCCCGAAGGGATGAGTGTGCATGCGGGGGAGGGCAGTGGGGTAACAAAGGAGCAGGGGAAGGAGGCTACAAAGAAGGGAGAGGGTGGGAAGAAGAAGAAATCCTTGGGGATAGAGGACGTGGAGTTGACAAAGATTGTGGTACCACCGATGGAGGTCAATCGCCATGGTGACCCCTGAGGTGCGTTCTGGGAGGTTATGAAGAAGCCAACCTTCAAACTCGCAGCGCGGTGGTTCCCTTGGCACATTGAGTGGGCTGATCAGCACTTTGGCACGAAGCGGGCGTATGCCCGTGAGTTAGACTGCCGGTTTCCGGGCAATTGGAGTGACACAAGGGTGATGGAGATGGTGGGGCGGAACTTGAAGGACAAGAGGTACCGTGCCAGAGAAATCATTCGGAGGGCAATGGAAAATGGGGCCCAACCCAAACAACATTATGGAATTACGTAGGATGACAAATCCTTGAATCATTTCACCTTCCATTTGTTGCATGTGCATTAATGAGGTGGATTCGATACAACGTATGTGTGTAATTCACTAATTGTTGTGGGGGGGGGGGGTTAGGTATCGTGGGATGTACTCATTGCGGGAGAGAATGATGCGGCAAAGAAGGCCATACTTGAGCAGGCACGCGAAGCAACAACAGCCAAGCACAAATCCACACACAAGTGGGGCACCGGCGGATCCAAGGGTTTTATCTTGTGATTTGTAAGTCATACTTCCCTATGTATTTTGTTATGTCTTCTTTCTGGCTCCATCATCGTGAGGAACTGACTTTAACTTGTGGCATGTGTAGCAACGCGCGTTTGAGAGGATGTCATCTCCGGTAGAGTACAACTATGCCAAGGAGCATGGTTGGCAATCCCTCATGAAGAACATGGCCAACACGGAGGGGATGAGTGCACTACAGGGCACTAGTATGGATGGGGGGGGGGGGGGGGGGGGTTCATGGCCAAGGATTGGATGAGAGCTCGGTGGGACTTAGGAGAACACCGCCTGCTTTAGGTGCTCCGACAAAGGGCGCGGAGTCATTAGGCTCATCGGATAGCTATGAGTCCTCCTCTAAGGATGAGGATGAGGATTCAACTAGTCCTAGTCCGTGTAGGTCCGAGGGTCAACCTACTGAACCCTTGTGAGCAAAGCATTTCAGCTCATTGCTTGTAGAGAGATGACTTTGGCCGAGGCCGGCGTAACTAAGAGCCACTTCGCCTTGCAGCCACTGCCCCCTTTTGGGGGTGGGCCCTATTACTACTTGTAAATATATTTCCATATTTCCATCTTTCATCTTATTCATGTGTCGCACCGGCCTCACCCTCGATTCATGCTTGCTCAATTGTGTACCTGCTAAATCATAGCAATGGAAGTTGTAAGGTCTCCCAACACCCCAAAACCAAACCAGGGAAAAAGCAAAAACCACCCCCAATTCACCCCCAAAATCAACCCCCATCCCCCCCCCCCTAGGCTGGCCTTCCGCCGGCAGACCGTCGGTAATGGCGACGGGTTTTTTTGGCGGGGGTCGCAAGCAGCGACGATCGGGCGTCGCAAATACCAATGCAGGTAGCAACGCCCGACCCCACCTGCAACGGGTTTTTTTAGTCCGGGGGTCGTTAGCAACGACGCCGCGGCATCGCGGATCCCAACACCCTGCCTGCGCCACGTGTTTAAAAAAAAAAATTGAAAATCTGGAAAGCGACGCTAGCGCGTTGCGGAAACCCACGGTTGAGCGTCGCAATGCCCAACTTGAGTGACGACGGGTGTTTTTTCTTTGACACGCCCAGGAGTCGTTAGCTGCGACACAGCGGCGTCGCGTATCCTACCACCCAACGTACGCCACGTGTTTTTTGTTTTCAGGATGCGACGCCCGGGCAATTTAGAAAAAAACTTTGGTGCGACGCTGAGCCGTCGGCTGGAGGGCAGCGACGGCCAAGCGTCGCTAGCAGGAGGCCCCTGCCATCGCCATGGACCGCCCGAAAAGCGACGTTCGGGCGTCGCGGAGGGGGGGCGGGGGCTCGCGACCCCCATACGTCGCATATTTGCGACATTTTTTTGGCGACGCTCGTGCGACGGTCCTGCGACACCCGGGTGTCGCAAAATTGGTGTCGCGCCCATGCCCAAAATGGGGGGTTTACCGACGCCGCGGCGTCGGAACCCCCCCCTCTTTTTTTGTAGTGCATGTGGAGGAAGGGAGAGGTGATCCTTCTGAACCCCTAACAACTCTGCTGGTTTCTGACACTTTCAAATTCCTTCATGCTCAGGTGATGAAACCCAAGAGAAAGGTTTGTATTACTCCACTACTTACTCAATGTCATGTACGTCATTTATCCTTATCTCAAGTGTTGTTGATACTGGGTGTACAGTCTCTGCTGTTCCATTGTATGTAATTCAGGTGTTAGGGTTGAAATTAGTTCCTGCCAAAGGTCTAGAGGTCACTATAGCTGATGGCACAAAATATGAGCCCTTATGGCTTGTAACCTTGCCGATTGGAATTGCTGGAAAAGTGGTCATAGTGACTGGTATTGTCACTATGGAAGAGCATTTTTTAATTGGCTTGGATTGGATGAGGGAAGCCACGGCTGAAATTAACTTGCATACTAATGTCGTGACTTTGAGTGGTGACAATCGTGCCAGACATAAGGTTAAGCTGAATTTTGTTCCTCTCATGCCTGGGAATTTCACAAGGCATCTTCTTCAGATGCAACTATTGCACAAGGAGTTTGCCAGAGGGCTGGTAATACGTACAACTGGACCAAGGTTCTTTAATTTTGACAGTGAGACGGCTGCCACCCTTTTTCAATGGCATTTGCCTGCTCCAGGTAAGAAAACTGGAGCTCCTCTTCCTGTTCCCAACAATTCAATACTCTTGAGAGCTCCTCATGATATTGAGCTGTTTGTTATGTCCCAAGTTTTGGCCCCTACAGGCCTGGCCTTTGTTTGCCCCAAGGAACGTTTATGGAGGTAGAAGGCTGGAAGAAGTTTTCCTTGCATAAACATTGCTTGGTGGCATCTGGGGTTCTGGACAGGGGGTATAGAGGAGAGGTCAAATTGCTAATTGCAAATCTTGAGCATATACTGGTCAAATAAAAAAGGGGCAAGTCATGGCCCGTCTCACTGCCTTGCCTTTGACTGAAATCCAATCGGTGGAGGCTGCTCTCAATCTTCATGACGTAGACAGCCCTGTGTATAGCCTTATTGCCATGACCAGCATTGTTGTAGTCAGTGATGAAGTTATTCTCACCACAGAGCAAGAGGAGCACTTTGCTCAAGTGCTAGCAGAAATTCAGGTGGATGATATGACCAAAGTCCAATTGGCCAAGTTGCATGCTTTGATTTGTAGAAACCTGTCTGTATTCAGTAGAGGGTCTCATGATCTTGGCAGGACCAATGTTTTGAAGCATGAGATTGTCACTGAAAGGAATCCAATCAAACAATATGTCTACCTTGAATCTGTTTGTGAGAGAGCAGTTGTTCAACAAAAAATTAAGAAAATGTTGAATGCTGGAGTAATTCGCCCCTATGTGTCACCTTGGGCTAGTCCCATTGTGTTAGTGGCCAAAAAGGATGGTTCCACCAGATTTTGTGTTGATTTCAGATGGCTCAAGAAGGATGTTTATCCTTTACCACGAATCAATGCGACCCTGGATCAGCTTAGTGGTGCCACCATTTTTTCCTCGCTTGACCTGGCTGCTGGCTTTTGGCAAGTCCTTTTGACAGAGGAATCTAAAGAGAAGACAGCCTTTACATGCAGATATGGAATGTATCAATACGAGACCATGCCCTTTGGCCTCTATAATGCCACTCCAACCTTCCAAAGGCTTATGGATGTGGTTCTGTGCAATTTGAGGTGGGAATGTGTACTGGTGTACATTGATGACATAAACATCTATTCTACTCATTTCGATTCTCACCTTATTGACCTGCAGCGTGTGTTGTGTCATCTCAGAGCTGCAGGTTTGAAAGTCAAAGCCAAGAAGTGCGATTTCTGCATGGCAGATCAACTTAAATTTCTTGGTCACATCTTTTGTGGGGAAGGCATCAAACTTGATATTAGCAAAATCTAGGCAGCATGGGACTTTCCTCTTCCTCGTGACAAGCACTGTGTCTGCGCCTTTCTTGGTCTTGCCTCCTATTATAGACACTTTATCCTTCACTTTGCTAGCATGGCTGGTCCATTGTTCAGGCTTTTATGCAAGGATGTTCGATTTCACTGGGGCATACCTGAGACCAAGGCTTTTGAGCAACTAAAGATTGCCCTCACAACTGCTCCCGTGCTGGTTTTTCTAGACTTCTCCCTTCCTCCTCCCTTCCCTTTTTATTGCAAACAGATGCCAGTGATTTGGCTGTTTCTGCAATTCTTAGCCAAGTGAGAGAGGGTGAAGAGCATGTTGTTGCCTATGCATCACGGCGGCTGAATAAACATGAGAAAAATTATAGTATAACTGACAAGGAGGGGTTGGTTGTGATTTTTGGTGTGAAACATTTCAGGCAGTACTTGCATGGTTGTTATTTCACCGTGGAGATGGATCATCTCCCTCTCAAAACCCTTAAAACTCCTCGTGAATTGTCTGGCCGGCTTGCTAGGTGGTCCTTGCTGCTGTAGGGTTTTGAGTATGATATAGTTTACAAGAAAGGAAAGGAGAACGGGAACGCTGATGCACTTACTCGGGGAGAAACCAAGACCCCTGTACCCTATACGTCTCTAGATGACTTGGCTCGCATGCAAAATCCTGATCGTTCGCTGCTTGATCCTCTTTCACGTGAATCTGTGTCCTTTTTGAGCTCAATGGATGAGCTGCCTTATGCAATTAAATCTTCAAAGGACCTCATCATTTTTTATGTTCATTGAGATAGTTACTTTGGTGCTTGAGTGTCTGGACTAACACTTTTGTTGGATCAATGTTGTCTTTTTGCTGGCTAGAGCACCTTCTTCTTCTCATCACCACATGGCTCTTGTGCTACAAGTTCCCTTAGGACCTGATCTTCAATACCCAGCCTACCTTTCCATGTAAGCTAGATTCAGATGTGGTACAAGGTTCTATGATCTGAAGACCACAGGGGCGGACACTTCTGATTACCTGCTTTAAACCAAGTTGTTTCTTTGGCTCTGTGCATGATAGGCATGGATGATTTCTTGTTCGCAGCCCTTCTCCACAAGTGCAAGGCTGGGCACTCACCTCCCAGGTATCTCCAAGACTCTTCAAAGGCAAGTTAACTATCATCTTCCCTGTCACGTGGAACATGAAGGTAAATTGCTGAAGAACTTTGTCTTGGATGGCCTTATAAAAAACGTGGAGGTTCCTAAAAGGAGCTCAGTTCCAGCTTTGCTTGAATTATACCATGCCTCACCTTTTGCTGGTCACCTGGGTGTGACTAAAATTGTTAAGCGTTTGCAAGAATAGTATGCCTGGAAGGGTATGCATCAAGATGTTGCCTCTTTCATTTCTCAGTGTGTGAGATGTCATGCCAAGACATTGCTTCCTCGGGCCCGTGCTTCCTCGTGCAGCCTATACCTGTCACTGGCCTCTTTGATAGGGTGGGCTTAGATCTAGTTGGACCTCTTAAGCTCATGGAGAAGGGCCACTCCTAGTTGCAGTAGCCACAGATTACCTCTCCAAATGGGTGGGTTTTCCCAAGTCAGTTCGGAGTGGGACTGGCTCTGCCAAGAAGTTGGCATTTGAGGACGAGCCTACACGGCAGTATTCGGTGGTGACGTTTACGCACAGGCCAAAGCTAGAACCTCCAACCATCATCCAATGCGTCAATGAGAGCTTCCTTGACGCTCTCGCTGCCAGGGCAAAGAAGGTGGCACACAACAAGTCTCTGGCGGAGCAGAAGGGGAAAGCCAAGAAGAGGGCTGCCGGTACAGAGCCTAAAGACACCCCTGATTTTGAAGCCATGATGGAATTCTTCACGGCTGTGAGCACGGATTGCAAGAGCACTCGGGGGGGGGGGGGGGTTTGAGGTGGAGAGAGCTTGCGATATGATTCTCCTCGACATTCCAGATGGGGAGCTGCTGGAGGGCCTAGATGGTGTGCCCACCTGGAACAGGTTTACTGAGGATTACTGGAAAGCCGGGTTTGGGCTGGCGGGGATGCTCCTGGATGACGGTGGATGTGTGGTTGTCCTTGCCACAAGAGGGAAGACCATAGAGAATGCGGTGGCAAGATGGACACCGAAAAGTGTCACCCCGGTCCTCCTCAGAAAATGGTTCTGCATCAATACACAGGGGTTGCGAACAGAGGGCCAAAGTGTAAGTTATCAATCTATTGCATTCACCTCATATTGTGGTGTATCTAAACTAGATCCCGGAGTCGATCCCTCTTTTGTTGGATGTGCAGACATTGGTGTTTGAGGCATATTGCTTTGTGAAGAGAGGGTCTACGTTCAAATTCCGAAAAGACGGTCGTCTTGTTGATGCCGTTGTGGACCCTGTTACCTACGATGTCCTCTACAACTATGTGCCCCACTCCAGTATGCCGAAGGACACAAAGACAGGCAAACCGTGGCGGTACAGCCGGACCCGGAGCCCTGCTTTCATCCAAACCCTCATGGAGACGTGCTCGGATGTCCAAGGGCGGATTCTGGACCTCACATGCGGCACGGGTAAGCCTTCACATGCTCAGTTTGTCCCCTGGCCCGATTGCAATTGCATGCCGCAAGCTATTAACCGCCCGCTTTGTTCCTCAGGTGCTTCAATGTGGGCAGGGACGTTGTCCGACAGGCATGTATTCGCCTTCGAGCCAGATACTGCCCTCCACAACTCGGAACTTGCAGCGGCTGAACGTCTGCCAAAAGAGGAAGAGGCATCCTCGGAGGATGAGGAAAAATCCGAGAAGGAGCAGGGGGAGGAACAAGTTGGGATCGAGGCCGAGGAGCCCCCGGTGTACGAGTGAGTGGTCACATTGTAAGTTGCCTCCAGATTTCGTGAGGCACCTCCCTTCGCTCTCTTATTTCATTGAAAACCCTTTCTGCTTCTGCTGGTATTGACATTCTTGAAGTGGATTTGTTCTTACTGTAGGATGCCAAGTACGGCAGGGGGACGTCTACACCGGAGTTCATGGGCAGGAGGAACGTGCCTTTTTTTGCCAGGGGGATTTCATGCCTAGTCCAGAAAGGGACTACATCCTTCCTACTTATGTTGCCCAGCTTGCTTCGGTGTCCATTAGGAGGTGTTCCGAACCTAGTCGTGTACAGCAGATTTTAGACGAGGCAAGCCTCAAGAAAATGAAGATGAGGGAGGAGGCAACAGCTATTAGAGCCCGTCGGGCTCGTAGATTTGTCTTGGATTCTGCTGAGGAAAGTGGGGGAGAAGAGGCAGAAGATTCCCAGGAGGTGAGGTGGACAGTCCCCCAAGGAGAGGACGGCATTTTTTGAGAGGCATACTACAACCGATGCATCACAGAGCTCGGAGGATGGGGGGGATGAGGGGGATGAGGAAGAAGGAGGGCCAAGTTCCTCGGAAGGTGTAGGAGAGTAGTTCCCATTCCTGCTATGACAGTTAGGACACACTTGTATAGACGTGGCTGCCACAAAATTTGCAATAAAATGTTGCATTTCATTGCTATGACGAGTCCACATGACCCTATTTCCGTGCCTCCTAACCCTATTTCCGTGGACAGATAATGGCCCACTCATGCTTTTTTTTTTCCCGCTCATGCTCATGCCGCTCATGAAATAGCAGCCCCCTTTTCATGTGCTTCCCCGGAGAACCAAGGCAGATGCCTGGGCAATGTGAGCGGGGGTAAACCTGCTGGAACCACAATGGGTACCTCAGGAGGTCCTGGAATATGTGCCATGATTGACACTGATGACGGCGAGGGACTCCTTGACCTAGCTGGTGGGATATAAGGGGGACTAGATATAGGGGAAACCACTCGTGAACACTCGATGTCCGAAGAACTTTCAGTGTTCTCTCCTTCCCACTCTATCTTTCCCAAACTTCTAGTTTCTGAGTCTGACTCTGGACTCAAGGCTGGGTTTTTCCCTAGCAAATGATCACGGACGGCTTCTGTAGCCAATCTTCTTTGTAACCTGGTGTCAAGCGATATGCTATCCAGGCTTGGGAGTGTATCTCTCGATCCTGAGCTAGACATACACTCACTGTTGTACCGATGAGGATTCTCCTGCCTCAGTCTGTACTGAAGGACCTATATTTCCTTGAACTACCATGTCAAGAATAAACGAGGTCAAATCTGCATACCTTCCATGGAACCACGGCGATGGAGGCACATAAGTGTGCAATCTTCCAGGTATCTTCCAATCTTCAGGTGGTCGAGGTATGTTGCAATACCTACACTCATCCAGTCTACGCACATAATGGGACGCCAAGAGCTGGCATACGTGACAATGAGTGAAGAAATCTATCTGCCACCTTAAGTGTGCTGTGAAGGAAGACCTGGGGTGCAAGGCCCCTAGGTATATCCTCGGGCACGAACAATATGGCCAGTTAAGCCTGTCGTTACACCAGTGGTATATGCTCCGGTGTATCTGTTGACGAGGGTCGTTCACACCAAAGCCGTTCGTCTATCCACCCTTTCTTGATGGCTTTCCGTTGAGCTAAGCGATCGATGTACGCTTCTATTATAAGTTGAATGTCTGGTTCATGTTGCCAAAATCTGCTTCGAATCCTCTTGATCCTAGCCTCAAAAGTCATACCCACTTTAGAAGTTCATGCGGCAAATTCTTATCACTCCAAAGCATGATGTGGATGACGTTTTAGATTTCAAGCATTGCATTGATTGTGCCAATTGGCGAACATGGTTAAATGAAATGGAAAGCATAAATGCAACTGCGGGGTCTTCCCCGATCGCTGGAGGCAGCTTTACCTATTCTGTTGCTGGCAAGTCCTTGTCTATTCCCCCATACATGATATTACTTGGATTGAAGGTCCTCCTTCAGCAGCTCCTCAAGGCGTCATTGCGGACCCAGAGCAGCCACCGCCATTTTACTTTGCACGGGAAATCCCCACCAGTTTCCTCCCTATCATTCCTTTAAAGATAGTGCATGCTATTTCTTCCGTTAACAGCTCTCCTTGGACCTCAGCGCCAGGGTCACCTCGGCGCCACGTCCAATCGGCCGTCAGTGATTAATTCAATGATCAATGCTGCTGTACTTTCACTGCGGCTGTTGTAAAATCTGGGTGGACAGATATAGGTGATGGTAGTGTTCGGGTGAGGCAGGCGTTCCTCTACCTCCAGATAGTCTTCTAATCCACACCCAAACAACCAACACATCCAATCAAAAGGAAGGTCAATAAAACTCTTCTTGGTTAGATAGGAGATAGCTTCTCCAGACCTCCGAATAGTGGGACGGGGACGATGAAAATCGATTCCCTCGTCAGCAATGGTTCGACATAGAGGGCAACACCCTAAATACGCCACTTGCCAGGCGAGATGTCCTTCAAGCGCGGATTGCACGTTGAGGTTCCCTAAGAAGGGGGGTTGGCAACATCGGGGCCAACGCGTATTGAATCTGAAAAAAGAAGAGATGGGAGAGGTAAGAGCCATGTCTCCCAACGGCCCTACTTTGGCCGAAATCCAGAACCCACAGTACTCTTTGGCGATGTCCAAGATACGTCTACGCATTAACCTGCAAACCACAATGGCATCTTCTGTCCGCACTTCGCCAGATCAGGTGCTTGAAACGACACGATATAGGCCCACAACGTGAGCCTAGTCCGTAGTTCCTAGTCCTACGTTTTGTTTATGGGTTTTCTACGTCTTTAATCGTAATTGCCTTCCAAGTCTTTGTTTATTACTACTTCCTACATGCCTGGACTCCCAACACGCTTATAACCGGGATGAACCTTCAAATCCCTTCACAAAACGAATCCCAAGCCCAGGGAGACGGGGATCATCTATTTCCCGCCCAATGCCCCCCCCTAAATCCCGAGGTGGATGAGTGTCATATCTCCTAGGAAGGGACCGGATCCGCTTTCCCAAGTCAGTCTCTCCTGCTTAGAGCGATCCCAAAATGCAACCTCAATGGTCAGTCCATCGGGTGAATGGTAACAATTCAACCTCCAGGTAATTCCCGAGGTCTAACCCCAGCGGCCGTTCCTTGGCTCAATGACCCCCCAGCGGCCGGGTAATCGACTTCAAATATCCTCGGCGGAAGGGAGCGATACCGCCCTTAAAACTTGCGTTTCGAAGTTAAGGGGGTCCGGATAAAATCCCTTGATAAAGGCGAATTACCCTGCCAAATAATAAAGACAAATCATTAAAATATTCCTACAAATGCATGAAATTCGTAGAAATAGAGAATCATCGTAGGATGCTGGAGCTAACTAAATTACCCTCAAGGTACCAGGGGAACGCCCTGGGAATGCCCTTTTAAGCCGGGAGCATTGGGGAACCACTCTCCACGTGGGAGCGCCCCTAAATTCCTACACCAAACCACTCAAGAACTCATTAGCAACTTAAACCATCACCAGGCCAGGATGAATGAAATCTGCCACCCAGCAGTTTCTCATCTGCTCGCCACCCTGGTGTGTAAACAATGATTAAACATTCAGTGGGTCCCAGGGTCCATTCCCTGCGCCTCTTCCACCTACTTCCAATATAATCTGATTAATTTATGCAGACAACCAGCCTAGAACGAAGTTGAAACATGTCATCTTCTACCTTGTGAAACCCCAGCAGGGATTCTCTCCTCCCTGTCTCTGGGCTCTCTCTCTCTCTGCCTATGGCATCTACCCGTGAGCCGTGCTTTCACAAACCCCGGAATACATATCAAACTGATGGCCTCGCTGGGGCCTATCCAATGGTTCCAGTCATTTCTTATCTTTGGCTAAAACAAGCCCTTATTCTCATGCAAGAAGAATACTATGAATAGTGCACAAGAAATCAAAGGCATGGGGAGAAAACCCCCCTTAAAATACCCGATCCAGGGACCATCAATCCATGGCAGGGTCCGTCGAATTATCCAGCGGTTAAGACTGATACCCCGCGGCCAGCGCTACGTGGCGCGGCGTGGCTGGCCCGCCGCCGGCGCGGGTCCAGCGGGTAATAGGCAGGCTCCGTCGTCTCTGCCGCTCGTGTCTTACCTGCGCGGGCCCAGCTATGGCGCCTGGTGCTGCCACGCAGTGCCCCAGTGAGCGTACTTTGCTCCAGGGGTCAACTCTTCCCACGGGGGCAGGCCGCGCCACCCGTGTTAGATGCGCCACTCCATGGCGATTCTAGGCAACCTCCTTGGTTGACCTCCAACCCAAAGCTACATTCATTCATCCTGTATTCATCTGTTGCTTTCAGGTGGGAATGACCACGTCCTTTTATTATGTCATCCAACTTGTTTCCGCGGTTAAGGGTGCTCTTCCGCAGAAATACACTCCGCTTCTTCCTTGGCGCGCAGTGATGCCCTTGACTGGATCAACAGATTTCATTGGTTTGTTTAAGAACCACCAATGGCCATAATTGCCTACAAATATGGTAGTTTGGTGACCCAGTATCAACTCATTCATGTACTTACTGTATTTATAATTGCATGGTTATCACTAAAGCTGGCAGATTACACTAAGCTCGATTTGCACATAATTAATCACCTACCAAACAATCCCACCACAGATGGGGCATATTTTGTTTTCAATACTGGACGACGGCTGGTTCATTTAAACAAAGTGGCTGCGCAGTTATGGGGCGGATTTTGGTTTCAATACTGGACGTTCATGTCTTTTGTGAATCTCTTTTGTCAAAGTGGATTTGGATTTGGAATGTAAGCTTAGACAGCTTTGAGAATGTTTTTGGTCAGAGTTGATTTGGAGTGGTTAGTTTTGAGGCCCACCGTTGCACACATTGGCAAATCTCTTTGTCTAGAATTGATTTCGTTGGTGGTCAGTTTTAAGACCATCAATGGTTTGACTTTTGATGCATTGAATACCACTATAGAATGGTTGCCAAGTCATGGGCAAGTGCTCACGAAGTTATGAATGGCTTAAGGAGGGCACGCTTTTAGATGCAGCACTTGTGCATGTGAGGCAGTTGCAGGCTTTGCATTAGATATATTTTGGGTGTGCTTTGGTTGGGTCTACCGCACACACATAGACAAATGTGTATTCAAGACTTTGATAATTCGTATGAAATGGCCACTTGCATCAAAAAGTTTGTAATTCATATGAGGCCCTGGTTGTTGTGTCGTGCGCATACATATCGCTACACAACTACATCGCTGTCCAAACCACACCACACATATATGCACAATAACGTAGTCTGCCACAATACACACTGTTGACACAAAACATGAAAACCAAAACCATCACTCTTTGAAATAGTAGTCGAGCCAGGGGCACCCCAAGCTATGGGGACTCCACCCCACAACAACCTACACTCCCATCATAAGCACTCTCAATCCTAAACGATGCAGGAGCTCGATCGCGCAGGCTCAACTCGAGAGAGATGAGCTGCGCGACTGCCGCTCTCGTGAAGATAAGACGGACCAGGTGTCAAACTAAACTTGACACCTGATTTAACACTTGACCTAAATCCAAGTGTTAAATACAAATAACTAGTTTTATTCTAGCTGTTTTCACACTGTGCTTATTTAACTTGACAGCTGTCGTGCGCATACATATCGCTACACAACTACATCGCTATCCAAACCACACCACACATATATTCACAATAACGTAGTCTGCCACAATCGCCCCCCTAGCTGGTGGATAGGTCCCTCTACCGCCAGATAGCTACAAGATGTAATAGCCACAGCCGTACTAAGTCCTCTATCACTGTCCTCTATCACTGTACTCAAACTCTATAGACCAAGGGGCCGGATACAAGAGTAGCCCCATCGTTAGTCGCCGTCTTGCAATCTGTGAACTTGAGCCAGGATCTCGTGTGTTCAAGGTCTCCTAGTAGTTGGGCCTTGCGTTTCTTGTTAGCCTTCCATGGTTGTATCCACTCCCACTATCCAATGCAATGTGGACATAACCAATCCCCATCTGGAACCATCTCAAGAGGTGGAGTCAAGCATCCCATATGCCAACCTCTAGAGCATCGATCACACACCAGCATGGTGGCTGCACCTTTAGCAGACCCACACAACATGCATCTCAAACCTGCAGATACCACTGCCAGGTTTGGGTCAATCCTGCCATCGACATTCGGAAGGTGACATGGCGCACAATTACGCACATGGTCCTTCCAAGTTATGCCATCCCGACCCTCCAAGACCAAGACGCCTGAGGGCAAGACCTCTCGAACCCTCAAAATAACACGTCCTGCAGTCACATCCAGGGTCGTAGGAGCAGTCTGCTGCAGATAGACATAGTCACCAGGGTTGAATCTCCGAACCCCAGGACGATAGCCCCGACCACGTATGGTAGCATACCTCAACGTATCACGGTGTTGTGCAATGGCAAGGTTCTCGAAAGCCATGGGCATGACTCTCTTGAACAACTCTGCACGCTGCTCACATGCACGTGCCCACACGTCCAGATCGTCAAGGTTAAGAACTGTAGCAGCCTCTCTGCGAATGGATGTAGGCAAATCCGGCTCTTGGCCAAAGAGAAGAAAGTATGGTGAGAAGGAGGCAAGTGATGCTTGCTTGCTGAACCTGTAGCCCATGGCTAACCAGGGTAACTGAAGGTCCCAATCTCCTAGGTGTCCCTTCTGCAAGCCATACTTGCGCAAACCCCTCTTTATTGTCTGAACAACTCTCTCTGCCAAGCCATCGGCCTCAGGATGATCCCGAGAAGTGGTGCGGTGGTCTATCAAGGCCTTGTCACACAAAGCCTGAAACTCCCCCAAGAACTCTCTCCCTTGGTCCGTGAGTACCTCAGCTGGAGCACCGAATCGGCTAAGCACACAATCCAAGAATGCATACGCAGCTCCCTCACTAGCCTTATCAGGCAATGGAACCAATTCAATCCACTTGGAGAAGTGCTCCACCATCACCAACACATACTTGTTGTGATGCATGGTCAGTGGCAACGGCCCTGCAAAGTCAAGACTCCACCTATAGCCCAATCCTATGATCGGAAGAGGGTGCAATTGTGGAGTAGGGGCGTTGAATGAAGCACGCACCCTGTCACACACCATGCACCTAGCCACAAATTGTTGCACCTCTGTGTGCATACCACGCCACCAATACTGCCCCTGTAGTAGGCTATGGGTGCGTCGCACCCCAAAATGCCCCAACTCCTCGTGGGCATGCCGCACTAACCGTGCCCGCTGTGTTGGGTGAGGCACAATCCTCACTTGACCATCCTCCCACACTCGGAGCAGGTGTGTCCCCTCCCACTTGAACCTCTTGGCTCGTTGTAGGATCCGATCCCTCTCCTTGGCAGTCACAGTGGCTGCCGTGTCTCCAGTGCGGAGGTAGTCCAACACAACTGAATCCTCATGTATATCTTTGGCGCCACCTTGCTCATTGCTGGCCTCAGGGTCCTCAGACACTTGATCTATAGTCATCCCTGTTGCAGATCCAACCTGGCCTTCCGCTGCCAAGATACACAGAAATGCAGATGCATGCCATCCGGGCACCATCTCCTCGTCCGTCTCACCATGCCACCGAGCTCCAGTGTCATCCTGTTGGCTCGTGCATGGATTGCGACTCAACCCATCTGCATTGCGATTGACCAAACCTGGTCGATGCACCACCTGAAAGTCATACTCTTGAAGGATGAGTGCCCACCGTGCAAGCTTCCCCGTAAGCTTGTCTGACTCCATCAACCATTTGAGTGGTTGGTGATCCGTGACAAGGGTGAAGAGATTGCCGTATAGATAGCACCTGAAGTGTGCCACGGCCCACACTGCAGCTAAGCATTCTCCCTTATGAGCTATAAGACTCTGCAGTGTTGTTCGAGCGGCTAGCATAAGCCACTACGAACTCTCTTCCCTCATCATCCACCTGTGTGAGCACCGCTCCAAGCCCCAGCATGCTCCAATCTGTATGCAGCTGAAAAGGACGCCCCCTGATAGGTCGTCTTAAGATGGGCGCCGAGGTCAACCGCGCCTTGAGCTCTTGAAAAGCTTGTTCTTGCTCATCTTCCCACTGCCACGCCTGGTCCACCTTGGTCAGCTTGGTTAGAGCCTTTGCAATGGCACTAAATCCCTTAACAAACCGTCTGTAATAGTTTGCTAACCCCATGAAAGCTCGAACTCGGCTCACATCCGTGGGGCGTGGAACCTGTGCAATGGACTCTACCTTAGTCTGCTGTACCCCCAATCCTCCAGGATATATCATGTGCCCCAGATACTCAATCTGGTTGTGGAAAAACTTGCACTTTCCCGGATGTAACTTCAATCCGTGCGCCCTCAAGCGCTCAAATACCCCCTGAAGGTGTCTCTCATGCTCCTCCACCGTAGCACTAAAGATGATGATGTCATCTATGTAGCACCGAGCAAACTCCACCCCTGCTAGAATCCTGTCCATGACTCTTTGAAACTCAGCGGGAGCGTTTTTAAGCCCAAATGGTAAGAACCGCCACTGGTATAGGCAATCCTTCCCGTGCTCATTGATCCCCCAGAATGCCGTCTTTTGCTTATCCGCCTCCTTGATCGGCAACTGGTGATATCCGGATCGTAAATCCAACGTGCTAAAGACCTTGGAATGCCCAATGGCATCAAAGATCTCCTCTGGTGTCGGCATGGCATACCTATCGGACTTGGTCTGACGATTTACAGGCCGGTAATCACCGCACATACGTCTCTCCGTCCAATTGCCATAGACATCCTTCTTAGCTGGCATCACTGTGGCTGAAGCATACTCTCCACCAGAGAGCTCCACCAAACCTGCCTCCCAGAGATCTTGAGTCCTCATCTGAATCAAAGACCTCTCCATGTCACTGTATCTATAGGGTCTCCGAAAGATTGGCGTGTCAGTGGCCAACTCAATACGGATCTCTTGACCTTCAGTGCTCCCAAGTCCTTCAAACTGAAGGCAAAGCAATTCCTGTAAGCCCTCAGGAACCGCCGTATACGTCGTCTCTCTCCTCCGGTGACAATGGGTCCAATGTCAGGCTCCCAATTGTCCTCCGTAACTGCAACCTTAAGTCCAGTGGGCTTAGAGGTAGAGGACGCGTCCCGTGGTTGCTATGCTGCAACCTCTTGAGCAGTACCCCCTTCCTGCTCAGTCAATGACAAGGCCTCATCCTGCCCCATCATCTCATCATTGAGAACCTCCTCAACCGGAGAAGAATCCCCAACCTCATCCATCACAGCTGCCTTGGCTGCCAACTCCCTCTGAACCTCGAGCACCTCCCACGTGTGCCATGGATGTCTACACCCCGTGGTCCTCACCGGCTCGCCCCCACTCGCTGCCTGTACCGTCTCGGTAGGCAGAGAGACCGTCAAGGGAAGTGCACTCCGCACTCTACGTTGCTCAGCCATAGCCAAGCTGACAATCCAGGTCAAGCAATTGAGCACTCTAAAAATTCCATAGATTTTTAGCAGAGTCCCCAAAACAGAAACCAGGTTTAGATAGGTAGATTTCCCCTTTCTGCAGCTATTCCCCCAAAAACTGAGTCAAACAGAGTCCATTTGACAAAGATATGACCAATTTGGCTCTAAATCCTTTAAATTAGATCAAAAGACCAAACAAATACAAATATTTTTATTTTTATTTATTTTTTAAATATTTGTCTTGGTTCCCTGTTCCCTGGTTATCTTCGGGTTCCCAAACATGTTCATGTAGTTCTCACAATCTGGATTCACCCCTCCTCTCGTTCTGTGCTCTTATGCTGTGGCAGTGCGTGGGATGTGAAGGTCGGTGATGCAGGTCTTGGCCTTTCTGTCAAGGAGAACGTGAGAAGGCTTCAGATTAGTACACCCTGTGCTCCGGGCACTCAGGATGCAGGTACGCCAATGCGCGTCATCACTCCAGCCTCACCACCGACAGCATACTCTAGGATTGACCGGTGATCAAATCCGGCCTAATCCCTATGAAAGCAAGCGCCCACACAAAACCAACATGGCGCACAGTCAAGCATGCAGGTGTTGGGGGGGATCCAAACACAAGAAATCAAAACATCAACACCCCCACACCAAAACCCAGCTGCAATGCTGATCCTGCAGAATAGCCCAGCCCAAAACCCCGGAGTGACTGGCCTCCACCAAGAGAGGCTTTGGCAACTACGAGTACAAGGTAATGAAAATAGTACAGAGATGGAGGGGAAGAATAGAAGCCCGCCCAAGCAAGATCTAATCCTGATCTATGCCATTGCTTGCCCCAACACCTGACGACGTGATGCCTCAGAAAGAGAAGGCACCGCCGTGGTCCCAGTGGAAAACCCCATAGCCCGCTCTCGCTCGTCGGCATTAGGCTCCACTAACTGCTGTAATTGAGCATCCCACAGGAGGCCAGGTCCACCATCCCGAAAAGCATGGGATCCTGGGAAGCTGAGCAGGGTAGGTAATGCTGCTCGTGGTTGACCCACCCTGTTGACCACTGCCAAAGGCGAACGGTCATCGTGTCTCACACGTTGAGACTGCCTTCCTGTGTCCAAAATGCCATCCACGGTGAGGTGTGCTGGCCGTTGCACCCCATCAAATGCACGCTTGAGCAGTGCGGGTGGCATCAAGTTAGTCCACCATAGTCGTGGACGATGAGCCCGTGACCCCACTGCAGGTGCATCCAGCAACACTGCTGACCCAAGCCACGACCGGACTTGATGCACACTGGCCATCACCCTGGCCCGAGAATCACCCATCAGCGGCACATTCTCCAAGATGTATGCCGGAGATACAGCTTGATGAAGCTGCAAGTGGCGCAAAATCCGCACCATCTCCCAAAACAAACCCGTCCTCGAGTCTAGCAATCCATTGCCATGCCCGGCTGATGAATGCCCTTGGCAGGGCCAACCTGCCACTACCAGATCAATGGAGCCAACCCGCTCCAAATCCTGCGCCCCCAGCAACGCAATGTCTGCTGGCAAAGCCTGCTGATATCCACGAACTGCAGACACCGGCAACAACTCAGGGTACTGCTGCAGCATCCAAGCAACATGGCGCAGTGAGACACGTCGTGCAGTCTCATCCTTCTCCACATACAGGTAACGTCGAACTCGTACACCTGCCTGTAGCACAGCAGCCAATCCGGTGCTGATCCCGCCAAACAAGTCCAGAAGGCAAATGCCTTCATCCGGATACTGCCACACAATAGGTGTGGTATCCAATGGTGACAACTGAGGTGGTCCTGGTGCAATACCCGCACTCTCCTCCTCTCCTGACGGTACAAAAGCCTCTACCCAGGCTTGTTGCACCCGTCGATCAGCAACCTGCTGCAAATCCTTGCTCGTACCCCACAATGGAGTGTGAGCAACCATGGCAGGCAACTCCGCCATACCATGTATGTCATCCTGCTCTGCTGGAGGTGGCACATCTTCTGCATGGGCATTGCCTTCCAGCAACTCTCCAGGCCAACTAACTGCAGCTGTGAAGGCAGCTAGTGTTGGTATCTTGCCCCGCTGGGCAGCTGCAATACCCCCAATGAATGTCACAGGGAGCTGTGCACGACGACCATCCCCTGACTGCCACCCAGGCCTGTAGAATGCTGACTCCTCCCAGAAGTCCAGGGTGAAGCCCATGGGGTATAACACTGCCCCACCAACGAGGACATTGTAAGAGACCGCGTCTGTCACAATGGCTTTGGCTCGCATCACTGAGCCATCTACAGGATGATCCGGCTGCAGTCTAATAGCCAACTGATGCCGTGTCATGCCCCGTGCCTGCTCTGATCCTCCCAGAGATGTCTGTATCTGGAAAGGACAAGGCTCCATATCCGCCTCCATGAGGCCCAAACCTGCAATAGCAGCTCTGCCTAACATCAGTGGCTGGGCTCCCGAGTCCAACAAGACCCGCAGTGGCCGGTACTTCTTGCCTGCCGGTCCACTCAAAGTGAAAATGCCTCCCTGGTTGTCTAACAAGACAACTCCAGGTGTCACCATGGCGCGCTCAAAGGCTGGCCTAGCTGGCAGCTCCGTCAACCTGGCAGCTGCAGCTTGCCATGGCACAGCCGTGGCAGTCTTGACCCTCAAATCCGAGGATCCCTCTGCCACTACACCTTCCACTAACTCCGCAGAAGATGAAGTGACCTCCCCACTCTCACAGAGTGTTGCTGCTAGTCTGAACACTGCAGCTGGTCTCACCTCCGGCGTTGCAATCAAGGTTGCCGAGAACAGTGGGGCTTGACACACAGAGGTGGCTGCCCCCAATAACACACCGGCTGCACTAGCCTTGGTAGTAGGTGTCAGTGCTGCACGTGTAGCTCTCCCCAATGGCAGAGTAACCTCCGCCTCGGTAACAGTCGGGCGAGAACTAGGTGCCATGGATGGCGTTGACACTGTCTCCGCCAAGGTGAATGACTAAGGCAGCCTTGCCTGACGGCTTGCCTCCCCACGTTGTGGATCCAACTCCACCTCTGCACCTCGTGGCTCAGGAACTCGTGCTGCTCCTCGAGTCACGGCTGCAGCAGACTCCACTGCTCTAGTGGTAGTGCTGCTCTGCACATGAATCCCATGCCTCCCATATCTCCTCCCTCAGGAGCAGGAGGTGGACCATCCTGCCTGGGAGCCAGTACCGCCTGAGCTATAGCCATGGCAGCGAGCCTCTGCTCTAGCTGCTGAAGCCGATTGGCCATGCCTTGGTCAACACCCTGACCTCTGCGTCCTTGGCCATGTGGAGCTTGCCCTTGGCCTGCACCTTGTGCCCGACCACCTCGTCCTCTTTGGGCTGGTCCACCTCGCCCCCGGCCACCATTGTTCCCTTGGAACTGGCCTGGGCGCAACTCAGGATGCAAGTCATAACACTGGGCATCTCCATGCCCATACTTGCCACAATGCCCACACTGCAACTGTGCAGGCTGTGCTTGTGCCGGCCTTTTGCCACTCTCTGGGCAATCTCTCTTGACATGGGGTCCTCCACATGTCCAACATATCACCCCTGGTTGCTGTTGGCCTGCAAAAGATGCCACGGGCCTCTGCACCTGAGGTCCCCTGTAAGCTCCATGGAACTTGGGTTGAGAAACCTTGCCCCCCTGACCACGCTGTTGGGCAGTCCCTTGTGCCTGTGGGCTGACAGTTGTGCCCCGTGCAGGCATGTCCTTGCCAAATCCAATTGTAACAACTCGCTCCTCCACCATGTTGAGCTCAATCCGCTCAGCCAGCAGAAACACATCTGCTAATGTGGGTTGGGCTGCTTGTAACAGGGTTGCATCTCGCACCCTTCTCTTGAGCTCCTTGTCCAGAATTCCATACCAAAACTGGATTGCCTGAGCTTCAGTAACCCCTTGGGTCACACTTATCAAGCGCCTCATACGAGTGTACGCCTCTCGCAGGCTCTCATTGGGTTTGCGCTGGAAGTCTTGCAAACTTCGCAGCTTCTCTGTCCGTACACCTTGGTAGTTCCTCCGCAACTCCTGGAAGAACTCCACCACCGGGTTGAATCTAGGCACATGTGTTGTAGTCGTGGCAGGAGGAGTAGTAGCACCTTTTGAACTGGTACCACCTGCAGAAGTACCAGCACTACTTGCTCCACTACTAGTGCTGGCAGTGGAGCTATTGTTACTGATGCAGCTACTGGTCGTGTCGTGCCTCGAGTAATGGAGACGTAGTCAGGTGACCAATATATCCTCCACTCCTCAATCTCTGCTTCATGTCCTCGCCTGAACTCGTGGTAATCGTCCATAGGCGGGCCTTCCAAATGCTGAAACAGTCCCTTTCACGCCATGAATGGGGTGAATAGTTGTGGATTGCGCATCTGCTGCAAATCACACCAGCTGTCGAACTCCTGGATAAAGTCATCCAACTCAATTGTGCCCACAGCTCCAGAGTACCTACGAGGCCCCTTGGTAGCTCCATACATCTCCTCCATGTCGTCCCACAACAATGGCGAATGAAAGTGCACACCTGTTGATGAAGCCTCCGAGTCTGTGTCTGACTCTACAGTAATTGAGGGTGGCGGTGAAGATGGTCTGAACCGAATACCTCGTCTTGTGAACCCACTCTCACTGTTACTGCCTGTAGCCGTACTCCCCTCAAAACCCTTGGGTAACTCCGTAATGACACTCACAATATGCACCTCCTCCACATGACACTATAAGGCTCTAGTACTAATCTAATAGTGACACGGGTGGGCACCTGTTGCAGTTTAAGGGTCATATCCCAATGGCTCAGAGCACCTGCACCTGCATCCACCACAAGAACTCCTATGGTTGGCTGGTCATCAACCAAGCCTCACCATAGAAGAAACACTACCGATGGCAACGTTGAGTCGATCCCTTCAGCTCATATCCCGCTCATACACCAAGTGTCACCTGGTGAGTTCACAGTCTCCCACTCTCATGCTTTCCTGCAACAAACACGACCTTGAGGTTCAATCCTCCAAAACCTGAGGATCGCCAGCCTGGGAGGTTGACACTGTCAGAAAGCGCCCCTCCCTTCCAGCAAATGGCCTAAGATATGGTGACCTCGTCAATCCTCCCCTGGACTGCTCTTGCTTGGCCTTTCCCACAGCTGCCTGCACCTGTCACTGTGTTTCTGCCTGACATTTGACTACCCTCCCAAGAATGTAGAAGTCCCTAAGATTCTCTGTCTGCCGCTGAAGCACTGCGGCAGTCAGGCTTTGCCCTGGTGTCACCTTCACCTCCCCACCTTTCTTCATGGCTTCAATCACCTCTTTGAACTGCTCGTAGTTATGGACAGCCCCAACAGGCTGAATGTGGTTAGTAATGGGGGTGTTTTCTGGGTAGTGTGATGCTCAAGGTCTCGCTTTGGGGAGCCTTGACTACTGATCGGGTTGCTGGTGCGGTCGTGACGGAATTCCGCCTGGGAGGTGGACGTGGGCTGACTGTTGCATGTGGCTGTCGAAGAAAAGGAATTGGTCCGTGAGAAGCCTTGGAAGAAGCCGGTCTTACTTGCTGCACCAATACAAGTATTGCCCATTTAATGTCCTCTCTCTTCCATCTCTCCCCACCTTAGCTCCCGGAAGAACTGTCCCCCAGTATGTATGTCTTCTCTCCTTCTGTGCATTAGCCTACACGGTTTTTTACGCACGGGGAAGCAACCAACTGCACACTGCAGACTCTTTAAGAGAGAACGGACTAACAGGCGAAAAACTCAAGCCCGTGACGTTCTTCCTAGAGAAGCGACCCTGCCACCCATTTGCCAACACCAGGTCTTCTGCAAAGTAGCATAAGGACGGACACTAGATGCCACAACAACTGTACTCAGCACTGGGCATGAGTTCCGCCTTCAGCAACACGGAGACTCTTATCTCTCCAGCGTACTCCGATACCATCGCTCCGACATCCACAGCCACTGCCTTTGCGCAGTCAAACACGGAAATTTCCCTCTACAAAACCCGCTCATCAGTGCATCTTCTCACGCTTCCCCGTCGTACACACGCCCCGGTCACACAAGAGAGGCTTCGCATGAGCTTCCTCCCGTCCGCCATCTCACTTGCGTGGTATGAACAAGACAACTGGTGCTGGCTGGTCTACAGTCTATTTCCTAAGTAGACACTGCTCATCCACACATGCCTGCTCGGGCACACCCTGCAAGACTTCGGAGCGAATCCCCTCGCGCAACAGTTCGGGATTTGACTAACACGTCGGTGCAGCAACAGCCGCCTGGCACCTTCAGTTATCAGAGGATTGCGTCGTCTCCATACGCGCAGGCTGCAGTGTGAAGAAGCTTGAAAGTGGCAAGCAGCCCAAAAGTTAGACCCCAACAGGGCCAGGGCTTTAGGCTCAGCCTCAAGATTTTCAAAGTTGGCAAACAGAGGGTCAGGAGCTGCTGCCGTGCTTCAACCACTCTACCTATACCCCCCGAGTCCCACCATTGCGACTGAGGATGTGAGACAAACTCCAGCTAGCGCCGTTCTATGCTCATTGCTTGAGCTGTGTACAAGACCATGACCATCTATATTATAATAGTTAAAAAAACAAAAACATCATATCTAGCTTAGCACTGGAAAACTAGATAGAGCTCATCTCTCTCGAGTGATAGAAAACCAAAGAACACACTGTTGACACAAAACATGAAAACCAAAACCATCACTCTTTGAAATAGTAGTCGAGCCAGGGGCACCCCAAGCTATGGGGACTCCACCCCACAACAACCTACACTCCTATCATAAGCACTCTCAATCCTAAACGATGCAGGAGCTCGATCGCGCAGGCTCAACTCGAGAGAGATGAGCTGCGCGACTGCCGCTCTCGTGAAGATAAGACGGACCAGGTGTCAAACTAAACTTGACACCTGATTTAACACTTGACCTAAATCCAAGTGTTAAATACAAATAACTAGTTTTATTCTAGCTGTTTTCACACTGTGCTTATTTAACTTGACAGTTGTATTGCTAATCCAATGGTACCATTATCTCCTCAGTGCACCTCCTGTGTAAGCCACACTCACTAAATGCACACATTTAGGTGTTACTACCTTATAACCACGTCTGTATGCTCTTGATATTGCTGGAATTGATTGTTCAATTCCTTGCGGCAACCTCGCGAGTAAGAGCAATGGCCGACACCAAGCGGAAGAGCCAAAGCCCTTATGCCAGGGTGAGCTTTAAGCTCAGCCCAGTATTAAGGGAAAGTGACAGGGACTCGGATACGCAGGCAATCTTGGAGAGTCTTGGCCTTCCCTTCTTCATCACCACTCTGGATTGGAATCTCAAGCATGATGAGTTGTGCAAGGAGTCTTTGGAACATTACAACACAAACACCTGCACCATACATGTGCACGATACACAGATTCTACTTACGGAGCCCTACTTGGCGACTATCTTCCTTTTACCACACGAGGCTCAGACGAGCACCGCGCAGAAGTACGTCCTTGCAGACCTTTTTGACAATGTGACCCAGCCAGACCAGGGGTACACATGCAGCCAGTGCAAGAGGGGGGTGCTATTCTGTGAGCCCGGAGGAGTGAGCCTATGAGCCCAGGAGCCCGTGAGCCCAGCACAGGCTCACGCCACGTCAACATGCATACATGGCCTATTTCCGCGGGTGTCACCTATTACCGTGAGTTGATCAGCCATTTTCAGGGAATGCAGACTGGATGTGTTACATCCATTGTATCCATCTATCCATTGCATCTATTAAGACGTTATTAACATACCAAGCCCTTGCATTGGAATGTGGCTACGTCGTGAGCAGGTGCACACTCACATCATCCAAAGCGGATCCCTGCGAAATATTTTCTTACTTACCACCCTTGCCAACATGTATGGTATGTGCGGGAGCATCATGGATGCTCAGCAGAAGAATGCCTGAACAATCTTTGATCACGTGGACTTTAACGTGGTGGATTTACCAAGCATTCTTCTAGCTGGAATGGTTTGGAGACCAACGAGCAAATGATGCAAGAATGCACTGCCCAAACCAAAGACGTTTGTTTGTTTTTGCAATGCACACAAGACTGTGAGCTCCGGAAAACACTAAAGAGATTGAAGGAACAATACGGACAGTCCATGCAACCCCCATCTCCAACGATAGTTTGTTCCCAGGAATTTGCATCCCACGCACACATTGCAAACAGGACAACAAAGACACACCACCATCCCATCTCAAAATTGGCCCCGAATAAAAGTAAAAGAAAACTTGATATCAAGTGTCAAAGTCATCACAATCACAATCGACCTCCTGTGCTATGTCATCCACAAAGATTCCGGCCCCAACACCACGTCTTCTACCACGACCGTCGATGGTTGGACTGCGAGTGCCATGAACGGACATGCTTGCTGCGAGTGCCTCCACATAGACGGGTAGCATGTAAGACTGAGGAGGACTTGAAAGAAGTCCAAGAAGTTGTGATAGCCCTGGAGGGTCAGTGGAAGCACACAGACTCCTGCACAAGTCGACAAAAATCCATTTTGAATACAATGATGCAATGCACAAGTCCAACGAAGAGGATGTCTCCCATGTGCACCTTTGCCTTAAGAACAGTGATTCCAGTGAAACAAGAATGCAAGCATCCACAGGTTGAACTTACTCACAGGCAAAGTCGGAGTCCAGCTCCTTGTCGGACGTCTCCCCTGTATCAATATCACCGAGAAGCGGCTTTGGAAGGACTTGAGAAGTTTGTCCACCCAAACCCACCAGGAGGTTCTTGTAAATTTCGGCATCCCCTTCAATCCCAAAAAACCCCATTCCCCCTATGCAAGCAGACGTTGTTGTCCACGTACTTGTGGTGCATGTCATCCGTGGGAGGATTTGTCTTCTCGTCTATGAACTTGCCCCCATGAGTGATGGCGAACTCCCTAATGACGGCTGGAGTCGTAGGTGGATGCACTCGGACGAGACAAACAGCTTCAAACAAACGTGTCTGCGAACAGGACATCCAGAAGGATCTAAGAAGCTTGAAAACCAGGCACCTACATATTCATTTGAGCGACTTATGCAACTCCATCCGAGAACCACCAAGAAGAGGAACAAGAAGGCAGATTTACAAACAAAAAACCGGAAAGGGGGGCACAAACAGTGTGCGTTGCCGCACACTGTTTGGTGCTTCCAACTACGGGTGTTTTGAACTGGGCACACTGGCCTTGTGTGGCACATTTAAACATCAAACATGGCCCATTTTGAAATTAAAAAAACAGGCACAGAGGGGGCCACAAACAGTGTGCTTTGAAGCACACTGTTTAGGGCTTCCAATTAGGGGTATTTTGAGCATGGCATACTGGCCCTTTGTGGCCCATTTTGAAATAAAAAAACAACCGGAAATGGGGGCCCAAACAGTGTGCGTTGCCGCACACTATTTGGGGCTTCCAATTAGGGGTATTTTGAGCATGACATACTGGCCTTTTGTGGCCGATTTTGAAAGAAAAAAAACAACTGGGGGCCCAATCAGTGTGCGTTGCCGCCCACTGTTGGGTGTTTCCCACTATGGGTGTTTTGAACTTGGCACACTGGCCCTGTGTGGCACATTTAGACATCAAACATGGCCCATTTTGAAATCAAAAAACAGGCACAGAGGGGGGCTCAAACATTGTGCTTTGAAGCACACTGTTTGGGGCTTCCAATTAGGGGTAATTTGAGCATGGCATACGGGCCATTTGTGGCCCATTTTGAAGTAAAAAAACAATCGGGAAGGGGGGCCCAAAAATGTGCATTGCCGCACACTGTTTGGTGCTTCCAACTACAGGTGTTTTGAACTTGGCACACTGGCCCTGTGTGGCACATTTAGACATCAAACATGGCCCATTTTAAAATCAAAAAACAGGCACAGAGGGGGCCTCAAACAGTGTGCTTTGAAGCACACTGTTTGGGGCTTCCAATCAGGGGTATTTTGAGCATGGCATACTGGCCATTTGTGGCCCATTTTGAAGTCGCAAAACAACCGGAAAGGGGGGCCCAAACAGTGTGCATTGCCGCACACTGTTTGGTGCTTCCAACTACGGGTGTTTTGAACTTGGCACACTGGCCCTGTGTGGCACATTTAGACATCAAATATGACCCATTTTGAAATCAAAAAACAGGCACAGAGGGGGGCTCAAACAGTGTGCTTTGAAGCACACTGTTTGGGGCTTCCAATTAGGGGTAATTTGAGCATGGCATACGGGCCATTTGTGGCCCATTTTGAAGTAAAAAAACAACCGGGAAGGGGGGCCCAAAAATGTGCGTTGCCGCACACTGTTTGGTGCTTCCTAGTACAGGTGTTTTGAGCTTGGCACAAGTGCAGCAGCCCTACGCGACAGATCTTGTCATCCTTGCGCCTCGTCCCCATCTTCTTCCAAAGTGTCCTCCAAAATTTACTCGTAAACTTTGGATCGCGGTCCGAGACAATATCCTTCGGGACTCCATGATGTTTTAAGACGTGGGCGAAGTAAAGTTGCTCTGTCTCTTGTGCCGTTGCCGTCTCCTTGGTGGCGATAAAATGGCCCATTTTACTGAACCTATCCACCACCACCATGATTGCATCGAATCCTTTTGACAGCGGCATAGCAGTCATGAAATCCATCGAGACGCTTTCCCAAGTCCCCTCTGGAATCGGCAAGGGTTGTAACAGCCTCGCTTGCTTTTTGTACTCGCTCCGGTTTTGTTGGCATGTGGTGCATGTCTTGACATACTCCTCTGCCTCCTCCCTCAGTTTGGGCCAGAAATACTCTTTCTTCAAGAGTGCCGCAGTGCGCGTGGCTCCGCCGTGGCCCGCAAGCGGGCTATCATAGCATTCTCTCAAGAGACTATCTCTGATCCCTCCCTTCGGCACGTAGAGACGTTTTTGCTTATACCGGAGCAGTCCATTTTGCAAGTGGAATTGCGATTTAACCCCCCTCCTCAAGTCCTGCATCACGGACTTCGCCAGCTCATCCTTATGGCAAGCCTTCCGGATCTTCCTTTGGAGCGCCGTCTCGCCCCTGTACACCAACAAGAATTGTTGTTTTCTACTTAAAGCATCGGCCACCACATTGTCACGTCCCGATTTGTACTGGATATCCACGTCAAACACCGCCAAAGTATCTTGCCACCTAAGTTGTTTTGGGGACAACTTGGGCTGCGTGGCAAAATACTTCACCGTAACATTGTCCGTGAACACCTTCACTGGGTTGGAACCAACATAGTGGCGCCAAAGCTCAAGACAGTGCACCACCGCCTTCATCTCTTTCTCGTGCGTCGGCCACCGTCGCTCCACTTCGTTCAGTTTCTTACTTTCGTAAGCCACTGGACGTCCATCTTGCATCAGTACATCCCCAATCGCAAAGTCCGACGCATCTGTATGAATCTCGAACGGCCGATCGAACTCCGGGATTTTCAAGACTGGAGCTTCCGCCATCCGCTGCTTCAATTCAGCAAAAGCTTGGCCACACAAGGTGTTCCATACCCAGACTTTGGATTTACACAGAAGGTCTGACAACGGCCCCGCGATCTTGGCGAAATTTCTCACATACTTCCGGTAATAGGAGGCGAGTCCTAGGAAGGATCGCACTCCCGGGACCGAAGTCGGAGGCTCCCAGTCCAAGATCGCTCTCACCTTTCTGTCATCCATTTTGATCCCATCCTGTGTAATCACATGCCCCAGGAACTCCACTTTTGTGACCCCGAATTCGCACTTTGAAGCTTTGGCATACAGCTTCTCTTCCCGCAATTTCTGGAACACCCTTTTGAGGTGCTTCAGGTGCTCCTCCTTTGTTTTCGAATACACCAAGATGTCGTCGATGTACACGATCACAAAGTCATCCAACCAATCCTGGAAAAGGCTGTTCATCGGCGTGCTAAAGGTTGCGGGTGCATTGGTGAGCCCAAAAGGCATCACCAAGAACTCATATGAACCATACCTTGTCCTGCACGCGGTCTTCTCCTCATCTCCTTCCGCCACTCGAATTTGATGATAGCCGGAGCGCAGATCGATCCGGCTGAAATACTTTGCTCTTGCCAACCGATCGAAAAGGTCGTCGATCCTTGGCAAAGGATACCGGTTTTTGATAGTCACCTTATTCAAAGCCCTGTAATCGACACACATCCGCAGCGTCCCATCCTTCTTGTCTGGGAATAGCACCGGGGCTCCGTAAGGTGACTTATTCGGCCGGATGTACCCCTTTGACATTAGATCTTTGAGCTGAGTCTTCAGCTCGACCAACTCTCTGTGGCTCAACCGGCAGGGCGCCTTGGCAGGCGGTTCCGATCCCGGTATCACCTCAATCTTGTGGTCAACTCCTCTTCGAGGTGGCAAGCTGCTTGGTAAATCCTCCGACATCACATCTTGGTATCTCTCCAAAATCCCCTTGATCCAATCTGGGCTCGGCTCCCCATCGCCTTCTCCCTTCACTTCTCTAATGTAAAGCAAAAATTGGGGCTCGTGTGCCTCCTCCACGGCCCACTCCCTTGCTGACAGAAGGTTTATTCGCCCTCCCACGGGTTTGGGCGTTTCCAATACTCGTAAGACTTCGCCACCATCCCCACATGGTAGCGTGACTACTCTTTTGCGGCCATCTATGACCGCTCCGGATTTGCTCAAAAAGGTCATCCCCAAAATGAGATCCACTCCATCGATCTCGCAAATGGTGAAGTTCTCACGTCCTTCCCATTTCCCCAGTTGAAGAGAGACATCGAACGCCAACCTCGTCGCCAATTGCGGTTCTCCTTTGGCAGAACGTACCTCAATAGAGGCCCCCACGTCACTTGTCGGGAGTCCCAGCTTTTGTGCCGTTGCCGGTGTCATGAAGGAGTGCGACGCTCCTATGTCCACCAACAATGACACGTTAGTTCCGGATATTATCCCATCCACGAACAATAACTGACTCCCTTTACGTAAGGCGCCAGTTTCCTGATATAATTCACAAGAAAATTCGCCTACCTTGCAAGTCCTGGTGACCACCGCTTCCACCAAGCGACTGATGGTATCTTCCGACAGCTCTGTGGTCGCCCGAGTCATGTTCAATTGCCGGGGCTTCATGCACTTCTTGGCCATGTGCCCGGGCTCCCCGCAATTGAAACACACTCCATCAAAGGTCGCCTTCTGTCTGCCATAGGCCGCTCCACCCGCTTTTCCTTTTGAAGCACCGGGTGCCACCTTGACTTGTGAAGGCCCTCCCTTCGATTTCCACGTGCCATTGTCGCCGCGTGGCCTATCCCACTTCTTTTCCGGTCGGAAGGCGTCACCTTCCCGCCGGGTTTTCTTGTGGTTCAGCTCCGTACGGCCTTGTCTTTCACCCCTAGGGACATCCGAGAAACATTCAGCCCTCTCAATTGCCTCGTTCAAAGTCTTAGGTGGCTTCTCCTCCAACTTCCGCATAGCCCATGGGGCCAGTCCCGCCACAAGGTTGAAGACCATTTCTGGTTCTGCCATGTCCGCGACTTCGAGCAACAGCACATTGAAAGCCTGGACATATCCCCGAATGTCATCTGTTTGCTTCAAATTCCTCATCTTGTCCCGGGCAAGCCAGGACGCGTTGAGGGGCACAAACTGCCTTTTCATCAATTCCTTGAACCCACTCCAATTCAAGGTTTCCGGGCTTGGACCTCGGTCGTGAAGGCGTTTTCTGCCATCATTGTTGAGCATAGCCCCTCAAATAGGTGGGAGCCACTTCCACCCGGTCCTCGTCACTCAACTTGGCCGCCCGGAAGTACTGCTCTAGCTCCAGGAGCCAGGTGTTGAGTGCCTTCCGATTTCGGACGCCCTCGAAGGTGCTGGGTTCCTTAGGCTTTACCTTAAATTTGCCTTAGTGGAAGTGGCATTAGCCGCCTTCAACACGTCTTTCAACGTCCCACCAAATTGCGCCAACAACCCTTCCCAAAAGGCTGCCGGCATGGGAGGCATCTGTTGGTCAGTCGGAGCTCTCAGGGATTCCTCGGGCTCCAACTCCTCAGATTCCTCCCGCTCTTGAGCGGCCTCATTTTCGGAGACATGCATCGCTTCCTCAAACGGCCGCCTCGGTGACACGTCGCCCCCATCGGGCCCACCAGGATCATCATCTTTTGGGCCGTTCCGCTTTCGCTTTGGCTTGCCCGACCCCATGATGAGGCCAATCCCAAGGACGATCACGTACTGAACTCTAAGCTCTGATACCAAGTGTCGCACACCTCACTTCGGTAAGCTCCCCTTCAAGTCATAGTTGCTAGCTTGATGCGCGCGCCTAACTCCCAACCTGGCCGCCGGACCAACTTGGAGCTTCGGCTGCTCACCGGGGCATAACGGTCCCCCTTTGAACTCCCAAAGAACCCTCCACCAATTTGGAACCAGCGGGAATTCCCTTTGGTAGTTGGCAGTCCGGAACAGCTCCCCACTCTTTGGTCGCTTTCCGGCTCGCTCGCTTACTCACTAGTTTTTGGTCACCAACGGGCTTGCACCGTTCTCGGGGTTACTACTCCCTATATATACTTCTGTAGCTGTCCGCGGGGGTTTCACAACCAGCCATGCCATTTTATGGCGAACCACCACGAAAACCCTCGACTCCCGGTGATGAGTCGCGGTGAGTCTTGGCCCACTCACCACGGCCCCTATGGACCGTGATGAGTCCCAAGACTCCCCATGACTCCAACCACGAGGTCTCCGCCCCCATGGTGAGTCCTATGCCACCCCCACTAAGTCCCGCTAAGCTACCACCACCCCTTGTGGAGCCACCCCCACCGCAACCCGGTGTGCGGGGCTCCACCTATTGAGTGCCTCCGCCTCCTTGAGTGCCCAAGGCACTCAAGGGTGCTTCAGCCCCCCATACCTATCGCTGCCGCTGCCCCCACCACAGGGGCAGCCCCTCATGTGTCCCGACCCCCTGCCCTCAAGGCAAAGGGCCGCGACAGACAGAGCCTGATCCAAATCCAGGGAGCCAACTATCTCAAAAATCCACAGTCATAGTGTTAATGAACCTTGTCTCAGGAATGCGGCCCCTGGTCTTTGCGCAATAACTGCCAACGGTATGCAGTCAGAAAGTGGGGGGCCGTCCAGATGATGTCGGCTGAAGGGGAGAAGCCGGCACCGTGCCGTCACATTACTATTCCCGGATGAAAATTCGGCACCGAATATCCAGCAGGGGCCGCACGAATGAAGTCGCCTCGGGCAGAGAGGCCGGAACCTGTCCGACACAGAACAACCCCCGGATGGAAATTCAGCGCCGAATTTCCATTCGGATCCCCCCAAAGGAAGTCGTGTCGGGGGGTCAGGCCGAAAACTGGCCGACATAAAAACCTCCCCGGATGGAAAAACGGCGCCGAATTCCCATCCGAGGCCGTTCGGATGCAGTCGGGGAGGGGGGAGAGGCCGACACCTGGCCCTCACATTACAACCCCCGGACGGAAATTCGGCACCGAATATCCAACAGGTGACGCCCGGACGAAGTCGCCTCGGGCGTAGAGGCCGGCACCTGTCCGACAGAGACATCCCCTGGATGGAAATTTGCCGCCGAATTTCCATCCGGCCCCCTCAAAGGAAGTCTAGTCGGGTGGTGAGGCCCAAAACTGGACGATATAAAAACCGAACAGGATGGAAAAACGGCGCCGAATTTCCGTGCGGGGCGGTTCGGATGCAGTCGGGAGGGGGGAGAGGCCGGCACCTGGCCGTCACATTTCAACCCCCGGACGGAAATTCGGCACCGAATATCCAACAAGTGACGCCCGGACGAAGTCGCCTTGGGCGTAGAGGCCGGCACCTGTCCGACAGAGACCATCCCCCGGATGGAAATTCACCACCAAATTTCCATCCGGCCCCCTCAAAGGAGGTCCGGTCGGGTGGTGAGGCCCAAAACTGGACGATATAAAAACCGAACAGGATGGAAAAACGGCCCGAATTTCCGTGCGGGCGGTTCGGATGCTGTTGGGGAGGGGGAGAGGCCGGCACCTGGCCGTCACATTTCAACCCCCGGACGGAAGTTCGGCACCAAATGACGCCCGAACGAAGTCGCCTCGGGCGTAGAGGCCGGCACCTGTCCGACAGATACCATCCCCCGGATTGAAATTCGCCGCCGAACTTCCATCCGGACCCCCTTAAAGGAAGTCCGGCCGGGTGGTGAGGCCCAAAACTGGACGATATAAAAACCGAACAGAATGGAAAAACGGCGCCGAATTTCCGTCCGAGGCCGTTCGGATTTCCCTCTAGCAGTCAAGGATTCCATGAAAAACGTGTTTAAAAGTGGACTTCAGCCACAAAACTAAAAGTTTACTTTGTTTTTCTCCGAAAAACCAAGCGGCCACGCTCAGAATTACCTCCAGGAAGGTAATTTGGTGCTTCGACTTACCTGGCGAATGGAAATTCGGCGCCGAATTTCCATCCGCCAGCGATCCGAGTAACCTGCTGGATGGAAATTCGGCGCCGGATTTCCATCCATCCGGGCTTCGAATTACCTGCAGGATGGAAATTCGGCGCCGAATTTCCATCCTGATCCGCTCCGAATTACCTGCACGACGCAAATTTTGCGCGCCGCACTACCTGCTGGATGGAAATTCGGCGCCGGATTTCCATCCATCCGCTCCGAATTACCCGCGTGGCGGAAATTTCACGCCCCGCCCTACCCGGCAGGATGGAAATCCGGCGCCGGATTTCCATCCATCCGCTCCGAATTACCTACGTGGTGGAAATTTCGCGCCCCGCCCTACCTCACAGGATGGAAATCCGGCGCCGGATTTCCATCCATCCGGCTCCGAATTACCTGCGTGGCGGAAATTTCGCGCGCCGCCCTACCTGGCAGGATGGAAATTCGGCGCTGAATTTCCATCCTGCTGCTCTTCGAATTACCTGCATGAGGGAAATTTTGCGCGCCGCCGTACCTGGCGGATGGGCATTAAATGTCCATCGCCGTCCGTTTTTATTTGGGCTGGCGACACATGGCTTCCTCGATATGTACCCTAAATCTGATGCTAATCTTGGATTAATTTCTATTCGAGGCATGTACCCCAAAAAACTGAGATCTTTTTCCATTTTGGCTAGGTTTTATGCTGCCTGAAGGGCGTGGCTCTCCTGAGAGAGACCTCACATCCAGACCGCGGCGGAAGTTGAAAGCTTTGTACTACGGACGACGGCCAATCTCTCGCATGGCCAAACTTAAGCTCCAGCAGGAGATTCCAGTGTCTTGCTCACAACCCGCGCCAACTGAAGCCGAGTACTCTCAGGCAAGCCACTTCTGCTTTCGCTTTGTTCGCTTTCGCTTTGTTGTTTCGCTTTGTTTTTGCATCTTCATCCTGTTATCGCTGGAAGCATGTCATTCTTAGGCACTGGTTGGATTTGTTTTCATTGTTGTTCCACGATTGTTGCTATGGTGGTTGCGCTGTTCGTTGCCATTCTGGTTTTGGCACCGATGTTGGTTCTGACGATTTTGGGAATGACAGAGTGACGACGAGCCCGGCACGATGTTGGTATCATCGACCGCTCCAACTCATCGCATGTTTGAATCGCCCAACTTGGGGCGAAAGGGCAAACTTCAACCTTTTGTTGGTGGACGGGAGGACCTGCAGCGGGGGTACGACAGAATAGGCATTGGGGAGGTTGGTGTAGACGGCATGGCAGGTGAAGGGCGTGAGGACAACAGATCCGACAATGGAGGTTGTTGATGCACATGCAGTAGGGCCCGCCCACGCAAAGAAGAAGAAGAAAGCTAAGCACATGCAATCCCCGGCGAGAGAGCCGTCACGGGCTGCGGAGGGGGGAGTGAGCAGTGCGCGCGAGGGTGTTCCTTCTCCTCAATCAAAGGTGGTCGTCTTGGAGGGCTCCCCTGCTGCTAGCCCTAGTAAGAAACAGAAAGCCCGTGAGAGGGCAAACGAGAGGGCAAAAGAACAGGCGAGACAAAAGGCAAGCCAGGAGGATAGAGAAAATGCCACTGAAGAGGCCAGGGGTGCCCAAATGACAGATGCCAATGTAAGCGAGGGACGCACAGAGACGGGGGATCCCTCCAAGACACCACAAAGAGGTGTGTTACACCATCGCGGACAAGAGCAGCCCCCGCAATTACCCATACGGTGGAGAGTGGAGGAGAGGAAAGAACACCACAAAGAGCACGGATTGTGCAAGTTCGAGGTGAAGCCGGGGAGATGGCAGTAGAGACAGGGAGAGTGCTCGAGGTGGTTTCGCCGGTGGTTCACCATGTTGAGGAGGACGACACCGAGCTTTCTGACCAGGATGACATCCTCCCGGACATCCCCAGGCCCCAAACCCGCAGCATACAGGCTGGATTTGGCGGTCCTGGTGGGCTGCCGGAGAACCCCTATGCAGCAGACGTCATGTCCGAGGCGGGTATGAAGTTGGCCGCTGCCAAGATGTTGGAGGCAACCCACTACAACATTGGCAGGGTGCTGGGGGGCATGGTGTACCCGGCCAAGCTTCGAATTCCCCTTTGCCGCTTGGTGTCTTTGCAGGTGGTGAGACCTGCCCTCCCAGGCGATATCGACAAGCTGAAATTCTCTTTCCGGGATGGATATCGAATGGGGTCTGCCGCGTTTTACGTTTCCATTGAGAACGACCACGGAGCTTCCTGTGCCCACACTTCTGATGAGGTGGACAAATGGGGGTCCCCATTGGCAAAGGCGAAATGAGGAGTTCGAGAGATCGATTGTTACTGATCCTCTTTTCCAGCACTTGTCCGGGAAGATGTTTTACGTGTGGGACGGCAATCATCGCCTCCTGGCATGGATGGAGCACATAGCCGAAGCCCACCCCAACGACCTCGATTGGCATTTCGTCGTGGAGTGTGTTGTGCTGAAGGTTGCGGGGCCCAAAGATCGCAGTCTTCTCAAAGCTGCAATGGCGGACATCAACTCGTAAGTTACAACGCCTCTTGCTTTTGGACCCATCCGATTGTAAGTCATTTCATTGCGAATCCTCATATTTGTTGTAAATTTCCATTTCAGAATTGTTTGATGGAATGTGGCATTGCAGGGTGACTGAGAATGCCTTCATTGCCACCAACTTGTCCCATATGCTCTTCCGAGTGAAGGATGTCGGGAAGCAGGGTGTGCAAGAGTTTTGCCATTTCGCTCAGTGCCGACCTCCTGCGCAAGTCGGAGGCAAAGGCAGACAGAACTTGGTATAGGCTGAGCATGGACGCCATGGTGGACTACATATTTCGGATAAAGCTCCTTACTTGTTTTGTTGAGCTAATCTGTCTCTTCCTCCCCCAATAGAAGAAAAAGTGTTGAGCAGGATCTCTAATCTTATGTGCGCATTCTTGACAGACGAAAATTCAGCAGGATTTGGCACATGCGCGGAGGTTCTACATGGAGTCAGAGGAGAAGAATCTAACCCTCCCGGCACTCGAATCGTATCTCAAAGCTGCGGAGGTGAGGGCCCGCATAAAGTACAAGTCGCGGATGGTAAAGTACGTGGCCATAGCTGATCCCGCCCTTGGTGCTGACTTTCTGGTGGGAGGTGGGGAAGCACTACTCCCGCACTCTGAAGCCCACGATGACATTGGAGAAGCTCCATTGTCTAGCCACATCCTGTGTGGATGGTGCAGAAAAGGTGATACATTCTTAACCAAATTGGTGGGCAACAACTCGTTTTTGTGGGTGTTGGCGCTTACGAATATGCTGGGTGGTTGGACAGACCCGGTGGCTCCAAATCTGGAATGGTTCCCAAAGTACAAGGGACATGTGGAGCTTCCCCCAACCGGACAAACTGTCTTACCCCACATTCGACATGTGGATGAACCGCATGACATGGTGGTTTCAGTACTTCCCCACGCTTCGTTTGGCGCTTCTACTACTCTTGTGGGGGTGGATTCATTGTATTTTTTCAGCAATGCGATCTGATGGAGAATCTCCACAGGTGACGACGAATGCGCAAGAGCAGCTGGACACACAAGCACATCAGTTCAAGATGGAGATTTCTCCTGCAGCAGAGAGCCTACGCGACTATGTGACGAGGTACTTTCGCTCTACAAAACCGACCTATTCTTTTGGGAGATTACCATATGCCCGCCGGAGCCACGAGTTCACCGACCAGCCGAACGCGGACAAAGCAGCAATGCGCCTTTTGTACAGATACATACGCGATGCCTTCCTTTCAGTCCTTGCATTTTTCGCCGAATTTCCAGATCAGGGCTCCGAAAATGGCTAAGTCCCTAGGGTAGCTAGCCCTGAACTGGAAATTCAGCGTCATTTTTCCAGGTCAAGGCCATATGGGACAGCCCTTTCGGGCCAGACCTGGGAAAATGGCGCCAAATTTCCAGTCAGGGCTCCGAAAATGGCTAAGTCCCTAGGGTGGCTGGCCCTGAACTGGAAATTCGGCGCCATTTTTCCAGTTCTGGGCCTATTGCCGTTCTGGGACTTAGCCATTTTCGGGCCGGACCTGGGAAAATGGCGCCGAATTTCCAGTTCAAGGCTCCCAAGATGGATGTCCCTAGGGTGGCAGTCATCGAAAACCGAAATTCAGCGCCATTTTTTCCATTTCTATAGGCCCAGTCCAATCCGCCCCAACCTGGGAAAATGGTGCCGAATTTGCAGTTCAAGGGACCCTCAGTGTGTTTTTTTCATGAAAATGCAGGTACTGCAAGTTTCGTTTTTTTCATCAGGTACCAAGTTTCTCCCTTTTGGCGAAAGGTCATCTGTCTTTCGAGCCACCATTCTTCCTGGCATGGAGAACCCTGGGCTGACTCCATGTACACTGATGCTATTGTGAAGGAGTGGCATCTGGTACATTAAAGTGATGCCCTTGGTATGTGGACCTTCGCCCGCCATGCCTCCGACCCATCCGATTTCAATTGAAGCTGGATGTTGAGGCCCGACGAAACCGGGCCTCCGCTGCCGGACGCCGCTGGTGCAAAAGAGGCAAAAGCGCTTGCTACTCCGGAAAGCGGCAGAGCTTGCTCCGGCCGGAATTCAGGAGAAATTGAATGAAGAGTAAAGCCAAAGTAAAAAGGACAAGCCAACCGGTGATTTCATTAACACACCAAACAAACAAAAACCATCGGGCATCGGAGCAGGCGCAGGATTGGACCCAAAAGTGGAACTCGGACGACGACTTTGTTCAAGGTCCTGCGACTGTTGTTGTTGCTACCCAGTCACCGTCGTCCGGTTCCCAAGTCATTCGGAGTGGGACTTGCTCTGCCAGAAGTTGCAATTTGAGGGCGAGCCTACACGGCTGTATTCGGTGCGGTGACGTTTACGCACAGGCCAAAGCTAGAACCTCCAACCATCATCCAATGCGTCAATGAGAGCTTCCTTGACGCTCTCGCTGCCAGGGCGAAGAATGGCACACAGCAAGTCTCTGGCGGAGCAGAAGGGGAAAGCCAAGAAGAGGGCTGCCGATACAGAGCCTCAGACACCCCTGGTTTTTGAAGCCATGATGGAATTCTTCACGGCTGTGAGCCGGATTGCAAGAGCACTCGGGGGGGGGGGGGTTTGAGGTGGAGAGAGCTTGCGAGTGATTCTCCTCGACATTCCATATGGGGAGCCTGCTGGAGGGCCTGGATGGTGTGCCCCCTGGAATAGGTTTTACTGAGGACGACTGGAAAGCGGGTCTTGGCTGGCGGGGATGCTTCTGGATGACGGTGGATGTGTGGTTGTCCTTGCCACAAAGGGAAGACCACAGAGAATGCGGTGGGCAAGGTGGACACCGAAAAGTGTCACCCCGTCCTCCTCAGAAAATGGTTCTGCATCATATCACAGGGGTTTGCGAATAGAGGGCCCAAGTGTAAGTTATCAATCTATTGCATTCACCTCATATTGTGGTGTATCTAACAACAAGATCCCGGAGTTGATCCCTATTTTTGTTGGGTGTGCAGACATTGGTGTTTGAGGCATATTGCTTTGTGAAGAGAGGGTCTACGTTCAAATCCGCAACGATGGTCATTTTGTTTGATGCCGCTGTGGACCCTGTTACCTACGATGTCCTCTACAACTATGTGCCCCACTCCAGTATGCCGAAGGACACAAAACCAGGCAAACCGTGGTGGTACAAGCCGGACCCGGAGCCCTGCTTTCATCCAAACCCTCATGGAGACGTGCTCCGATATCCAAGGGCGGATTCTGGACCTCACATGCGGCACGGGTAAGCCTTCACGTGCTCAGTTTGTCCCTGGCCTATTGCAATTGCATGCCGCAAGCTATTAACCACCGCCCGCTTTGTTCCTTAGGTGGCTTCAATGTGGGCAGGGACGAACGTTGTCCGACAGGCATGTTTTTCGCCTTCGCGAGCCAGACTGCCCTCCACAATTCGGAACTTGCAGCAGCGGCTGAACGTCTGCCGAAAGAGGAAGAGGCATCCTCGGAGGAGGAGGAAAAATCCGAGAAGGAGCAGGGGGAGGAACAAGTTGGGATCGAGGCCGAGGAGCCCCCGTGTACGAGTGAGTGGTCGCATGGTAAGTTGCCTCCGATTTCGTGAGGCACCTCCCTTCGCTCTCTTATTTCATTGAAAACCATTCTGCTTCTGCTGGTATTGACATTCTGAAGTGGATTTGTTCTTACTGTAGGATGCCAAGTACGGCAGGAGGGACGTCTACAACCGGAGTTCATGGGTAGGAGGAATGTGCCTATTTTGCCAGGGGGGATTTCATGCCTAGTCCAGAAAGGGACTACATCCTTCCTACTTATGCTGCCCGCTTGCTTCGGTGTCCCATTAGGAGGTGTTCCGACCCTATTCGTGTACAGCAGATTTTAGACAAGGCCAAGCCTCAAGAAAATGAAGATGAGGAGGAGGCAACAGCTATTAGAGCCCGCGGGCTCGTAGATTTGTGTTGGATTCTGCTGAGGAAAGTGGGGGAGAAGAGGCAGAAGATTCCCCGGAGTGAGGTGGACGTCCCCCAAGAGAGGACGGCATTTTTGAGAGGCATAGTGCAACCGCGCTGCATCACAGAGCTCGGAGGATGGGGGGGTGAGGGGTGAGGAAGAAGGAGGGCCAAGTTCCTCGAAGGGTAGGAGTAGTTCCCATTCCTGCTATGACAGTTAGGACACACTTTTATAGACGTGGCTTTCCAACCAAATTTGCAATAAAATGTTGCATTTCATTGCTATGACGAGTCCACATGACCCTATTTCCGTGCCTCAACCCTATTTCCGTGGACACAATTCGGCCCGCTCATGCTTTTTTTTTTTTCCGCTCATGCTCATGCCGCTCATGAAATAGCAGCCCCCCACCCAGAGTGGGAGCAGGTTGCAGAGATGCAGCTGGAAGGCCTAAGTTGTTTAAAAGGTATCTGCTATGGTGTAGTGACAGCAACACCATTTGAAGGTGAAATAAGTCAGTTACCCCCACCACATTTTTTATGAAGAAATAGAAGGAGAAATGGAAATTCCTAGAGGAACCAGCCACTGTGAGTTTACAGGATGAAGTGTGACTGGTTGGACAATCACAGCTGATGAGCAGGTGAGAGAAGTGAATGTAGGAACTGAAGAGGAACCGAGGATGGTGAAGGTAGGGGCTGATTTGGAGCCAGAATTCTTTGAGGAAGCTAAGAGTTTGTTTCATCAAATATAGAGATTTATCTTGGAGCTACGAGGATCTAAAGGTATACCACCTGAGATCTGTCAGCATAAAGATGAATTGGAACCAGAATCAGTATCAATCAAAAACACTCAAGGTACAGAATGAATCCCAACTATGCACAGAAGGTTGGAGAAGAGATCAAGAAGTTGGCTGAGGCTAAGTTTATATACCCGATAGAGTATACAACTTGGTTGTCACCCATTGTGATAGTTCCCAAGAAGAATGGTAAACTGAGAGTTTGTGTGAACTATAATAAGTTGAATGCTTGCACGAAGAAAGATCTTTTCCCTTTGCCATTCACAGAAGCGGTATTGGACACTGTGGCAGGCCATGAGATGTACTCATTCCCTTCATGGATGGCTTCATTGGTTATAATCAAGTGCAAGTGGCAGAAGAAGACCAGGGAAAGATGGCTTTCATCACAGACTGGGGTGCTTATGCATACAAAGTCATGCCCTTTTGGACTTTGTAATGCACCAGGCAACCTTTCAGAGATTGATAAGTGAATCTTTTCATGAGTATCTGGATGATTTCATGCAGGTGTTCTTGATGATTTCAGTGTGTACAGCTCTAAGATGAGCACTTGCATAAATTGGAGTTATGTTTTGGCCGATGCAGGATGAGAGGTCTGGGCCTGAATCCAGAGAAGTGTACTTTTTGTGTGAACTCAGGGTGCTTTTGGGACACATTGTGTGTAAGAGGGGACTTCTTGTGGATCCCAGGAAGACAGAGGCCATTAAAGCCTCTCCACCACCAGTAAATGTTAAAAGTCTAAGGAGATTCCTTGGACAAACCAGTTATTACAGAAGATTTGTCAAAAGGTATGCACAGATAGCAGCACCATTGAGCAAGCTTCTGAAGAAAGATCAGTGTTTGCATGGACAGCTGAATGTCAACAGCTTTTGAGGAACTTACATTGTCAGTAACAACTACACCTGTGCTGATTAACCCTCACTGGCATTTAGTATTTCATGTTCACTGTGATGCCTCAGGAGAACGTTGGGAGGGGTTAGCCCCGAATGTTACAGGAAATATAGATTCACTTTGTGTACTATGCTAGCAGGTTGATGAACAGTGCTGAAAGGAACTATAGCACACCTGAAAGAGAAGCACTGGCAAAGATTTATGCAGTCAAGAAATTCAGGCATTACCTATTGGGAAGAAAGTTTATGTTTTATGTGGATCACCAGGCTCTGATATATCTGGTGAACAAACCTTTGATAAGTGGAAGGATAGCGAGGTGGTTAATAATCTTGCACAAGTTTGAGTTCGAAGTTGTTTACAAGCCTGGCCGTTTGCATCTTGTGGCAGATCATTTGTCACGCCTAACAACAGGAGAGCCCGCCACAGGAGTAGACGATCAATTACCTGATGCGAGTTTATTTGCAATGGAGGTGCAAGGAAGTACAGATGAATGGTTAGATTGGCATTGGCCAATCAGATACTACCTTACCATGTCAGTGCCCACCTAGTTATGGTAAGGAGCAGAGGAAGAGAATCGCTATCAAGGCTTTACCTTATACTATGGTAGGGGGCAGAATGTATAAACTAGGACCTGATGGAGTACAGGTTTGACTTGAGAGCCTCAAGTCAAAGCTTCCTAAAGTAAACCTTCCTAGGTTTGACATATTCTTCACAATACGACTTTATCAAAGATACTTGTTAAAGTCAACCTTCATAGATTTGACATATTCTCTACAATATGACTTTATCAAAGATTTGACCCTCTCTCCATAATATGAATATCTTAGAGGTTTGACTTCAGTGGCCTTTTCTCTTGCCTCCTGGCTAGCCTTCTGTCTCGCCTGTTCTTTTGCCCTCTCTTTTGCCCTCTCAAGAAGTAAATAAAGTTTTGGAGGAAGTTCATAAAGGAGTGGCTGGAGGACATTTTGGAGAAGAGACTACCAGTAGGAATATACTACATGCAGGTTACTGGTGACCTACTTTGTTCAAAGATGTACACAAGTATTGTCAGAGTTGTGATGAATGTCAGAGGCTAGGACCTTTGCAGAGACTGGTGAAGATGGCTTTGCATCCTACAATGCCACTGAACCATTTCAGAAATGGGGACTAGACTTGTTGGACCAATTAACCCACCAGCCAAGAATACACAGAACAAGTATATAATCACATCACAGCCACTGATTATACTACGAGTGGGTGGAAGCTAAAGCTCTGAGGGACAACACACAAGTCCACAGCAAGGTTCCTGTATGAGAACATACTTACACGATTTGGCTGTCCCTTGGAATTTATTCTGACCAGGGAAGTCACTTCATTTAATAGACCATTGAACTATACTAAAGAGTTCATGATTGTGCATAGGAAGAGTATTACCCCAGGGTAATGGGCAGGCAGAGGCTACCAACAAAATACTATGTACTATCTTGGCTAAGATAGTCAAATGCAAACAGAACGGATTGGGATACCAAGCTGCTGACAGCTTTGTGGTCATACAGGACTTCATATAAAGTCACCACTAAGTATAAACACCATTCCAATTAGTTTATGGTATGGAAGCTTTACTTCCAGTGGAATTCTTGTTTACCTACCATGAGAACGAATGGGGAAAGAGAATGGAATTGGAAGATTCAATTAAGGTCAAGAAACATTAATTATAACATGTGGAAGAAGTACGTGCTGATGCAGCTGATAACATGACCAGAATTCAAATGAAGAGGAAGGAACAATTTGATGAGACAAATTAAAGACTTTTTAGACGGGAGATTTGGTTCTCTGGTTGCAGAAGAAGGAGAAGATTAAAGCTTCTAAGCTTAAATCACCATGGAAATGACCTTATGTCATACGGAAGATGTATGATAACAACACAGCCATGTTACAAACCATTAACAAAGAGATGTTTGGGAAGAGTCAATGCCATACTTGAAGGGGTACAGTGGTATCCATGACAACCATTGAAGCACGATTTGCATGTCCCAAACGCAAAAGCAGTCAAGGGCTGCGCCAGTGATACCAACGTAGTATGGAGCACTTGTCGCTAAGGCGAGCGTATATGATCAGGGCGGGCAGTACAAGTGTGACCAAGCCTATCACACAGCCCATCACGGTGCCACACAGCCTATCACACACACACCTACCACGCATGTCCACAACAGCCTCCATCACAGCTTATCACAGTGTCATACAGCCTATCACAGCCCATCACAGTGTCACACAGCCATCAACAAGTCTACCACACACCCCACACCATGACTCCAGCCTATCACAGCCCACAAGTGCCCCTCACAGTGTCACACACAGCCTATCACAGCGTACCACAGTATGACACAGCCTGTCACAGCTCAACACAGCCTACCGGGTTACACATCCATAGGATCAGTGACAGGTGGACGTGGTTAACATCCGGAGAGTGGCCGGCGGAAAAGTGGACGGAGGCAGGTTTAGAATTGGACACGTGGACGCCAAGGCGAGACACATAGCCGGGCATGAATGGCAACCACGGGTGTCATCAAGATAGAAGACGAATTCGGCCGTCAAAGTACCTACCCGACACACAGTCCAAACGAATGGTGGGCCCATTAATGCATACAGGGGACGGGTAACGGAACCCTTTACAAATACCGAAAAGCGAAATCCTTGGCCCATGTGCTATCCTATTGGACAGTCCAGGGGGGAAAATCCACGGAAGGAAATTAAATTACAAAATCAATCACAGAGCCAACAGCCAATCATAAGCCAGAATTACCTGCAGAGGGTATTTTCCAAGAAGCAAGATCAAGAATTTAGAGGGATTCTGAGCGCAAGAGTCGGCGTCGTTCCAAGTAACGGGCGTCTCAATGGGAGAGACAATCAAAGCTATAGCTTTGAAGCTATGGTGGAAATAACAGACTATACACTCGCATTACTACTTACGCAGTGGCATAAGGACGGACGAACGGAGAGTACCTTTTCTCTCTAAATCGATACTTGCAAGCCCCACAGGCTTACAAGCACTTACCCATTTCATTCTGCGCCAACCATACTTTTATGCTTTGTGCCCTGCAGGCGTTTCTTCACTTGTTGCAGCCAAAACCTTTATGTTTGTCCAGAATGAAGAGAGTGAGAGGAATGGAGGATATCAAGGTGAAGCGCACCACAATCTTACAGAAGCAAACGATTACTACACCACAGGCGGTGCAACTACTGAAGGAGCTGCGATTGGAGGGATTGCTACGCAAGGACTGGTCCTTGCATCATCGACAATTCATGATACAATTTCTTCATAACTTTGAGCCTCGGACAGGAGTTACTCAGGTGAGGGGAGTAGATAGTAGATATAGAATTACTCCCCAGTACCTGCAGCAATTGTTTGATTTGCCATCAGGACATGTGGATGTGGATGAGCACAGGGCAAGATTGCAGATAGGGAATTTGTTCCAAGAAGGGAGTTTCTTTAAAACTCAAGGCTACGCTTGTACCAAGGCCGAGTACCCAGGGCTTAGAGAAGTTGGCCAAATCTTGAACGTTCTGTTTGCCATGAAACAGAACCAACAGTATTTGAACAGGTCATTCACAGAGGAGATCCTGAAAGCTTTGAGGGGAGAGGATGTCGCTTGGGTGGAGTTAATGTACAATGGATTGGTGGACGAGATGAAGAGGTTACAGGGCATGCTGCAAAGTCTCTGATCATTGTGTCTGGACCAATCATTGCTCAAATAATTCTTGATTCTTGCATACTTGATACTCGGGAAAAGAAGGAGATGGGAGTGTTTGAGGCAACCACTGCAATTGAAGAGCAAGGCTCTTCACACAGTGAGGCCACTGGCAGGGCAACATCAAACTAAGAGACAGAGGCGGGGTATGACTGTAGTGGCGGATCCACTAGCTTCACAGAAACCGCACGATAATGTTTGTCGCGCGACATTTACTCACCCATCCCTTCGCTATTCGAGGCGGAAACTCCAAGATAGAAGAGTTGGAAATCTCTAAGTACTCAGCCCGCGCAGAACAATCAGTCATGACCTACAGCTAGTGTATCATGGGGGTGTTTCCTATTTGTTTCCCTTTTGGCATTCATGTTAGCTACCTTACCATTGATAATTAAGTATCAGTTTGCTTTATCAATCTATTGGATTTCATCAACTCATCCATTCATTCCACAGCTTCACTCAGATCTCTCTACACAGTGTGATTGTATCGTAAAAGTATCCGATTATGATTTATCAGGTATCAGGCCGAAGCCATTGTGTCTCTAATCTGCTCTACAATATCATTACAGCCTTGCATATAACAAGCATCTACTCATCATCTCTCTATCTTCACTTCCGTTCTTAATCTCTGCCCGATCCCCTCTCCTCCATGACCAAGAAGTCCTCCACCGAATGATATCCCCAAAATCCCCGCTTCTCCCTTTATCTTCCTACCCGTGGTTCTAACCGTTTCCCTCACTAACCGTCGTCTGTGAACTAACATGTTCCCTTCGCAGGTGTTGTTCCCCACAGTCGTTCCCTGTCCTGCTCTCCGTTCCCTATGATCGTGACAGCTGTGTCAAGCTGTGACTGGCTGTGTGAAACTGTGACGGGCTGTGACTGGCTGTGCGACTGTGTTTGGCTGTGTCGGGCTCGACTGGCTGTGTGGCTGTGTCGGGCTGTGTCGGCTGTGACTACTGTGACGGGCTGTGTCGGCTGTGTCTGCTGTGACGACTGTAACGGGCTGTGTTGGCTGTGTCGGCTGTGACGACTGTGACGGGCTGTGTTGGCTGTGTCGGCTGTGACTACTGTGACGGGCTGTGTAACCCCCCTCTACAGTGCGCTGCTGTCACCCCTAAGGCTCCTGTTGGTCTCAGTCTGTGCAAAAATTAAGGGTACCCTACAGATCCCGTTAAGTGTCTAAGTCCCAGACAGTCCTCTAACATTACCTTTTCCCCTCTCAAAAAGCCGTGTCCTCACGGTTTACTGATTTCGATTAGCAAACCTTTGTGAGTGAGCACCTTTTTGACGTTGAGAGTTTTTGGCGGACTGTGTGTACGAGCCCTAGGTCTGTCTCTGGTTGACGGAGATGGTTGGTCACTACCTGGATAAGTGAGTCCCTCTGGAGGCTGATATCGAGGTAACCTTTCCGGCATAGGAGACCCCCGTCGCTTCTTCTCGCCATCTGAATTGCATAGTCTTCTCCCATGTCAAAAGAATTCGGTGAAGAAACAGTTGTATCAGAATCCTCATCGCCTCTCAGGTGTTTTAATTTTCGAACTTTTTGTGGAATCATCTGGGGCATACAATGCTGTCCTACCATGTCTGGAAGTTTATATTTTACAACTTGGTGTAACCGCTGAACAGCAAAATTGGTGTAGACACTGAGCTCCTTGTCTGTCCAGGTGAGTGGGGTACCAATTACTGGTGCAGCGTGCAAGTATTTCCATGCCACATGTCCCTTATAGAAATATCATCAATGCCGAATTTCTGTGTTGACAAATTGTTCCAGGCCGCTTGAAACCATGAACGAATTTGAGAATCCTTTTGCATCATAACTTTTGCGTCATATAGGTACATATGAGGTGGCACCGAAGGTAATACCCAATGATCCCCACTGGAATAACTCAGAAAGCGTGTTTGCATCTTTTGTTGCTCAATGTGATAACGTACCAGAAAACAAGCAGCGTAGTATAACCCGCATCCCATGACAATACTTGCTACCTCCTTGGTCTTGGTATAAATGAGTCCATGTACAACCTGGAAAGCAATCAATTCCCTCAACATGGTACCTGCCTCGTGCCAGTATTGTGCAAAGTGATGATCTTCAATATGTCGATTGTTCGGAAGAACTTTAGTCCTAGTTGCCACTGGCAGCCAAATACGCATGATTTGGTAGTAATGTGCGAATGACTGCGGAGGACTAAATTCTTTCCAAGCCAAATCCAACATGATGGGAATTTGGTTGAAGGGCATAATCATAGCCCTACTGTACTCCCTTGCAGCTGGAGTTTTAGGTGGGTTAAAAGCAGCATTGCCCCATACCTCAGGCTGTGGTGGCTGTGGTGTGGTTGTAGTAACCACAGGTTCAGCTACTGGTACAGTGACTTGTTGTGGTGGTGGTGGTACTGGCTCTTGTATCATTGGCATCTCCTGCACCTCCTGTGAAGACTGAAAAGCCAAAGTTCTGGCTTGTAAATAAGAAGCCATTAGCTGTTCCTGAGGGATATAGACTCTTTTGTCGATGTTTGAAGTGAGGTCCTCCACTTGAGTCTGCAGTCCGTCTACATCCTCTTGTAACTCTGCTATCCTACTATAGACATTGTCTATAGTAGTTGTGGCAATGTTCTGCACCTGCAGCCTGAGCTCATTCATCTCGCTTTGGGTGAGCTTTCGTGGTGCTTTGCCCTCTACTGGCCCTTGTGCTAACCAGACCTGCATAAGGCTGTTATCCACCAAGTTGCTTGTGGTTCCCCTGAGAGTTTGCTCCTCTCTTAGCTTGTACACTTCTAACTGCTGTTGTAAAGCCTCCATGCGCTTCGCCTGAGGTTCAACCAATTCGCATAGGCAGCAGCCAGATTATTAGCTTCCCTCCAAGCCTTGTTATTGACCGCGATTTCATTTCTATTGGCCATGATCGTTTGTTGCAACTCCACGATGTGCTTCTCTTGATCAGCTTCAACCTGCCTGTATTGCTTGAAAGTATCCTCATTGCGACAGATTGTATTCTTCATATCGACAATGAGTTTCATTTGCTCAACATTCTCCTCTTCTGCCTTCGTACATTTTTCCGCTTGACTGTTTATTTCTTTTGTAGATTGGTCAAGCATAGTTGTGAATGTAGCACATTGTATCGCCATCCTGTCATGCACTGTCTGCAACTCCGTATGTAGTGCATTCACTTCTTGCAACTTGCTTTCATGCTGCACCTGCATTTGGTATAGCTGTTGCTTATGTGCTTCGTGCAACTGGTCTTGCGCGAGGCCTGCCTCAATCAATTGTTCCTTGGCCAATTGCAAAGCCGCTTCTGTATTTCCCAAGTCCTGCTGCATCTTGAGAGTGACCTCTTCATCGACCTTGTTTGCACACTCAGTGGCTAGTCGAGCCTCAAACTCCTTCCTGAGTTCCTCTCTCAAGGCTGTCAATTGGGTAGTTGGAACATGGGATTTGACATAAGTCCCCAACAAATTAAGTGTCCTGCCTATGGAACTCATCAGCATTGCCTGTTGAGGGTCATCATGGTGAGGTTGCTGCTGTTCCTCCTGATCCTCAACAGTGTGATGTCTCACGAACCATTCAGGCCATTGTCCCACCGGATTTTCTTCCTGAACCACTTCATCTATCACCGGTGCTACAGTGTCATGACCTTCCGCCTGTGGTACCTCCGACACAGGTGTGTGTATTATATGCACCTCAGGATTTCCCTTGGGCAACTGTTGCACCTCTGGGATCTCTGTCTCCTTGACCAGACCAGAATATTCATAGAGAAGGTCCCCCTTCTCCATTTCTGCCACTATCTGTTCTGTAGTTGGAATATCTAACCCTTCTCTTTCCAAATCAATTATTTCTGGTTGAGCTGCATGGACAACTTGTGACCTTGTGACAAGTCGATCAGCTGGCTGTGATGGTTGTGATACAGAAGTAACTTCCTCCTCCCTCTCTGAAGGTCCTGCTTCCAGTAATAGCATTTCTCTGTGCTGCTGTGCCCCTTCCTGCACATGAGCTTGGAAACATTATCATGCGGAATCCGTGAAGCCAGTGGATCCGCCACTACAGTCTTTCCCCGTCTCTGCCTCTTAGTCTCGGGTTGCCCTGCTAGTCCACCCTCACTGTGTGAAGAGCCTTGCTCTTCCATTGCAGTGGTTTCTGGCTCAAACACTCCCATTTCCTTTCTTGCGCATCAAGTATGCCAGAATCAAGGATTATTTGAGCAATGATTGGGCCAGACACTATGATAGGAGACTTTGCGGTAGTACCTTGTAATCTTTTCATCTCCTCCACCAGTGCGTTGTACATTATGTCCGCCCATTGTACCTCTTGTCCCTTCAGGCCTTTGAGTATTTCCTCTGTGAAGGATCTGCTCAAATACTGTTGGTTCTGTTTCATGGCAATCAGAACGTTCAATACCTGGCCTACCTCTTTTAGCCCTGGGTACACAGCCTTGGTACAAGCATAACCCTGAGTTTTAAAGAAACTCCCTTCTTGGAATAAGTCCCCTATTTGCAGTCTTGCCCTGTGTTCCTCCACATGCACCTGACCTGCTGGCAATCGAAACAATTGCTGGAGGTATAGGGGAGTAATCATCAATTCAACTCCCTTCACCGTTGTTGTTCCTGTCCTTGGCTCAAAGTTCTGCAAAAATTGTAACATGTACTGTCTATGGTGTAATGTCCAATCTAGGCTTTGCAATCCTTGCAATCTCAGCTCCTCCAGTATCTGTATCGCCTGTGGGGTAGCAATCGTTTGTTTCTGCAGAATTGTGGTGCTCTTCACCCTGATTTCCTCCATTCCTCTCACTCTCTTCATTTTAGACTCACAGAACTGTTTTGGCTGTAACAACTGCAGGAATGCCTGTAGTGCACAAAGCATAAACGTATGGTTGCCGCAGAAAGCTATGGGTAATTTCTTGTAAGCCTGCGGGGCTTGCAAGCATCGCTCAAGAGAAAAGCTCCGCTCTGTCCTTTCGTGTCTATGCCACTGCGTAAGTAATATTGCGAGCGTATAGTCTGTTAGTTCCTCCATAGTTTCCAAGCTATAGCATTGATGGTCTGTCCTGTCGAGACGCCCGTTACTCAGAACGACGCCGCCTCTTGCGCTCAATTTCCCTCCATTTTCTTGATCCTTTCTCTGGTTTTCTATTGGCTGTATCCGCTGTGACTGGATTTTAGATTTTATTTTCTTTAGTGGACTTTCCCTGCTGGATAGTCCACTAGGATCACACATGTGACAAGAATTTCGCTTTTCTGTACTTGCCGTTCGTTCCGTTTCCCTTTTTCCGTATTCATTAATGGGCCCGCCTTTCATCCCTTTTGACGGCCGTTCTTGTCCTCTTTCTTTTATGACACCTGTTGCACTTCCTTCTCAGCTGTGTGTCGCGCCCTGACCTCCACGTGTCTATTTTTAAACTAATTTCCGTTTTCTTTCCGTCAGCCATTTTCCTGAAGTTATTATGCGTCCACCTGTCACTGATTCTATGGATCGTGTAACCCTAGTAGGCTGTGTTGAGCTGTGACAGGCTGTGTCATACTGTGTTACGCTGTGATAGGCTGTGATGCACTGTGGTAAGCTGTGATAGGCTGTGACACGCTGTGGTAGGTTGTGATAGGTTGTGTTGCGCCGTGCTGGGCTGTGATAGGCTGTGTCACGTTGTGATGGGCTGTGATAGGTTGCTGCTTGATGGGCTGTGATAGGCTGTGCTTTGCCTTGATGGGCTGTGATAGGCTGTGTCACGTCGTGATGGGCTGTGATAGGCTGTGTCACGTTTGTTTTGCCCGCCCTGGTCATATATGCTCGGCCTAGCGACAAGTGCTCCATACTCCGTTCGTAACACTGGTGCAGCCCGTGACTGCTCTTGCGGTTCAACATGCAAATCATGCTGCAAGGGTTTGTCATGGATACCACTGTACCCCTTCAACTTATTGGCATTGACTCTTCCCAGCATTTCTTTGTTAATGGTTTGTAACATGGCGGTGTTGTTATCATACATCTTTTGTATGACATAAGGTCCTTTCCATGGTGATTTAAGCTTAGAAGCTTGAATCTTTCCTTTCTTCTGCAACCATAGAACCAAATCCCCCGTCTTAAAAGTCTTTAACTTGCCTTCATCAAACTGTTCCTTTCTCTTCATCTGAATTCTGGTCATATTATCAGCTGCATCAGCACGTACTTCTTCCACATGGTATAATTCATGTTTCCTGACCTTGATGGAGTCTTGCAATTCCATTCTTTTCCCCACTCCGTTCTCATGGTAGGTAACAGGAATTCCACTGGAAGTAAGGCTTCCATACCATAAACTAATTGGAATGGTGTATACTTAGTGGTGACTTTATATGAAGTCCTGTATGACCACAAAGCTGTCAGCAGCTTTGTATCCCAATCCGTTCTGTTTGCATTGACTATCTTAGCCAAGATAGTACATAGTATTTTGTTGGTAGCCTCTGCCTGCCCATTACCCTGTGGGTAATATGTTGTACTCTTTCTATGCACAATCATGAACTCTTTAGTCAACAACTCAATGGTCTCATTCATGAAGTGACTTCCCTGATCACTGATAAATTCTAAGGGACAGCCAAATCGTGTAAGTATGTTCTCATACAGGAACCTTGCTGTGGACTTGGCTGTGTTGTCCCTCAAAGCTTTAGCTTCCACCCACTTTGTAGTATAATCAGTGGCTGTAATTATGTACCTGTTTCGTGTATTCTTGGATGGTGGGTTAATTGGTCCAACAAAGTCTAGTCCCCATTTCTGAAATGGTTCCGTAGGCATTGTAGGATGCAAGGCCATCCTTCCAGATCTCTGCAAAGGTCCTAGCCTCTGACATTCATCACACTTCTGACAATACTCGTGTACATCTTTGAACAAAGTAGGCCACCAGTATCCTGCGAGTAGTATCTTCCTACTGGTAGTCTCTTCTCCAAAATGACCTCCAGCCACTCCTTTATGAACTTCCGCCAAAACTTTATTTACTTCATGGTGGTACAAGCATCGTTTTAGTACTCCATCAGGTCCTAACTTATACATTCTGCTTCCTACCATAGTATAAGGTAAAGCTTTGATAGCGATTCTCTTCCTCTGCTCCTTACCATAACTAGGTGGGCACTGACCATGAGCAAGGTAGTATCTGATTGGCCACTGCCAATCTAACCAGTCATCTGCACTTCCCTGCACCTCCACTGCAAAGAGACTCGCATCTGGTAATTGATCATCTATTCCTCTGGCTGGTTCTCCTGTTGACAATCGTGACAAATGATCCGCCACAAGATGCAGTCTCCCAGGCTTGTAAACAACCTCGAACTCAAACTCGTGCAAGATTATCAACCATCTTGCTATTCTTCCGCTTATCAGAGGTTTGTTTACCAGGTATATCAGAGCCTGGTGATCCACATAGAACATAAACTTCTTGCCCAACAGGTAATGCCTGAATTTCTTCACTGCATAGATCATTGCCAATGCTTCTCTTTCCGTTGTGCTATAGTTCCTTTCAGCACTGTTCATCAACCGGCTAGCATAGTACACAGGTGAATCTATATTCCCTGTAACATTCTGGGCTAACACCGCTCCCAACGCTTCTCCTGATGCATCGCAGTGAACATGGAATACTACATGCCAGTGAGGGTTAATCAGCACAGGTGTAGTTGTTACTGACAGTGTAAGTTCCTCAAATGCCTGTTGACATTCAGCTGTCCAGGCAAACACTGCATCTTTCTTCAGTAGTTTGCTCAATGGTGCTGCTATTTGTGCATACCTTTTGACAAATCTCCTGTAATAACTGGTTTGCCCAAGGAATCTCCGTAGACTTTTAACATTCACTGGTGGTGGAGAGGCTTTAATGGACTCTGTCTTTCTGGGATCCACAAGGAGTCCCTTCTTACACACAATGTGTCCCAGAAGCACCCCTGAGTTCACACAGAAAGTACACTTCTCTGGATTCAGGCCCAGACCTCTCATCCTGCATCTGGCCAAACATAACTCCAATTTATGCAAGTGCTCATTCTTAGAGCTGTACACACTGAAATCATCCAAGAATACCTGCATGAAATCATCCAGATACTCATGAAAAGATTCACTTATCACTCTCTGAAAGGTCGCTGGTGCATTACAAAGTCCAAAGGGCATGACTTTGTATGCATAAGCCCCCCAGTCTGTGATGAAAGCTGTTTTCCCTTGGTCTTCTTCTGCCACTTGCACTTGATTATAACCACTGAAGCCATCCATGAATGAGTACATCTCATGGCCTGCCACAGTGTCTAATACTGCTTCTGTGAATGGCAAAGGGAAAGGATCTTTCTTCGTACAAGCATTCAGCTTCTTATAGTTCACACATACTCTTAGTTTGCCATTCTTCTTGGGAACTATAACAATGGGTGACAACCAAGTTGTATACTCTATTGGGTATATAAACTTAGCCTCAGCCAACTTCTTTATCTCTTCTCCAACCTTCTGTGCGTAGTTGGGATTCATTCTATACCTCGCCTGCTTGATTGGTACTGACTCTGGTTCTAGTTCAATCTTATGCTGACAGACTTCAGGTGGTATCCCTTTTAGATCCTCATAGCTCCAAGCAAATACATCTCTGTATTTGATGAACAAGCTTTTAGCTTCTTCGAAGAATTCCGGCTCCAAATCAGCTCCTACTTTCACCATCCTCGGTTCCTCTTTAGTTCCCACATTTACTTCCCTCACCTGCTCATCAGCTGTGATTGTCCAACCAGTCACCACTTCATCCTGTAAGCTCACAGTGGCTGGTTCTTCTAGGATTTCCATTTCTCCTTCTCTTTCTTCATAGAAATGTGATGGGTAAATGCTGGTTTCCTCTTCAGTTGGTGTTGCTGTCACTACACCACACAGCAGATACCTCTCAAACAACTTAGGCTTTCCAGCCGCATCTCTGCAACCTGCTCCCACTCTGGGTGTGCAGCAAATAGGGTAGCTTCCTGCTCCTCATCCAGTCCTCCTTTCCAGTCATACTCTCTGACTCCTCGAGGTCTTCTTGTAGCAGGTAATCTACTAGATTTCTTTGTGGTAATTTGTATCTCGTGTATCCCATTATGCACGGTTAGTAACTGAGAATTCCAGTCATGGAATACCCTGGCCTGTTTCAGCCACGGACGTCCCAATAATAAGGAGTAAGCCTCCATGACTTCATCCATTTTCAACACAGTTACTATGATCATAAAGATCATCTTCTGTATCTGTATCTTAACTCCTCTTATTAATCCCAATGGCTGTACATTTCTTTGATCTGCCATTGTTACTGTAAATGGGGCTGGTTTCATGTTACTTAGACCAAGCTTCTTCCTTAATTGGTCTGTCATGATATTTACTCCAGAACCTCCATCTATCAGTACATCAGTTAGTTCTGTGCTTCCAATTCTCAATTGGATTACTGGCATAGAATCATCAAAGTCCATGACTGTTTCTCGCCGTTCCGGCTTCACATTATAACTGGTCACCTTGCTGTTCAGGTCTGTGTTTCCTGTCTCTTGGGCAATTCGATTGATTGTCCGATACAGCCTGTGCCTACAATAAGGTGCCACAGCTAATAGCTGTCCAATGGTAATTTCTGCTTTGGTCTGGCATATTACTTCAGCCAAAGTCTCTTCATTACTTTGCATGTCTGCATCTTCTTTCTTCCTTTCTTCCTCACTCCCTTCTTTTTCTCCATCAGAATCAGAGGAATCTGCCACAGGAATATCAGTACTCTTTTGCATTTCCCTTATAGTATCTGCCACTTCCTTGTGCAGTTCCTTCTCATCTTTCCAAGTCTCTTCATCTTCAGGCATATCATTGCCACTTCCATTATCATCTTCTTCCTCTTCTACTGGAGGTATTAGTTTGGCTTTACTTCTTGTTACTATCATTGTACTTACTTCTGGTACAACACATGGCCTAACCATGTGAGCTGCCACCACTGGGCCCTCATTCACAGGAGCTCTCATCTCATTCTGGTGTCTTATCCAGAATGAACGAGGTTTGCTATTTCATGAGCGGCATGAGCGGCATGAGCAGAGTAGTAACACAATCGGTTTTCATGAGCAGAAGTACAAATTTTGAAAATAAAAAACAATAAAAAACAATAATTTAATGCAATGTGTAAGGAAAAACAAATATATTATACGGCCCCTTGAAGGGAAAATTGCAGTTTTGACAGTTGTGCTCATGATATTTCGTCTTCCGCTCATGCCAATTCCCAGCGACATGTGCAAATATGGCGCCGAATTTCGCGGTAATAGGGTCCGTAACCTGAAAAAACGGCGACGTATTTCGCGGTAATAGGTCTCTCTGGCGAAAAATGGTGCCGAATTCCGCGGCTATAGGTCCCCTCATGACAGGTAATTCGGCGCCATTTTTCCAGTGCATGTTCGGACTTAGCCAGTTTTCGGCGCAAATAGGGAAATTCGGCGCCATTTTTCCAGACACTGTACCAGTGCATGTTGGGACTTAGCCAGTTTTCGGCCCCCAAAAAAGAAAAATTCGGCGTCATTTTTCCAGACACGGTACCAATGCATGTTGGGACTTGGCCAGTTTTCGGCCCCAAAAAGAGAAATTCGGCGCCATTTTCCCAGACACAGGTACCAGTGCATGTTGGGACTTAGCCAGTTTTCGGCCCAAAAGAGAAATTCGGCGCCATTTTTCCAGAAATGGCCCCACAACTGCTTCTGTTGGATTCAGTTTGAATGGAATATTGCCTCATTCCAGGAGTTTTGGGGTGCATTTCATTACACTGCAAAAAAAAAGCCTGATACAGCAAAATGCATTTGAAAATATCCATATGGAGGATTCCGTTTGCCCCATCAATGATTTCTGGAATCCCTAAGGAGGAGTTTGTGCAGCTCGTTCACGCTCAACGCCGGTGTATGAATAAAGTCATCAATAGTCACGTTCATCCTCAACCTCTTCAGGTAGATGTATACAGATGCTTGCACGGATAATACTTCGAACCCTTCTTTGCTTCCATCAACGAGAAGTCCGTACAATTGCAAGTTGGCTCCACTCCAATCGTAATTGTGTATACATCGTCGCGTACAGCCGAGCCGACCGTTGCCATCCGATACACACGCCCAAGGCCGGGTGGGGGTACGTCCACGGAGCTCTGAATAGTGCAAGCCATCCCAAGAGCATTGGCAATCCGAGTCTCATTCAACTTGTTGGGAGGGTGTCGTCTCTTCACTCTTCCGAATCGCATTGTGGGATGTGCAGAATTGTCCAATCCGTCTCTACTGGACCGAGCAGTCTGCAATGGCTGGGTCTGAGGAACCGGAAATGCGTGGGCCGGGATGTCTGTGCGTTGCACCATTCGAAATCCTGCTGCAGATAGAGCATCCGCCTCATTCTGAGAGAGGCTGCAACCCGATGCAACAGGCCAGACGCCCGGAGGCTCCGGCATTCCCTGAATCCCGTACTTGGGCTTGCCAAATACACAGGTCATTATGTCGTGCCTACAGAACCAAAATGTCTGCGTTGTGGCGTGAGCAAATGTGGGAGTCAAAAATCTGCCGCTGAAACAAGGTGCAGGTACAGCACCGTGTGGGTTCCTCCGAATCATCTTACCACAGGGTGCTCTCGTATCCACCTGGATGGCGCAGCACTTCCCTCGAAATGCCGGCAATGTCCTCGCAATTCTCCACTGTGACTCCGACACTCTTGTCTCCACAATGGGAATGTTGTACTGCTTTACTACAGATGGCTCGTTATGTTGCCGGGGCACGCGCCATGTGCTCAAAGGAGATGGCGATCTTGAACGTGCAGGATTTGCGGTGCTCGACGAGACCTCCTCGGGCAACATCACGGGACCACGAGGGAGCGTGCGAATATTCTTGTCAGCTCGCCATGAATCCTCTTCTCCGCCAGGTGCCTCGTCAAGTCTTGTCTCACTGGACGGGTATGAACATCTCCTTCCAAATGTTGGCCTCTTCGCAGCAATGGCGTGTTCCGAAGGCCCTCTCGCAAGGTCGCCGCCCACTTCCGAGGATTCTTCGATCTAGAGGCAGTCCGCATCAGCATTTCCTGCCTGTCCGGCCCCAAGCCCCACTGTTTCCCTTTCAAGAACTCGTTGTACCTGCATTGCTGCATAATTGACCTCACAATGTCCTCCGTTGTGGCAGTGAGGATGTCCACCAGATGCGCCGCAGAGGAGGCACGCCAGGAAGAGTGCACTGATTCGGCCATGTTTGTCGTGGGCATGTCGGTGTCGGAGTCGAGACACATTTCCTGCACAAGCACATGTTCAGGTTACAAGCAAGTTACAAATATGGCCAAGAATAATATTCAACGGGACGTGAATTCGTGCAACTCACCTCCCGCATATAGTCGCCGAATTGGAGGAAACGATAATGCCACCATGCTAGCCAACTGACCATTGCTCCCTCGTCTGATTTCCTTACAGCACCTGACGATGTCCACCAAGCCCGTATGCATGCAACTATGTCTCTGCATCATCCAAGGTGGGAGCGCGCTTCCACGCAAGGCACATGGAACGTGCTCCTCTCTGAAATCTGGCGCCACGAGCCTGGTTGTGTACTGCGAAAGGCTCTGCAGAAAATGGAACCCACAAGATCTCTCCTTGCCTTCCATGGGAACATTGGTCTTGCCCGTACACCCTTCGGATGGCAGCCCAATTTGCTTGTGCGTTGTCCGCCATGAAACCACGGAAATTGGGAGGGGGCAATCCCGCCTTGGCTATCTGTTCGTTTATTCCCTGCCAAAGAAGCATCTCCGATTGTGTGTCCTCTCCTTTCATCTCACAAATAGCAATTGTCATTAGCATCCTGCAGTGGGTGTCGTAGACATGTGCACCCATTGTCACCCACTGGTGATTTGTAATTCGCTTGATATGGTCGAACATGACCCAACTGTTTGACAAGTTCCCACTCGTCATCCTGTCGACCAGTTCGACGCCGCTGCCAGGTCCACACGTGGACATTTTGAATACGAAACAACGATCTGCCTCAGTCCCTTGTCCTGGAAACCTACTTCCATGAATGTTGTCATATCCACATCGTCGCTTCACCTCCAGAATGGAGTGCATATCCGAGCCACGACCAATTTTCTGTTTGCATGAGACAATGTGGTTTCGGACATTCGGTGAACATACATGGGACACCGACTCCAGCAATGCCTCCATTTCCTTCTCGTCTAGAGGAACTCTATCGGAGCCGTCTTCCGACATAATTCTGGCCAATGCCATCTTATGGGCGGCTTGGAGCTGTATCTGTTTGGGTTTGGCACCCGGTCTCAACTTAACCTCCTCCTGAACGAGCTGCTCTGCTTCGTGGGCAGCCTCCCGCGAGTTCCCCCTCGCCAATTTGTGACAATGGGAACCAACGTGTATGCAAGCTCGGGTGAGGTCAGGGAAACGGTGCAACACATAGAACTGCTTGGCATTACAAACAGACATGCAGTGTGGTGGTTCTTTGCAATGCGCACACTTAAATGTGGAGTTTGGAACCTTCTCCTGAGCTCGAAATGGTTGGTGAGTTGTGCCTGTCCAATCGGTCTCGTTCCTGTGACCTCTGGATTTAAAGTGGAAGCAAGTTGGGGAGAAACACCGCAACGCGCCCGCACAAACAACGTAGCGCACCCGCACACCATCGAGCATCTTCATGCTGGTGGTTTTGGTAACGCACCAAGGATGACCGTCATGTTTTCTATCCATATCTGTCAACATTCCGGACGCCCTCGAGTAGTCCGCCCGAGGAGGGAACTCAAAGAAGATATTACCGTCGACGTCGGGGGAAGGCATGTAACCGATTTAATTGCGAACTTGCTGTAGTCCAGCCCGGCCAGCTCCGACCGGTGTCCTTCCAGGTGAAGCCCTCGCAGAATTTCAAGAATAGATCGAACTGCGGTGCTCGTGCTGGGAATATGTCTCCCTCCTCTACTGACGTCCATTGAGGACTTGCCTGATCTCTAGGACGACCTCGGAACTTCCATGACCTCGTCTGAGTCGGACAGGTTGTGAACAACCCGGTTCTCGCTCGTCTTCATGGATGGGTTCGGCTCTGGATTTACTTCGTTGCGGACTTCTCTCTTTGAGGTAGCCACTCTCTGATTCGCGGATTGTTTCGTGGAAGGCGCCAGGATAGAAGGTGCATTTGGCGGGCAAATGAAGTCCCCAACAGCCCTGTATATGACGCTGTCCGATGGTGGAACTCGCCATTCTCTGCCATCGCCGAAATCATCGTGGAGCACAACAATACTCTCAACAACAAGGCCGTTAGAGTCCTTCCTTTCCTCCTCCAAAAAAACCGACCCCGGTTTCAGGTGGTATCGAACGCACAAATATTTCTCCATCACCCGGCAGGTGTCCCCTCTACACGGAAATGAAGCTCTATGCTCGTGAGGAGGGCAGTACACTGTAGCGCTCGGGTTTTCCGCCATGGGAGATGTGCACACAAGACTGCCAGGATGGCGTGCTGGGAAGCTCCCTGGTAGAAGGGGGTGCAGCGATGGGAATGAATGCGATGCCGATTTGTCCGAGCGACGAAGCCTGATCCAAATCCAGGGAGCCAACTATCTCAAAAATCCACAGTCAGAGTGTTAATGAACCTTGTCTCCGGAATGCGTCCCCTGGTCTTTGCGCAATAACTGCCAACGGTATGCAGTCAGAAAGTGGGGGGCCGTCCGGATGATGACGGCTGAAGGGGAGAAGCCGGCACCGTGCCGTCACATTACTACCCCCGAATGGAAATTCGGCACCCAATATCCAACAGAGGAAGCCCGGATGAAGTCGCCTCGGGCTCAGAGGCCGGCGCGTGTGCGACAGAGAACATCCCCTGGATGGAGATTCGGCGCCGAATTTCCATCCGGGCCCCC
>CM060732.1:3402080-3474718 GCA_030704615.1 Takakia lepidozioides | reverse complement strand
GCCTCCACTAAGAAGAGATTCCATAACCTGAACTAGAAAGACTCCACAATACATTGATACCCGGCCAACACTGATTCTCTCCCAAGGCTGCTACCCACTTCTGAGGATTCTTGGATTTGGAGGCCGTCCGCATGAGCATTTCCTGCATATCCGGCCCCAAGCCCCATTGTTACTCTTTTAGAAACCCATTGTATCTAGATTGCTGCATGATTGATCTTACAATGATGTCTTCCGTTGTGGCAGTGAGGATGCCCATCAGATGCGCCGCGGATGACGCACGCCATGAATAATGGACAGATTCGGCCATGTTTGTTGTCGACATGTCAGTGTTGGAGTCGAGGCACAGATCTTGCAATTGCACATTCGTTGGTTAGAAGGAAGATAAAAAACCATTCATAACCATAATATTGCTGCGAACATAAAATGGGTGAACTCACATGCCACATATACTCGCCGAACTGTCCAAAACGATAATGCCACCAAGCCAACCAACTGACCATTGCACCTACCTCTTTTTCCTGAACAACACCTGAAGTTTTCCACCAAGCACGTATACATGTAAACTCTGTCTTTGCGTCATCCAAAGTAAGAGTATTCTTCCATGCAAGACACATGGAACGGTGGTCCTCTCTGAAACCTAGTGCCACGAGTTTGGTTGTGCAGTGTGACAAACTCTGTAGAAAATGGAACCCACAATATCTCTCTTTTCCTTCCATGAAAATATTCGGGTCTTCCCCTTATACCCTTCGCACTGCAGTCCAATTCGCTTGTGCCTTATCCACCATGAATCCTTGGAAACAAGGCTTGCCCTGACCATCTGTTCGTTTATTCCTTGCCACAGATGCATCTCGGATTGTGTTCCTTTTTTTTCATCTCACAAATGACAATGATCATTAGCATTTTGCAGTGGGAGTCTTAGGCATGTGCACCCATTGTCACCCATTCGTGATTTGTAATACGCTTGATATGGTCGAACATGACCCAACTGTTTGACAAGTTGCCACTTGTCATCCGACGGACCAGATCCACGCCGCTGCCAGGACCACACTTGACATTTTGAATATGAAACAATGGTCTGTCTCACACCCTTGTCATGGAAACCGTCTACCGTGAATGAAGTCATATCCACATTGTTGCTTAACCTATAGAATCGACTGCATATCCGATCCTCGACCAATTTTCTGTTTGCACGAAACAATGTGATTTCTGATATTAAGGGAACAGATGTGGGAGACGGACTCCAACACCGGGAATGGATGAATGGGTCTTGGGAGGAGAAGCCAAGAGATGGCGGGCCCCTTGGTCGCTTTATGATCCCGGTGGATGGATGTATGCGCCTCCGGAGGATAAGCCGACAGGTGCGGTCCCCTTCGGAAGCTTTATCATCCCTCTGATGCGGCCCCACATTTCCATCCACCGGGAATGGATGAATGGGTCTCGGGAGGAGAAGCCGACAGGTGGCGGCCCCCATGGTCACTTTATCATCCCTCAAGATGGAAATGCGGCGCCGCATTTCTATCCACCGGAAATGGATGAATGGGTCTCGGTAGGAGAAGCCGACAGGTGACGGGCCCCTTGGTCGCTTTATCATCCCTCTGGATGGAAATGCGGCGCCGCATTTCCATCTTGAGGGAATGGATGAATGGGTCTCGGGAGGAGAAGTCGACAGGTGACGGCCCCTTGGTGGCTTTATCATCCCTGTGGATGGGAAATGTGGCGCCGCATTTCCATCCACTGAAAATGGATGAATGGGTTTCCGGAGGAGAAGCCGACACGTGACGGCCCCCTTGGTCGCTTTATCATCCCTCTGGATGGAAATGCAATGCCGCATTTCCATCCACCAAAAATGGATGAATGGGTCTCGGGAGGAGAAGCCGACAGGTGGCGGCCCCTTGATCGCTTTATCATCCCTCTGGATGGAAATGTGGCGGCATATTTCCATCCATCGAGAATGGATGAATGGGTCTGGGGAGGAGAACCCGACAGATGGCGACCCCCTTGGTCGCTTTATTATCCTTATGGATGGAAATGCGGCACCACATTTTCATCCACCGGGAATGGATTAATGGGTCTCCGGTGTCCACCTTCCTGCTGGAAGTAGCCCTTCTCAGTCAAGAGACACCATAATCTAAGCATCCTTTTGGGAGGCGTCATATATTATTATTATTAGTATATCGATCTCAATTCTTCACACATGGACCTCCACATAGGAGACGCACTTAAATATATAGGGGTTGCACTTGGACTTAGATGATATTGGACACTTGGGCCAATGGCACAGGCTACCCTAGTTGTAATTAAGGGCTCGATTTTTGGCCTCATGGATTTTGCCCTTCAAAGACAAAACAATTTTTCTCGCTAATGTCTAGACATTAGCAGCAACCCACCTCAAATATTGACGTCTACCATAACTCCTCTGAAACTAGATCCAGAAACTCCGCATCAATGTACAGAACTCTTCTTATGACTCAATTGCCATCTAGGAATGAGTACCTTTTTAAACCCTAGACCACACAATGCAACTGTAAAAGTGAGAGAAAAAGGTCCTAGAAATTATGGCAAAGCCCGGGCATGTGCCTTGAGGCATGCACAAACCCTTCCAAGTTTTAATATAATCTGAAAAGGTTCCCACTGCAATCTTTGGGAAGCCATCTTAGCAAAACAAGTAAGGCGACACTACCAAGCTTCTGCGAATCTCCAAGTTTTTCTACCATGCAATCATAGCTTATGACAATATGATGTCAATGAGCACACATGTTATGCTCGTTGGAGTAAGAAATGGAAAACAGACATGATTCAACACAATTGTGACACTAACTATCCATAGAATTTTCTGGCAACCTCTGACTGCATCAGTTGTGGAGTAAGGAAAACGTTTCTGACAAAAGAATAAACTTCATTTCGGTTGACATTCTAAACAGGTCTGAGTAAGCTTACCCTAGCCTTCCACAAAGACAAAATGCAAAGACATCCCAATTAAATCTCTTATTTTGTCTTCCTCCTGGTCAGAAAAACAGAATGTAAGGGAGAAAGAGTTGCTCCAATGCCTACATAGACTTTTCAGTTCCCTGGAGCATTTTCAATAATAGTGTCTGCAAGAGTTTTGGCCTCACTTTCAGAGCTCACTCTCAGTAAGTACATGCGTGGCTGTGCCCCCAGCTTCGCCTTTTCAGCATTATCTCCTGTTTTCATCCCCTGATTCCCATTTTCCTGCAGCCACACCGCCCAAGCCAGAAAGTGTTAAGGCAAAACTCTCCATAAAAACTCTCCATAAAATATACACTGCTATCATAGTCCTTCACAATTTCACAAAACAGAATTTACCGCAGAATGGAGAATAGCAGTGACAGCTGTTTTCTGCACATTGGCTTTGATGTTAGGGTACAGCATCGCATTCAGCAACACCTTGCCCACCTGCATGCAGATCACCATCCCATCTCATGCCATGTCCAGCATAAAATATTTGAGACCACTCCAGCAAACTTGTGACACTTAGGGCAAGTGCTTTGCCAAAAATTGGCAAATTGGCGAAAAGCTCCTCATTGCATGTGTGCAGAAAAGACTACATCCTGCAACATGTTGTCCCTACTATTCAAGGTTGGTGTATTAATGTGAGGACGAAATTCCCCTTTCAAACCTGTGAGTTGCCACATGCTTTCAACTCTTAAAAGGATCTTAGTCTGGCTGTGCTTAGGTGCTGCACCATCGACAGTCTCTGGATCATTGTCTCAATGATCTGTATAGCAAGCCTATCTCAAGTATTACGTAAGCCAATTTTTACAGATACTGCAAACCATGGAGAAGCTCCAGCAAAGACCCACAATGAGGTTGCCATTGCAAAAGAACAACTTCAATACATGACTTTTGGGAGAAAAATCAAAGAAAACACAAACCGGATTAAGAAGGTAGATCACCACTTGTACATCCTTCGTAGAACAGAAGGAAGAGGACACAGACGTACATCATTGCAGAACATTATGGTAGCCTTGGCCTCCTTAGACCCTTGTTTGGCATCTTTGCGGCGTTTCAGTATCAGCTGCCCCACACCCATGTCCTTCCATGCTTTATCTTCTCCCTCATGTGCCTGCCCATGCCACACACTACTTTGGAATGCAACACCACAAGGATATCAATTCAAAGATAGCTCCCAAGCATGTGCACCGACTGGTTGCTGCCACTTCTGCCCAGTCATAACAAACCTTCCCCCTCTCATCCTTCCAATCCACAGATCCTATCTTAATTCTACCCAGCTCGCAGAGTTGCAGAAGTGTGGGAAAGCTGTCAGTGACCTTTATGTAGAGCTTGGACTTCACTTCATACACCACTCTGATGCCTGCCTCCTCTGTCCTCTTCAATGATGGGCTACTTGACTCTTCCAGATCCACACCTTAAACAATCCATATCAGAAATACTGAGTTATTACCGCACTGACATTCAAATGCGAGAGCCCAGTAAATGCTGAACTCACATTTGAGAGGTAACGAGAGATAATCAGAAAGCCAGATCCAAGTAAAAATAACTTTCAAAGATGAAAACAAAGCCACAAGGAATTTACAATTTATGAGAGGACAACATCAAATCAAGTCACATGGAAGAAGAAACAACGTGGCCTCGGCATCCCCACCTCACCGAAGGCAACAAAAAGAATAATGTCTCATAATGCTGGCATTCAAATGTTATGAGAACATACTCCAAATAAATACAACATTACAGGGGACAAAAAGATCAAGTGAAGTTTTACAAATGGGTTTTGGCCCATGAAAGAGAAGCATACTATTGTTGCAATTCTCATCTTGGTTGCCTGCACCAGGATTCACAAATAGACCCAATGGTGGAGAACTAAGGGACATGGGCAATACTGACGGAGAGGAGGGAGCTGATGAAGGAGATGAAACAGATCTGCAGGTGAGGAAGATGACTTGGAGAGGGAGCCTCCAACTGACAGACTGGAAGATGCACTGTGTACAAAACCTGAGACAATAGAACAAACACTCATGGATGTTCCAGACCTAAGATTGTGGCACTTTTACTGAGATCTAATGGGTGACATGTAATTTATACAGGCCCTGCTGATGACAATGGTAACCATTTTCCACTTTACTTCAGATGCATCACAGGTGGTGGTTAGTTGACCAATAAAACCCCACCTGGTCCCCTACATGACTCCACATATTTTCTGAGGCATCAACCCACAAACATTCAGTTGCTGGCAAAGGTTCCCCCATTTCTTATGCAAGGTGACCAGATAAAGCAGTAAACCAATGTGTTAGGCAACGCTGCAGTCCAGCATGTCCAGAAGGGCACTTGCTCCTATCACTCAGCATGCAACTTATTTGCAGCACCCACCTCTATCAGATGTGGAGGACCTACCTGTAGATTTGGAAACTGTCCCACACGTAGATGGCAGTCCTGCTGAGGAAGTGTCCAGGAAGCTCCAGCTGCTACTTGGGTCGCTCTCAGTTCGTGAATTAAAACAACCTTTCCCTAATGTAAACCCTGTGCCTCCAGGCTTTGCAGTGGCAGTTGCAGCATCTAGTGAGCTCGGGTGAGTATGAGGAATGTTGAAGTAACTGGAGTTAGATGAAGGTTCACTTGACATAGAGGCACTGGCCTTGGCCTTGAGCCATTCCACCACATCCTTGAAGTCTGCCTATAATATAACCCCATTTTGACCCCCCATCACACCTCCAACTCAGCTTCCTCAAAAGTTGGGCACCACAAAGACTCTAGCAGCCATCATAATGTACAGCATGAGAGCATCCCATTACAAACTATGCAATTTAATAAATGGATGCAAAATGTTTTCCCCAAGCCTTTTTATTTGGTTTACAACCCAGCTTCCACTCTTACCTTGATGACATTGAACTACATACAGCTTGCAGAAATAAAACCCAAAATGAATAAAGGCCAACCTGTATTTAATAAATGGTTGGCATGAGAGACATCTCACAACCTGACAGGAGGAATAAAAGTCCAGTCCTATACTGTTTACTGCACTATGGAGAACTGTGCTCATGAAAAACTTGAGAGTTGGTGAAAATGATGAGATAAAAAAGTGATAAAACCAGGTGTGGCCATGCACAGATGGAAGAGAACAGGAAGAATGATAACAAAGCATCCATCTACCACACTTCAAACTGATATTCGAAAGTAAGATTGCACCAACAGATTGGCAGCATGCTTGAGGTAGTCTTCCATCCCCTCCTGCCAAAGCTCATCCAAATGCTCTTGCTCTTGCCTCTGCACCCAGCTGTACGCCCCACTGTCCACTTCACCAAGCAAAACAAGGAAAGCCATTGCACATGCTTCCAACATCTTACACATTGAGAGGGTAACTCTAACACAAAGATTCAACAAACTCCTTTACTAAACAGCTGCAAGGTGCATCAAGGAACTCCGGTCTGCCCCAAGCACACTTCTCCCCAAACACTTGTCATTAGGGTTCAAATCACATGCTTGACGTTCTGAGATACACCCACCTCTAAAGTCATCGCACATCAAAGAAGTAAGGAGGCGAAGAGATATCAACATGTAATGACGAAGAGAGTAAACAGCATGGCAAAACTGCAATGATTCATGGCAATCAGAAACACTGATATTGAGGGTTAAATGAAGGTGGGGAAGCACTAGAAATCCAGCTCGCACTACAAAGTTGTTGTCAAGTGCTCTCACAAAATGTTGACCGAAAACTACAAGTGTTCCTTCAACGAGGTCTGGTGAATGGTTGCTTAAGCTTAGCAGCTGGAATATATTGCTGGTACAAAAAGCACTGATCTGGGGACGTGTATATTGAGCTCCCTAGTAAAAAGGAAGCAAGAGTCAAGGCTCTGAGGTTGATGGAGAGAACAAAGCTAACCGAGACTCGGAGGGGAATGAGGAGAGAGAGTGAGCAGGTTACGGTTGACGGAGACCTGGCAAACTGGGAATTGAGTGCCCTCACATGTCGCAGGCACTGCACAGCCCTTTGACCGTCCAAATTACTTGGTGTGGATTGCTTCCCTCCTGATCCCTGACATGAGCACGACACCATGCTAAAAGCTAGCATTGGGGGACTTTCTGCATCCCCTTAGATTTCCATCCAAGTGCACCAGAGGCTTCTGGACTTATGAGCGTCAAGGAGACAAAGTGATCGGGTTGCAAGTTCTACAGCCAGTTCTCAGCACTGAAGTGATGTATATAAACAAGTGAGAAAATGAAAATGACCGAATTCAATCAGATATCAGAATGAGATTCATTGAGTCAGGAAGTCTAATGAGCCAGGCTGCACAAAGGAAGCTGTCCAGAGATCATAGTTTGGCACTGTTCATCGGGGCTGGGAATAGACAGATCATTTGGTCAAAACTCTTCTCTAGGATGCAACGAGGAAGATACGAAAAGAAGATAGGACCCATCGATTGAGAAACACCAACAAGACCTTCCGTACTAATCTCAAGCATATTGTGTTCCAAGTCCCAATGAAATGTATGGATTATAAAGCTGCCAATCTGATCAAGCAATATATGAGCAAAAGCGTGGATGTACAGGTGCGGATTGCGGTTTGTTGGACAAGTCACTGTCATCGGGTTTCCGTTTGCCTCCCGCCATATCAAGTGCTTCAAGGGTGACGCCGCCAGGATCCTCGCACAACCAGATCGTAGCCTGAGTAAAACTTCCCAAAGGACGAAAGAACTAAGCACTGGCTAGCTGTAGGTCACCTATTCAGCCGGAAAATCCTGTCGGCCGGCGTCGACGCGACCGTCGCGTGAGTGGGGGAATGAAAGCCCTAATGCGATGTCTTGAACTTCTTGCAGTCTCGAGTTCCAGTTGCCTGTCGTCTATTTCGAGGTGCGAGAGTAGCAATGATCAAAGAGGCGACCGATGGGGTACCAATAAGGTACAAATTGGGCCGTCTCCGGCCATTGTAGACGTAAGTTTCGATTTCGGACATACGTGAGTGCAAAGCGTCAGCATCAGTGGATCCTGTCGTTCGCATCGTTGTTAGGATTTAAAGCACGGCTAACTGCATGGCATACAAGGCCGCAGCAGTATTCTGCAAGACATTTGCGTGACTGGATGGTATAATTCGTGCAATCTGCACGATGCGTTCATACCTGTGATCTTTGAGGAACCAACCGTATGGTGAAGAGATCCTCGAGTTTCTCCGATCATGTACATTCTTTGGATTCGTCAATACTGTCTTGTTCGGTACATTCAATTTGTAATGGGCGTTATCATGGGGTTTGATTGGATTGATACAAGCTGAGGATGACAGTGTCATTGGTGGGAGGATGTTGGTTTACAGTTTGCTGCCTGGAAGTGAATGACGTGATCGCAAGATACTCTCTGATTATCCATTGCTCAGCTCATGATTGAGCTCGTAGTAGTGTTATCCCGTTTGGTCGTACAACATATGACAAATATCTGACAACTTTCATTGTGTTTGCTTTGTATGAAGATTTTTGTTATATGACAGTGGACGAATCAATCTAGATTACGAAGTCTCAAAAAAAGTTGTTGTTCAGTGTTCCAGGCATATCATGTTTTGAGCCTTCTTAAGAACAGCAGTCAGGCTTATTCTAGCATGATTCCAGCCGTTTTGCCTATGTAACTGGCGAAGAATAACTGATATTCAGGGTTCTGTCCCTATCTCTGCATTACTCTACGGTGGTGGCCGTATCAGCCCGCATGGACTATTAGCCGATTAGCAGATTATTAGATGTGTGCCTGTGGAGAGATATTCAAGTTGAAAATGTCAGGCATGAGTGTTGCGAATTTGACCATTTTGAGCCAGTGACAGAGTAATTGCCAATGTGCAGTTCGAATGGGTATGTTTTGGGGGATGCAGCACTATATTGATGCAGAATTCTAAGAACAGTATGTAAGATTGCTAGATGATTGAGTGCACCAGCCCTTGTACTGAGGCACTTGTTCCTCTTTCTGATAACCATATGTCCCGAGTGTGTTGCTCCTATAACTTTTGTGCTCTCTGCTTTGGAGGGCCCCATGGGGGGGTGTTATGTGGGGTTTCATAGACTTAAAATGGTGGGCAATGCAAATGATTCAGACCGCAAACTGAATATTCTGGAGGAGGGAGGGATGATGCAGGCGGGCTCCACAGCATACTTTCCATGTGATAGGGCGGTGCTTACGACTGTGGTCAGTGTATGCCACATATCACTATTTGGTGGCCGATGGTGTCTCCATTATGACCTTCATGTTTGTGTGTTTGCTTGTATCAGCTGCCCTCTTTCTTGTTCTTCAGCGCCCATGGAAAGGCCGACCTCTTTCTTCTTCTCAGGTACAGTGCTTGTATTGCATTGTGAAAGCCCAATCGTGATTTTCTTTGTCGTCACTCATTGCCCTCTTTTATCTCTGGGGCTATTTTAAGAACACCCTCAGGCAAGGGGAATCAGTGATTGCTGTGTACTGGCGTAGTACGCGTCAAGATATGTGCTAGATTGGTGTTATGCAATGTTGACGAGTTGAGTACATTGGTTATGACAGCTGGTGCCATCACTCTGTAATGGTGGAGTCATGGCGCTCTCTCTTGTACTGTGGGGCAAAGGTCTTCGCACCTGCGGGCCTGTCAGGTGCACTTTGCTTTCTCTCACTCACATGTTGGATGGGACAATCTAGCTGTGTGGTTTTTGTAGTTGGGATATAGCTGTCTGTCACGGGTGGATCTGGTGCCCTAGGTACTCAGCAACAATCCCCAACCAAGGGAATTTTGTGCAACATCGACCTTGGCTCAGATACTATCTGGGGTTTTGCACGTTGACAGTAAATATCTTGTTGCTCGACTCATCAGACTTTTGAGCTATGTTTAGGTGATGGTATATTTCCTTTTCTTTGTTTGGTATTTTTCACCTACTGCAATATTAGTGGTATGCTGCCATTGATCTTGCACTTTATGCACACCCTTTTCCATCAGCAAAGGTAAGATGCAGGCCGGTGGCGATTAGAGGACAGTTATCTCACCCTCCCACTAATGAGGACCCCTTGACAAGTGCTGTTCTTGCATGATTCGGCTCTTATTCAGTTCCCCCTACTTTCTTGTTGATCTGTAATGGTGTTTTTCAGATACTGGCTTTGTTAATTCCTATCGAGTGTAGTACAGAACAAGGGTTCCATCAAATAACCAGTGATGGTGCTAGCAGGGCCTACACAACAGCTGGCCATCTTTTATTCATATTCGGCATACATAAGCTTGGGTCCAGGGCAAGCTCTTGATTGAGAAGTTTTGGCTGTGGAAAGTGGGTTCTGCAACCTATCTGTGCAGAACAGAGGCTTACAAGGGGCCGTGTTGAGTTTTTGCGTACTGATGGCATAGTTAAAGGGTTTGATTGAAGTTGTGGTTCGGGGAATATGAGTGTGCAACACAAAATGTCAGTTTATGACTTGGATAAAATGGGGGGCAGGACAATCTTGTCTGAATATGCAGGTGCAGTGTTGGGTGCCATCTCCACTTTGGTTTTTGGTCGAAGTCAGTACTTTTCGAAAAGGGTGAGCTGCTTCTACCTGCCCATGCTGGTGTATACACTGGTATTGTAGACAATTGTGGAAAGCGTCATCTCATATCTTGTGGACAGCAATGCTGGTCTCCGCTGGAAACAAGTTGAATGTTTTCTAATTGTGTATGATACATCATTAGCTTACCTTTGTGCCGGCTAGTTCTATGTACACTTGAACTTTAAATATAGACAGTCTTTGCTTTTGCCAAGGCCATGTTGTATAGGGCTGGGAATCTGAGGGCAAGAGAAGTGTTTGCAGGGGTGATGTGGAGTTGTTTGGAGGGTAGTGAGTGCAGAGTCATATGAATGTTTTATTTGCCTGGTCTTGGTGGGATTGAGGGGCTGCCAGATAGGGGGACTGGTGGCGATGTTGGTGTCGTTCTACTTCCTATCTCAAGGATGGGCCATGTCAACCTACTCTCCTTTCTATATCCCACCTGCTTGTTTAAAAGGAAGCCTTGTGTGTACCTGGGTCTGCAACTCCATGTGGATTCCTGACACATGGGTTCTCCATGTAGGGTATGGTAAGTAACCTAGCAAGCTTGTGAGAGGAATGTTGTCATTTTTGTTTTTCTCCAAAGGTGGAAATTGGGGAGTATCTTTTCTAATTCATTGTGTATCAACTTCGGAGCTTACCAATCTCACCTGGTGCCTGAGGCGATGGAAACGGAGGCTAGCTCTCCTTACATGTTCTGCTGCAGTACTTTTAAGTGCAAATGCATGCCAACTGTTTGTTAGTTTGCAGCCTTGACTTCCGGTTACTTTCCAGAGGAAGTGCGGAATCAGAGGGGGGGGGGTGGTTTCTGACGAGGGTCACTCAGGACTCCACCCCATCTTTTACCAATCATCCCGAGATGTTTCTTAGGTTGCATCCTTGACTTCTGGCTACCATTCAGAGCAACTGTGGAATCGGCCTATGAGCAGGGTTGCATGGGGCTGCAATCTATGATTTTGCCAAGTATATCAGGTCTCTTGGCAGCACTGCGCCGCATTATTAGTCGTCGTGTGTCCTTGAAGGTAAGCCCCTTGTTTTCTGTCACGGTCGCAGCATTTTCTAGGTCAGGAACTGTTTCTTCACAACATCTATGAGGCTCAAAGCTGCAGGTTTCAGGAACTCCTGGTATGCTCGAGTGGACAGTTTATTTCAACGTAACGGACTTTCTACTGCTTTCCTATTACCAATGAATCCAGATGAGGTGGACATCACATCCAGACATGACCGCCACAGACTCATTAGGTGAGAGCTTATGGAATTACATGTCAAGAGAACTTGGAAGCTACCCAATCTCACGACAAAGCTCCACTTCTATCGAGAGACATTCTTTGTGCTCCGCGATGATAGAATCTTGAGACCAAATTACCTTTCAGCATCCTTATCTCCTTCCCTCCTGAGGGCATTGGGGCGGTTCAGGGTGGGTTCCCACAACCTACGGATAGAGACTGGCAGATGGGAAAACCTGCAACGGGAGGACCGCCTATGTCCAGCTTGCATAGGGCGCAGCAAGGAAATTGAAACTGAAGAACACTTCTTCTTCTACTGCCCTCTATACTACGAGATCCGTGGGAGATTCCACTGTTTATTCAGTGGAACCCAAACTTTCACTGATGTCTTCCACTATGAGGATCAAAAATGCTTGGCAGCCTACCTGCACGAGGCCTTCACCCTTAGACATTCTCTAGAACATTAATTGTGGTTTCTGGATTTGTTCCTCTCTCATGTTTTCTTCCATTTTGTCCCATAAGCTCTATGAGCTTTCCGCGGACGTTATAAAGCACCATTTCATTTCATTTCATAGTTGTTGATCGGCACAGGGTAGGCTTATTGTCACTTGATGCCCTAGTAGGTAAAAAAATACTGACAGCAGGCTTTTGTTGCGTGCAAAGATTTCCTTGGATTTCTTCAGTTGTGTGACTGTATAGTGCCTTTGCAGGATGTGTAGACGTAAGTACAGACGCATAAGACACAGTTCAGAGTTACTGGGCTCTCACATTGACATTTATTTATAGACGTAAGTACCTGAGAACCATTTCTAAGGCAAGGTATGTAGTTTGCAGACTCAGTCGAAGAAGCGTCTGCATGCAATAACGGTGACATCAGCTGCATGCTTCCTGTTTCCCTTTGCAATGGTGCAGTTAGCACTGGTACACTGGTGTCTCTCATTTGCTCTCCATTTTGGCCTCCTAGCTTCTCAAGCTTCTGCAAGCTAAATGAATGTTTGTGTCCTTTACGCAATTAAAAAAATTGGGGATGTTAAGGCATTTTCATACTACCAAGCATCTGTACTTGTGGTGCTGTTTACAGAGCAAGGGGGAGCTCCAGGCTGTGCACCATGGATCAGTGGCATGGGCGTATGTGAGCACCATTCTGTTTGGCATAGTTCTTATCTTCTATGTCGACTCTTTTGTTGAAGACAGGTGATCATGCTGGTCATTTTTATTTAACACACTAACATGTGATATATAATATACACCTATATGCCCAACTTACCCAAGTCGTTATGAATACCAGAGAAAATACCTTGTTACTGACTGATGATAAAATCATAGCAAGGAGCAATTAAAAGTCAAGGTACGTCTCTCTCCCCATACCAAAGATATACTAGGCCACTCTTTTGGGATCAGAGATTCCTACTTATATCCAGAACTTATTGGTGTCTTGGAACCATGACTGTCAGGTCATGCCTTCATATGTAGGTGACTAGTATGTTATTCCTGACAAGATCACATTCCCCAAGGTCAATAAACTACTTTCAAAGGCCTATTTTCTGTTGGAGTATGTGTTCGGGAAATTGCAGAATCATGTGTGTGTGAGAGGAGGAGCAGCTCTGTTCACCTCCTTCAGCTGGAGAAGATGCTCAAGGGTGTCATGGATCTTTCTCCCTATATTATACGCGTGCTTGTGTGTGTGCGTGTGCGAGAGAATGTACTCATAAGACGTTGTTTGCCGTAGCCTTGTGGCCATTGAGCCCGCCCCCAGTTTGAGCGGAACACAAAGGGACAGAACCTACCTTTGTCAGGGGCTGACCCCGGTGGCAAGACTTACCTTGGAATAAACAATTGATCCTGGATTTCCAGATATCCTCTAGGAATCCCATTACACACGCATCAACTTGCTGTTTGTGGTTTGCCCAATAACTAGGCCCCAAAAGGGCCTGGGCTTTTGGCTCAGCCTCCAGACTTTCAAAGTTGGTGAACAGAGGTACAGGCACAATTCCCTTGATAGAGAGAGAGAGAGGCATAAGACATTGGCCATAGACCTGGTGGCCAGTTTGGGTGTACCAAGAGGGAACAGACATACCTTTGTGAGGGGCTCACTCCAGTAGTGGAACTTTGCTTGGTATGACAATTAGTTTGGACTTTCTTTTATTTCCTCTAGAAATCCCTTCGCACAAGCATCAATCTGCTGTGTGTGTGAGCGCCCAGCAATTAGACCCCAACAGGTCCAGGGCTTTAGGCTGAACCTCAAGATTCCGAAAGTTGGTTAATAGAGAGGTGCAGGGACTACGTTCTTGCTGATCCTGAAGAGGGTAGCTCTCTGATGAGAAAACCCCAGACATTGTATGAAAATGGATATTGTCTTCAGACCGCCCGCACATCGGGCATTGTCAATCTTCTTTCCTCTCTGCATCTGTTTATTGTTCCAAGGCAGACTCCCCGCCTGAGTCTGAAATTCAGTCCTTGTTTGCCGTAGCGTTGTGGCCAGAGACCCTGCACCTAGTTTGGACAGAAACATAGGGAATAGGCACCACCTTCGTAAGGGGCTCACTCCAGTAGTGTGTGATATAAACAATTAGTTCGGGCTTTCGACATATCCTCTAGAAAGCCCTTCACACAAGCATCAATCTGCTGTGTGTGAGCGGCCCAAAAGTTAAACCCCAACAGGGCCAGGGCTTTAGGCACAGCTTCAAGATGTTGAAAGTTGGTGAACAGAAGTGCAGGAACCATGTTCTTGATGTTCCTGAAGAGGGTCACTCTCTGGTGAGAATACCCTGGACAATGTATCAGGAGAGAGATAGGTCTAGTCATGTGAAGACTAGAAAAGAAGATGTTTGAATCAGATTGCTTCTTTTGATGAAAACATCATCAGCCTTGAAAAAGGCTCCATCAACAAATCCCAACAATAAGCTACTATGTAAAGATCAAGTTTTGGTGAGTATATAGGTGGCTTGGGTTTGAAACCCACCTAAGAATACAGCAAGAAACTTCAATGTAGAACAAAACTGTAATTTGGTCTGTACATTCAAATTAGCTGGAGAGGAAGACTAGAGTAGAGTTCATACCAGCAGGTACCTTTTGCCAAAACACCAAGACAAGTAGGTGGGAGGGTGGCCACCAGATCAGGTCTGTCCAATTAAGCCAACTGTAGAGGATAGTTACAGTCTACAACAGTAGCATCTTTTTGTAAAAGGGACAAGACCAAAAGGGTAAAATGGTGACCAAAGATCACATTGCACCATAAAAGCACCAGCAGGTTAATAGGTACCTTTAGATCTCTGGAGCACCCTAGGAAGGAGTAGAAGCATGTAAAAGGCCCTACTATGACATCTTATTACAAACATTGTAATGGTTAGTTTGGTTTCAGTAGAGAGCTTCTTCAGAACTACCTGCATTAGCCTTCAGGTGTCTCTTCCGTGAGCCTGTAGAGGAGTCAAGCTTAAAAGTAAGGGCTGGAACCTCACGTGGTCCCATCACAAGCAACCACACAACCAATGGGTTAGTGACTGTTCTGGAATACCAGGCTTTTTAAACCCAGCCCACTTGAAGCAATTTCCACACTTAAGAAAGCTTATCCACAGGTTAGGAGAGAAGAAATCCATTGTGGGAGAGCATTCTAGAGATAGCCAGGTGAAACTTACCATACAACTAGCTAATATGCACCTTGAGAAGATGAGCATGTTTGGATGGCAAGGCACCTCATCAAAAACGGAATCTGGAAAAGGCAAGAGGAGAACCTTGAAGTGTGATATGAAGTCAAAAGAATTGCCTCCCTGCCAGCTCGGCCACTTCTGGAGCTTGAAGAAGATGGCTAAGACTAACGACAACAACCTTTATATACTGCAGGAAAGGGGCTCCTACTCTGTCTTCCAGCCTATAGTTGTGTACTAGGGAGAGCCAAGTGGCTATGCACATCTACTTGCAAGAGTGGGGTACAGCTTTGCAATTATAATGATAGATTAGCATCTTCCAAGGAAGAACCTCCAATCTAGAGGAGAGCCTTAAAGAATGTACTCATAAGACGTTGTTTGCCGTAGCTGGCCATTGACCCCGCGCTCAGTTTGAGCGGAACACAAAGGGACAGAAACTACCTTTGTGAGGGGCTGACGCCAGTAGTATGACTTATCTTGGAACAGACAATTAATCCGAGTTTTCCAGATATCCTCTAGCAATCCCTTCACACAAGCATCAATCTGCTGTGCCCAATAACTAGGCCCCAAATGGGCCTGGGCTTTTGGCCCAGCCTCGAGACCTTCAAAGTTGGTAAACAGAGGTTCAGGCACAATTCCCTTGATGGATTTGAAGAGGGTGTCTCTCTCGTGAGAGTACCCAGGGCAATGAATCAGAAAATGGATGTCGTCTTCAGGTTGCCCACACAACAGGCAATTGAAATCCCTCTTTCCTCTCTGCATGTGTTTGCTGTTCAAAGGTAGACTTCCCGCCCTGAGTTTAAATTCCAGTCTAGTGCCGAGGGTGGGTAAACCCTTGAGGTCATCCATGATGGCCTCTCCCATGTCACAGACTGGAAACAAGTTCAGGGAAGTTTTCTGCCTAACGTCATTCTCATCAGACATCTCGTCGGGAGCTTAAGGAAGGGATGCCAAACTCACCCCGAACAGCCACGTTGGCTGTTTTGGAGCATGCTGACATGCACTCCTTAAGCACCTCCACTTGAATGGATTCTAGAGACTTAGCCTGGTTGGAGTTATCAACCCATACTGCAGATGCGTACTCCAAGGCAGGCCTAATGACGTGGCAAAGCATGGTTTTTTTTACTGCAGAGTTGACCCGTCTGCAGTGGAAAAATGTAGTGAGACCCAGCGCTTTGCGCTTGCCAGATTGAACGACTTTTTGAGTATGTGCATCCCAATTACAGTTGGAGGAAAAACCAACGCCAAGGTATGTGTAGGAAGGGAGGACCGGAATCTCTTGGCTTCCCCACTGCCACTTGAGATCACCTCCTCCCTCCCCTTGGTCGTTGAATGCCACCACTGCGCAGTTACTGACGTTAGCCTCTAGCCCCCAAAGGTCAGAGTATCTCTTCGCGCAATCAATCAACTCCTGGAGATTGGAAGGAGTCTCCCGCATGCCTGCGAAGTCATCCGCAAACATAAGGGCTGGTATGGTGGCATCACCCACCCTTAACCCAAATCCCTCACTTCCCACATCCTCGAGGAGTTGATTGATGAAAACATTGAAGAGCAGAGGGGAGAGGGTACATCCTTGAGCTACACCTTGGTCTATGTCAAAGAAGTTAGACTTCTGTCCATTAACAGTGACACAGCTTTTGGTGCGAGCATACAAGTTGTGTACCACTCTCCCCTTGATCCCAGATGACCAGAGTCAGAGCCATAGACCATCTCTCCACACTGTCATAAGCCTTTTTGACATCCAAGAAAAAGACAAAGGTGGGTTTCCCTTCTTTTCTCCTTCCCTGGATTATCTGGCTTAGAGTGAAGATATGATCCACACAGCCCCTGTTTCTTTGAAAGCCAGCTTGGCCTTCCTTGAAACAACCTCTAGATTCCAGATCAACCTCGAGACGAGTACTTATAACTCTGCAAAATATTTTGCCAACTGCATTGAGAAGCGTGATGCCTCGATAGTTCCCCGGCGCTTCTTTGTCACCTTTCTTGTGTAGGTTGACAATGGCCCCCCGTCGCCAGCAAAAAGGGATCATTTCAGTCCTCCAGATAAGGTTAAAGAGAAGTACAAGGGCCTCTATCATAGGGTCGCCACCATGCTTGATAAGCTCGTTGACTATGCCATCAGGTCCACCAGCTTTATATCCGTTTAAATGCTCAATTGCTTCCATAAACTCAGAAGGGAGCGTTGTAACCCTTTGAAATATACTCCAGTTCATCAGGGCTGTCTTGAATCATAGGAACAGTTTTTTCAACTGTGCCCTTCCATTGTTCAGAAGATCCCTCACTGTTAGACCTAGAATTTCTGCCAAGGATACTGTAGTGGGTTTCAATGGTTTTGACGATGTCAACCGTTGGAAGTCACCACTGCACCCTTAGTAGTCCTCAGCGCTTGTACTTGCTGAGAATTTTTCAGCTTGTACAGACGTTGAAGGGCTAACCAGAATCTTGTCATTACCACCATAGTGGTTTGAGTTATTTCACTATATAACTTGTCCCAGTATAATTTCTTCTGAGACCTTACAAGCTGATGGATATCTTTGCGGATCTGGTAGTACCTAGTCCACATTTCCGTTTTCTATAAACTTCATCATAGAGCTTATAACTTGTACAACATAGGTTCTGGAGATGAGCTTATGATGAGGTAGCATACCTCAGTGATATGTAGTGCATATCAGCAGGTCTTAGAACATAACCACTGACTATTTGCCTACCTACCTCCCTGATTTAGTGGTTGGGAGTAAGGAGTGCCACACTTTATCAGGGGTCCAGAGTTAGGTACTAAATTAACTCCACAAGTTATGGAGGTGACTGGTAACTCATATTAATGAATGCAGGTTTGATGGACAAGTTCGTGGCATTTCCATCTAAAAAACCATGCATTAATTTACTTCCACAGAGAGAATGTACTCGTAAGACGTTGTTTACCGTAGCCTTGTGGCCATTGACCCCGCGCCCAGTTTGAGCGGAACACAAAGGGACAGAACCTACCTCTGTCAGGGGCTGACGTCGGTAGTAAGACTTACCTTGATAAAGAGCATTGATTCGGGTTTTCCAGATATCCTCTAGAAATCCCTTCACACAAGCATCAATCTGCTGTGTGTGGTTTGCCCAGTAACTAGGCCCCAGAAGGGCCTGGGCTTTTGGCTCAGCCTCGAGACTTTCAAAGTTGGTAAACATAGGTACAGGCACAATTCTCTTGATAGATTGGAGGAGAGCGTCTCTCTGGTGAGAGTACCCCGGACAGTGAATCAGACAGTGAATATTGTCTTCGGGTTGCCCACACAACGGGCAATTGCACCCTCCCTTTCCTCTCTGCTTCTGTTTACTGTTCAAAGGTAGGCTTCCTGCCCTGAGTTTAAATTTCAGTCTGGTGCCAAGAGTGAGGTCATCCATGATGTCCTCCCCCATGTCACAGACTGGAAACAGGTTCAGGGAAGTTTTCTGCCTAACTTCATTTTCATCAGACAATTTTCTGGTAACAGACATGGCTTTGGACACTAGTCTCTAAGTCAGATTTATCCAGCAGGGTCAAGACTTGCGGGTCCAGATTCAGATCCTTGAGAATCTCTTCTACTCTCTTCTGCCAGGACTTAGCCTGTTTGACAGGGCTGTCCTGTTTCCAAGATATAGAGTCGATTAACTTAGGATATCTGGTGTTGGACATGTGTTGCAACTGACCCCACCATATGACCTTGAATTCATCTCGTCGGGAGCTTAAGGGATGCCAAACTCACCCCGAACAGCCACATTGGCTGTTTTGGAGCATGCTGACATGCACTCCTTAAGCACCCCCACTTGAATGGATTCTAGAGACTTAGCCTGGTTGGAGTTATCAACCCATGTAGCAGATGCCTACTCCAAGGCCGGTCTAATAACGCGACAAAGTAAGGTTTTCTTGACCTCAGAGTTACTCCCTCTGCAGTGAAAAATTTAGTGAGACTCAGCGCTTTGCCCTTGCCGAACAACTTTCTGGATATGTGCATCCCAGTTACAGTTGGAGGAGAACTCAACGCCCAGGTATGTCTAGGAAGACAGGACTGGAATCTCTTGGCTACCCCACTGCCACTTAAGATCACTTCCACAGAGAGAGATTGTACTCATAAGACGTTTGCCGTAGCCTTGTGGCCATTGACCCCGCGCCCAGTTTGAGCGGAAACAAAAGGGACAGAACCTACCTCTGTCAGGGGCTGACGTTGGTAGTAAGACTTACCTTCAATATTAGAATTTAAATATAGAATTAATCCGGGTTTTCCAGATATCCTCGAGAAATCCCTTCACACAAGCATCAATCTGCTGTGTGTGATTTGCCCAAAAACTAGGCCTCAGAGGGCCTGGGCTTTGGCTCAGCCCGAGACTTTCAAAGTTGGTTAAACAGAGGTACAGGCACAATCCCTTGATAGATTTGAAGAGAGCGTCTTTGGTGAGAGACCCCTGGACAGTGTATCAGAAATGAATACTGCCTTCAGGTTGCCCCACAAACGGGCAATTGCACTCTCCCTTTCCTCTCTGCTTCTGTTTGCTGTTCAAAGGTAGGCTTCTGCCTGAGTTTAAATTTCAGCCTAGTGCCGAGAGTGGGTAGACCCTTGAGGTCATCCAAGAGTCTACTGACTGGAAACAAGTTCAGGGAAGTTTTCTGCCTAACTTCTTTTCATCAGACAATTATAGCAACAGACATGGCTTTGGAAAACTACAGCCTCTAAGTCAGATTTATCCAGCAGGGTCAAGACTTGCGGTTCCAGGTCCAGGTCCTTGAGAATCTCTTCTGCTCTCTTCTGCCAGGACTTAGCCTGTTTGACAGGGCGGTCCTGTTTCCAAGATATAGAGCCGATTAACTTAGGATATCTGGTGTTGGACATATGTTGCAGCCGAAATTGGAGGAAAACTCAACGCCCAGGTAAGTGTAGGAAGGGAGGACCGGGATCTCTTGGCTACCCCACTGCCACTTAAGATCACTTCCTCCCTCTCCTCTGTCGTTGAATGCTACCACTGCACATTTGCTGACATTAGCCTCTAGCCCCCAAAGATCAAAGTATCTCTTCGCGCAATCAATCAACTCCTGGAGATTGGTTGGAGTCTCCCTATGCCTGCGAAGTCATCGCACACATAAGGGCTGGTATGGTGGTATCACCCACCCTTAACCCAAATCCCTCACTTTCCACATCCTCGAGGAGTTGATTGATGAAAACATTGAAGAGCAGAGGGGAGAGAGTACATCCTTGAGCTACACCTTGGTCTATGTCAAAGAAGTTGGACTTCTGTCCGTTAACAGTGACACAGCTTTTGGTGTGAGCATACAAGTTGTAGACAACTCTCCACATCTTTCCCTTGATCCCACAAGACCAGAGGCGGAACCATAGGCCATCTCTCCACACTGTGTCATAAGCCTTTTTGACATCTAGGAAAAAAACATAAGTGGGTTTCCCTTCTTTTTTTCCTTCCCTGGATAATCTGGCTTAGAGTGAAGACTAACCGTGCACGCTGTGTTGGGTGAGGCACGATCCTCACCCGACCATCCTCCCACACTCGAAGCAGGTGTAACAGCCCCTGTTTCGCCGAAAGCCACCTTCCTCATACGAGACCTGCTCCAAGGCCACCACGAAATTCGGGACAAGCCCAGAAACGACAGAGAATTGTGCAACCTGGCCTTCGTGGAAACAACCTCTAGACTCCAGATCAACCTCGAGACGAGAACTTATAACTCTGCAGAATGTCTTGCCAACAGCATTGAGGAGGGTGATGGCACGGTAGTTCCCCGGTTCTTCTCTGTCACCCTTCTTGTATAGATTGACAATGACCCCCTGTCGCCAGCGAAAGGGGATCATTTCAGTCTTCCAGATAAGGTTAAAGAGGAGAACTAGGGCCTCTATCATGGGCTCGCAACTGTGCTTGATAAGCTCGTTGACATCAGGTCCACCAGCTTTATATCTGTTTAAATGTTCAATTGCTTCCACAATCTCAGAAGAACTAATGGGAGCGTTATAAGCCATTGAAATATACTCCAGTTCATCAGGGCTGTTTTGAATCATAGGAACAGTTTTTCCAACTGTATCCCTCCATTCAGCAGAAGACCCCTCACTGTTAGACCTAGAAGTTCTGCCAAGGATACTGTAGTGAGTTTCAAAGGTTTTGACAATGTCAACCGATGAAGTCACCACTGCACCTTTAGTAGTCTTCAGCGCTTGTACTTGCTGACCGTTTTTCGGCTTGTACAAACGTTGAAGGGCCAACCAGAATTTCTTGTCATTACCACCATGGTGGTTTGAGTTTATTTCACTGTATAACTTGTCCCAGTATAATTTCTTCTGACACCTAACAAGCTGATTGATATCTTTACGGAGCTGGTAGTACCTCGCCCACAATTCTCTGTTGGTTTTCAAATTGCAGCACTCTTTATAGAGGGCTCGTCTCTCAGCTATCTTGAGTTTAATCTCATTTGTCCACCAATTAACAGCTCTACCGCAGACAATTAGTTTCCTCCAATGATCTTGTCAGCCACAGAGGAAACGAAACTCTCCCAAGAGTCCACTGCTCTTTCGTCTTCATTTCTTGCGTTGTCAGAGCGAGACTGAAGTTCTTGGAGCGATTGGGCAAAATGAGGGAGAGCCTCTTGCAAGGCCTGGACATACTCAGCCTTGACCTCCTCATTATGGAATTTTTCTATGCGCCACTTCCGAATCGAACGTTTCACAGATCTCTTGGTGTTGGGAAAACACCTTTTGATCTCAGTCCAAACCAGGAAGTGGTCAGAGGTACCAATATCAGTTCTGTCGATCAACACATTGGCACACTGGGGAAACAAATTTTTGTCCATTATGATATAGTCCACAATGGAACGTTCCCCAGTTTGGGATTTCTCACGAGTCCACTGCACTTGGTCACCTCTTGTCCTGTTATTCAAGGTCAAAAGCTGAAGCTCTTCCAGACAGTTAATTAACCGTCTGCCATTAGAATTCAGCTCGTCCTCACCAAAAGGCCCAATGATGTCGTCCTGATGGAGACCTTTGCCCACCCGGGCATTGAAGTCACCCAATAGAACCACCTGACCTTTGGCAAGGAACGAAGCACAGTCCAGCTTTACATCTTCGAAGGCTTTGTCTGCGTCAACACTAAGGGTCCCCTCTGTGGGCATGTATACACAACCCACAAAGAGGTCCTTCGTATTCACGCCCTTCAGATTCAGTTTTAGCCAGATACTATGCTCATACCTCAAACCCTTGTTGATAATTTCACAATTATCAAACAAGAAATCGCGGACAAAGAATCCAACCCCTTTTTGGCCGCGTTTGGCAGAGGCTGCCTTGAGAGTACACATCTTACCCGTCCACTTATACCCATTGACATCTCCAACCAATTTATCCGGAGTTTCCCATGTCTCCTGACCAGCACAAATATGAATGTTATTGGCCTGAAGAACTTGTGCCACTTCGAGTTGTTTCCTTTGGTTAGTCAGCCCTGAGAAATTGAAAGTACCCAGCCGCAAGCCAGCCCTTTGCATATGAATTGTTTGTCGTCTAGGTAGCTTGTGCTTGCTCCTGGACGGCCAACCGTTCTGCAAACGGGGGACAGTTACCCCATGTGTAGATTTTGCTCATCTTGTGTAAACTTTGAGAATTGGTAAACCATTCAGGGTACCAAATCCTTCAGTTACACGACGTACAGGCTCCGCACCCTTAGGGACAGATTGTCCGTCTGACTGCTTGGGGACAATTACCCCATGTATAGATTTTGCTCATCTTGTGTAGACTTTGAGGTTTGGTAAACCATTCAGAGTACCAAATCCTTCAGTTACACGACGTTCAGGCTCTGCACACTTAGGGACAGATTGTCCATCTGACGGCTTGGGGACAATTACCCCGTGTATAGAATTTGCTCGTCTTGTGTAAACCTTGAGGATTGGTAAACCATTCAGAGTACCAGATCCTTCAGATACAGGACGTTCAGGTTCCGTACACTTAGGGGCAGCTTGTCCTTCTGGCTGTTTGGATTCAACCTCATCCAGAGCATCAAACCGATTAGAAACTCTCAAGTTGAAGTTGTTGCCCTTGGTTGTCTTCCTAGAGCGCCCCATTGAATCACCAATGTCTAAGACCGCTCTCCAGCCAGTCAAGGGACGAACTTCTTTGAGATTGAATTGATGCGGGACTCTATTAGAAGCACTTTTGGTCATTGCAACCTTCAACGTACCCCTGTTATCAAGTTTCGAGATGGAACCATTAGCCATGAAATCCAAGCCTAAGCTAGAGCATGTAGTTTTAAAGGACACATCGTCCATCCTGGGATTCACCCCAAAAACTACACATGAAGCCCTAGATTTGGCATAAGTAACCAATTCCCAGGAATCACCCAGAGGAATGTTGATGTTGATAGGAGCTAAGATTTTGAATGTTGTCGCAGGCCATAAGTTTAAGCACAGGAACCAACCCGAGCCCAAGTGCCGAGTATGCTAGACAGAGCATACGACTGCCCAATTTGGGCGGAGGGGCTGCCCCCAAGCGGTAGGGGTCCGCTTGTTACCATTCAGAGATCACACTCCAGGGAGTTGCAGGGAATGGCCCGTGTAGGCATATTCTAAAGAGGGAAAGGCCCCAAGCTTTCCAACTAAATCCAATGCACTACCTTACCTGGAGCAAAGCGCTTCAGGTCGAAACAAACAAAGACACGAGGTCACAAGGCCGGCATTTAGTCACAGAGACATTAATGTACTCCCGTATCAAGTCCACCCAATGGCAATAGGCTTCCTAGAGGACAGGGAGAGAGAGAGATTGTACTCATAAGACGTTGTTTGCCGTAGCCTTGTGGCCATTGACCCCGCGCCCAGTTTGAGCGGGAACAAAAGGGACAGAACCTACCTCTGTCAGGGGCTGACGTTGGTAGTGTGACTTACCATCATATATAGAATTAATCCGGGTTTTCCAGATATCCTCTAGAAATCCCTTCACACAAGCATCAATCTGCTGTGTGTGACAGGGAGAGAGATAGAAGATACTATGTCTTGTCAGGGACATGGACAAGACCACTAAGGTCTTAGTCAAAAAAAAAAATTGACAAATCAGCCACTAAACAGTGGCACCATCACTTCATCACTAATTCAGAAAAATTAGATACCTTAACATTTCTTAGTTCTGTTCTCATCTGAGGCAGACCAGAACTGCTCAATGTAAACAGATTTAATATTACCCTGTCATGGAGATTTTAAAATGCAATGCAGAAGAGTGTTTGAAAGATGTACCAAAACCCCTTTTTTTAAGGTTCTTTCCGAAGAGGAGATTGGGGCGGGTGGTGGGGATCCAGGAAGATCAATTCTCCTTAGACCAGATCACCTTGTTTGTAACCAGGAAATGATAGGCAAAGATATAGTGTTCAGAAAAACCTTTGCAGTTAAGGAAAAACCTATTCCCTGTAGATATAAAGTCCTAACCAATGCTGATCTGTTCAGCTGTAGGTTACTTGTGAAAGATAAATGGACCCTAGAGAGTTTAACAATTCTGATCATGCTGTCCAGAGTTGCCTCCCTAGAAATGAGAAGCCTTTGTCTTCTCGTAAGTGCAGCCAGAGCTGTGTCTGCCCCTGTATTTATCTGATGTATACCTCAGTACCATGCAATTCCTTACTTAATAGACCATTAGAGCTTCATGAAAGGTGGAGAGCCCTCACCTGCACCCGTCCCAAAAACAACCACAAACATACGATGTGGATTAGTGAGGTTGTGCGAGGTGAGTGGCAGGCTTCCACGCTTGCTATTGCTTTCACTCATGCTACTCAATGTAACTTGGAAGATGAAAGAGAAGAAAGCGTCAAGTCAGCGCTTGAAGTATTTGCCTGAGACATGTCGAGCATCCAGTTACGCAATGGAAAGCAACTGCAAGAAAAAACCAGAATGCAACTTCCTGTTTGTGGCCCTTTGTACTCCATAACCCTCCTTGTATTCGGCTGCTCATAAAGATATGGCTGCGCATATCTGCGGCCAGCAGAGCATTCAAGCAGAAATCGGTATCGAGCTTACCTTGCCTGACAGCCCCACATGGCTAAACTCAGATTTTGCTGCCGTTTCTTTAACTTAGGGTGTTTTACAGATAGGGTTAGTACTAACCCTGTTTAATGTTCCCTCCACAGTGTATCACTGTTTACAGATTCCGTCATACCATATTAATAGACCAGCATATGTCATCCTTTTTGCTGGAAAGTTATGGGAACCAAAGCTTTCAAAACAATTTTATATGATTGCTGCATATTTAATGACTGGTAAGATATTTAACCCCTAACTTAAGTGTCCCTAGGAACTAAGTCCGAAACGCAACTGCAGTCCATACATATGATCGCGATCGTTGCAGATAAAAAGCTTGCTCTTACTAGTCCCTCAGATCGTTGAGCAACATCAATCACCTCAACCACTTACTCTAAGCACGAAGCTTCCACACTAGGAGCAGACAGGATCACCAATGCGTTATTTCAACAAGCTCTTCAAAGCTCAGATAAAGAAGGGGATACAATCCAGCCAAAGGTTTTGAGAGAGAGAGAGAGAGAGAGATAAAGTACTCATAAGACGCTGTTTGCCGTAGCCTTGTGGCCGTAGACCCTGCCCCCAGTTTGGGCGGAACAAACAGGGATGATGGGGTAAGATGGGGATAGAAGGGGAGAAGAGGTGAGTGGATCCGCTTTACCACTGCTGAATGTTGGCTGTCATGTTACTTCCCATTGGAAATAACATTGTCTTGGCCTATGAACTGTCTGCAGAAAGCTCTTTTAGCATAGCATAATGTTGCTGCTACTTTTGTGCAAACATTAGTCAAAGAAAGGTTTTTACGTAAATAATTTCTTTAAGAAGCAATGCTTTCAGTACTGTGTTGAACTTCTGACAGGTGCAGTGACAAGCTTTGAAATAGTTTTGTAGAGGAGTTGTTGCAGAAGAATTCACAGTGCACAGCATGGAAAGAAATGATGAAATGGAGGAGAGAGAAATTTACTATGTGCCGAGAGAGTCTATGGTAAAAGTAGCACAATGAAAAAGAAAGCAAAAGCCTATGCCAAGGATGGGAAATACCTGGAAAGACACAAGTATTCACCCAGGTCTCAGAGTAGGTACGGCACAGAGAAAAAGATATGATGTTCTGTCTTTTTTCAGATGTAACTAGACTTAAGTTTGTGGCCATAGGTCACGGTTCCGTCTGGACATACTACCTATTGGACTTCTGTCTTAATCCTTAATGGGTTGAGAAATTGTCTCAGAAGGTGCCCAAAGCCCTCCTGAGGTGGAGAAGTTGGTGAAAGATGTAGGCAGGCCTTGGTGATGTGGCTGTCTCTTATCACTAAGAAGATGTGTTTGTAGAATTGGGAATTGGGGCTAGCTGGCTCACTGGTATCTATGTTGGCGAAGCATCAGGGTTTCACATTGTTGTTTGTAGCTTCAGATTGTCCATAATGTCTCAGAAAATTGTGTGTGTCGTTTTGTAGTGGTGAAGCAAGTATGATGTAACTAGGTACTCAGGTGCTGTAATGTGTGGGTGGATCTGGGAAGGTTACACATCATGGTGTCATCTCCAAAGCATTTGCTGGTAACAGGAGCAGGCATTATTGGTCTAGAGTTGCTGTATGGCATGGACTTTTCACTGCTCGGTTTCATGTTGTGCACGTCTGTGCTGGGACTAGGTAGGCTTTGCTTGCACCTCCTGGCCCTCCTATGACATGGCAGCACTTCAATGCCAGTCTTCTAGTCTAGAAAGTTGTCTTATCTGTTTCATGTTATTATTGTCTGGTGTTGAAACTGAAATGCATAGGTGACCTATCTCTTGTTGTCTAGAGGATATCTGGAAAACACGGATCAATTGCCTATTTCAAGGTAAGTCATACTCTCGGCGTCAGGCCCTGACAAAGATAGTTTCTGTCGCTTTGTGTTCCGCTCAAACTGGGCGGGGTCAATGGCCACAAGGCTACGGCAAACAACTTTATATGAGTACTGTCGTCTGTATTTTGTCATTTTTATGGATGGAAAACTCTATTGGCAGCGAATGACATGCTTCACCAGAACTGAAAACAGGATATGCTATGTTATTCAGTCCTCCGGTTGCTTGTGACAACTGCAGATTGTTTCGTTTTCCTGCTACAGCACCTTCAGTTCTATTTCTTACCTGCACATGAATGTATCATCCTTCTTGTAGTGTTGGGTGCCGAAACCTTCCGAGCGAGGTAGTCTACATGCAGATTGTGAGGTGGAAACTGTGCAGGAATTTTTGAGGCAACCTCCACTGACAGGGGCCAACCTGAATTGGACCAAGATCTTAGCAATGACTCTTTGGAGGGGGATCGGGTTTTACTTTCACTGTCTACCCTTCCTTCTTAGTCTTCGAGGTAGCCCACTTCCTCTGGTTCAGCCAAGTCGTAGGATCACTGAATTATTTTATTAGATTGTCTGAAGGAGATAACTGGTGACTGGTCGGAGCCCCCCCACTTCTCGTCTTTTTTCTTTTGCAATTGGAGGAGGGGCCAAACCCCTGATTACCCACTCTGAACAACAGAAAAGATTAAAAGAACAGAAATTCAAGGACGAGCGGGAAAGGGAAAAAAACCCTCCCTCCCTCTCTCTCTCTCTCTCTCTCTCTCTCTCTCTCTCTCTCTCTCTTTCTCCCTGTCCTCTAGGAAGCCTATTGACATTGGGTGGACTTGAAACGGGAGTACATTAATGTCTATGTGACTAAATGCCGGCCTTGTGACCTCGTGTCCTTGTTTGTTTCGACCTGAAGCGCTTTGCTTCAGGTAAGGTAGTGCATTGGATTTAGTTGCAAAGCTTGGGGCCTTTCCCTCTTTAGAATATGCCTACACGGGCCATTCCCTGCAACTCCCTGGAGTGTGATCTCTGAATGGTAACAAGCGGACTCCTACCGCTTGGGGGCAGCCCCTCCGCCCAAATTGGGCAGTCGTATGCTCTGTCTGGCATACTCGGCACTTGGGCTCGGGTTGGTTCCTGTGCTTAAACTTATGGCCTGCGAAAACAATCAAAAATTTAGCTCCTATCAACATCAACACTCCTCAGGGTGATCCCTGGGAATTGGTTACTTCTGCCAAATCTAGGGCTTCATGTGTAGTTTTTGGGGTGAATCCCGGGATGGACGATGTGTCCTTTAAAACTACATGCTCTAGCTTAGGCTTGGATTTCATGGCTAATGGTACCATCTCGAGACTTGATAACAGGGGTACGTTGAAGGTTGCAATGACCAAAAGTGCTTCTAATAGAGTCCCGCATCAATTCAATCTCAAAGAAGTTCGTCCCTTGACTGGCTGGAGAGCGGTCTTAGACATTGGTGATTCAATGGGGCGCTCTAGGAAGACAACCAAGGGCAACAACTTCAACTTGAGAGTTTCTAATCGGTTTGATGCTCTGGATGAGGTTGAATCCATACAGCCAGAAGGACAAGATGCCCCTAAGTGTACGGAACCTGAACGTCCTGAATCTGAAGGATTTGGTACTCTGAATGGTTTACCAATCCTCAAGGCTTACACAAGACGAACAAATTCTATACACGGGGTAATTGTCCCCAAGCCGTCAGATGGACAATCTGTCCCTAAGTGTGCAGAGCCTGAACGTCGTGTAACTGAAGGATTTGGTACTCTAAATGGTTTACCAATCCTCAAAGTCTATACAAGACGAGCAAAATCTATACACGGGGTAATTGTCCCCAAGCAGTCTGACGGACAATCTGCCCCTATGTGGTGGAGCCTGTGCGTCGTGTAACTGAAAGATTTGGTACCCTGAATGGTTTACCAATTCTCAAAGTTTACACAAGACGAGCAAAATCTACACATGGGGTAACTGTCCCCCCTTTGCAGAACGGTTGGCCGTCCAGGAGCAATCACAAGCTACCTAGACGACAAACAATTCACACGCAAAGGGCTGGCTTGCGGCTGGCCACTTTCAACTTCTCAGGGTTGACCAACCAAAGGAAACAACTTGAAGTGGGACAAGTTCTTCGGACTAATGATATTCATATCTGTGCTAGGCAAGAAACATGGGAAACGTCGGATAAACTGGTTGGAGATGTCATTGGTTATAAATGGGCAGGTAAGATGTGTACTCTCAAGGCAGCCTCTGCCAAACGCGGCCAAAAAGGGGTCGGATTCTTTGTCCGTGATTTCTTGTTTGACAATTGTGAAATTATCAACAAGGGTTTGAGGTACGAGCATAGTATCTGGCTAAAACTGAATTTGAAGGGCGGCATGAGTACAAAGGACCTCTTTGTTGGTTGTGTTTACATGCCCACAGAGGGGACCCTTAGTGCTGACGCAGACAAGGCCTTCGAAGATGTAAAGCTGGACTGTGCTTCGTTCCTTGCCAAAGGTCAAGTGGTACTATTGGGGGACTTCAATGCCCGGGTGGGCAAAGGGATCCATCAGGACGATATCATTGGACCTTTTGGTGAGGACGAGCTGAATTCTAATGGCAGACGGTTAATTAACTGTCTAGAAGAGCTTCAGCTTTTGACCTTGAATAACAGGACAAGAGGTGACCAAGTGCAGTGGACTCGTGAGAAACCCCAAACTGGGGAACGTTCCATTGTGGACTATATCATAATGGACAAAATTTTGTTCCCCCAGTGTGCCAATGTGTTGATCAACAGAACTGATATTGGTACCTCTGACCACTTCCTGGTTTGGACTGAGATCAAAAGGTGTTTTCCCACCACCAAGAGATCTGTGAAACGTTCGATTCGGAAGTGGCGCATAGAAAAATTCCACAATGAGGAGGTCAAGGCTGAGTACGTCCAGGCCTTGCAAGAGGCTCTCCCTCATTTTGCCCAATCGCTCCAAGAACTTCAGTCACACTCTGTTAACGCAAGAAATGAAGTCGAAAGAGCAGTGGACTCTTGGGAGAGTTTCGTTTCCTCCGTGGCTGACAAGATCATTGGGAGGAAACTAATTGTCTGCGGTAGAGCAGTTAATTGGTGGACTAATGAGATTAAACTCAAGATAGCTGAGAGACGAGCCCTCTATAAAGAGTGCTGCAATTTGGAATCCAACAGAGAATTGTGGGCGAGGTACTACCAGTTCCGTAAAGATATCAATCAGCTTGTTAGGTCTCAGAAGAAATTATACTGGGACAAGTTATACAGTGAAATAAACTCAAACCACCATGGTGGTAATGACAAGAAATTCTGGTTGGCCCTTCAACGTTTGTACAAACCGAAAAACGGTCAGCAAGTACAAGCGCTGAAGACTACTAAAGGTGCAGTGGTGACTTCATCGGTTGACATTGTCAAAACCTTTGAAACTCACTACAGTATCCTTGGCAGAACTTCTAGGGCTAACAGTGAGGGGTCTTCTGCTGAATGGAGGGACACAGTTGGAAAAACTGTTCCTATGATTCAAAACAGCCCTATATTTCAATGGCTTATAATGCTCCCATTAGTTCTTCTGAGACTGTGGAAGCAATTGAACATTTAAATGGATATAAAGCTGGTGGACCTGATGGTATTGTCAACGAGCTTATCAAGCACGGTGGCGATCCCACGATAGAGGCCCTAGTTCTCCTCTTTAACCTTATCTGGAAGACTGAAATGATCCCCTTTCGCTGGCGACAGGGGGTCATTGTCAATCTATACAAGAAGGGTGACAGAGAAGAACCGGGGAACTACCGTGGCATCACGCTCCTCAATGCTGTTGGCAAGACATTCTGCAGAGTTATAAGTACTCGTCTCGAGGTTGATCTGGAGTCTTGAGGTTGTTTCCATGAAGGCCAAGCTGGCTTTCGGCGAAACAGGGGCTGTGTGGATCATATCTTCACTCTAAGCCAGATTATCCAGGGAAGGAAAAAAGAAGGGAAACCCACTTATGTCTTTTTCCTGGATGTCAAAAAGGCTTATGACACAGTGTGGAGAGATGGCCTATGGTTCCGCCTCTGGTCTTGTGGGATCAAGGGAAAGATGTGGAGAGTTGTCCACAACTTGTATGCTCACACCAAAAGCTGTGTCACTGTTAACGGACAGAAGTCCAACTTCTTTGACATAGACCAAGGTGTAGCTCAAGGATGTACTCTCTCCCCTCTGCTCTTCAATGTTTTCATCAATCAACTCCTCGAGGATTTGGAAAGTGAGGGATTTGGGTTAAGGGTGGGTGATACCACCATACCAGCCCTTATGTTTGCGGATGACTTCGCAGGCATAGGGTAGACTCCAACCAATCTCCAGGAGTTGATTGATTGCGCGAAGAGATACTTTGATCTTTGGGGGCTAGAGGCTAACGTCAGCAAATGTGCAGTGGTAGCATTCAACGACAGAGGAGAGGGAGGAAGTGATCTTAAGTGGCAGTGGGGTAGCCAAGAGATCCCGGTCCTCCCTTCCTACACTTACCTGGGCGTTGAGTTCTCCTCCAATTGTAATTGGGATGCACATATCCGGAAAGTTGTTCAAACTGGCAAGGGCAAAGCTCTGGGGCTCACTAAATTTTTCCACTGCAGAGGGGTCAACTCTGAGGTTAAGAAAACCATGCTTTGTCGCGTTATTAGACCTGCCTTGGAGTACGGATCTGCTATATGGGTTGATAACTCCAACCAGGCTAAGTCTCTAGAATCCATTCAAGTGGGGGTGCTTAAGGAGTGTATGTCAGCATGCTCCAAAACAGCCAATGTGGCTGTTCGGGGTGAGTTTGGCATTCCGTCCTTAAGCTCCCGACGAGATGAATTCAAGGTCAGATGGTGGGGTCAACTACAACATATGCCCAACACCAGATATCCTAAGTTAATCGACTCTATATCTTGGAAACAGGACCGCCCTGTCAAACAGGCTAAGTCCTGGCAGAAGAGATTAGAAGAGATCCTCAAGGACCTGGACCTGGATCCGCAAGTCTTGACCCTGCTGGATAAATCTGACTTAGAGGCTGTAGTGTCCTCAGCCATGTCTGTTGCCATGAGATTGTCTGATGAAAATGAAGTTAGGCAGAAAACTTCCCTGAACTTGTTTCCAGTCTGTGACATGGGGGAGGACATCTTGGATGACCTCAGGGGTCTACCCGCTCTCGGCACTAGACTGAAATTTAAACTCAGGGCAGGAAGCCTACCTTTGAACAGCAAACAGAAGCAGAGAGGAAAGGAAGAGTGCAATTGCCCGTTGTGTGGGCAATCTGAAGACAGTATTCATTTTCTGATACACTGTCCGGGGTTCTCTCACCAAAGAGACGCTCTCTTCAAATCTATTAAGGGAATTGTGCCTGTACCCCTGTTTACCAACTTTGAAAGTCTCGAGGCTGAGCCAAAAGCCCAGGCCCTCCTGAGGCCTAGTTTTTGGGCAAATCACACACAGTAGATTGATGCTTGTGTGAAGGGTTTTCTAGAGGATATCTGCAAAACCCGGATTAATTCTTTATATGGAGGTAAGTCTTACTACCAACGTCAGCCCCTGACAGAGGTAGGTTCTGCCCCTTTTGTTCCCGCTCAAACTGGGCGCGGGGTCAATGGCCACAAGGCTACGGCAAACAACGTCTTATGAGTACAATCTCGTCCTTGGAGGAATTCCTCCCAAAGGTTAAAAGCTTAAACTATCTTTTAACCCATGAAAGGTGCTGCTTCTCTTTTGAAACTAGGGAAAAACTTAAAAGGTGGCAATACAATCTGTATCTGAACTGACAACTTCTCCTTGTGGCACTATTCCATGAGTATACTCTGTTTCATGAGTACGCCTGGTACCAAGAGATCTGTGCCTCTTGTCTTTCTTTCTTGCAATAGAGGTCTCCAGCCTTTTGCAGATTGCTGCAATGTCGGAGCCGTCTCTACCACAAGCTCTTAAGGTCTTGTGTCCGGATTCTGTTGTTATACTAATGTAGTTTTGATTTACAAGATGGACAGCTATAGCATGCATGGTGACTTGTGATTCACTTCATGCATCCTCACTAACTTACATTTTGTCGGGTTGTAAAGTTTTTGGGACGGGTGCAGGTGAGGGTCATCCTTTTGTCGTGTACCTTATGAACTACTCCTCTTCTGTTTCAATGCGTCTGAGAGAATAGCTGCTGGTACATGAACGACTCTTTCTTCTGGCTCATTCCATTTCTAAAACATGACAGAAGGAGATTTTTTGAAGGATGTCTCTAGGCGTTACCTGAGTCTTCAGCAGTAATATGTACAGAGCTGCTAAGGTTTAGAGTAGACATACTCTGAGAATGGCCCTCATTCTGGTCCTATGTGTTTTCTAAAACCTGAGTCTGTTTTGATGAGTATGTATTTTGGCTATCTAAAATCTGCTGAGACAGATCTGACTGAATTTTACATGGCTTTCCAACATGCTTCTAGTAAGCAAAATGTTGCCTATCATCAGTACTTTGTTAGAGAAAGCTACAATAACTTTCAGATAAGATGTACTACTCCCGGGAGGCCACCACCCACCCCGGATCTCCTCTGTGGGTGTAACAAACTATGACGATAAAATACTATATATTCATGTTCAGTTTCTTGATATGCTTCCCTATTTTACCTTTCAAAAAACAAAATCTCCGGATGAAAAGACCTGACACTTTTTGGAAGTCTCAAAATTGTTATCATGTGCTAGGCCTTGTAGCAACAACACATAGGAGTATTTGTGTATACCTTCTACATGATCCATTCATCAACATGTATGCCCTATGTGGGAGTATTGTTGATGCACGTCTTGTGTTTGACAAAATGCTTGAATACATTAGGCTTCATGGCTTGTAGAAGTAGCCAATGCCTAATGGCAAATTTAGCATGAAAAAAAGTAGAAAGAAGATGGTAACAGGTACACAAAACTGTATTTTACAGTTAAGGATATATTGTGAAGCCTCAAAGCGAGTGTGAAGAATATGCTCCTTTCCTCTTAAGAACCGACTTTTAACAACAAGGGGCAAGCAGGAAGAGACGAGCAGTGCGCGAGAGGAGGATCAACGCGGGGTTTCTTGACACAAGAGCTCTCATCCACAGTGTGCTCACGAATTCACATATACTGTAACACCAAAGTACACCAGGCTGCTGGACCTGTGTCAGGCCGCCGCTTTATATGAAACCTTAGTTGTTTGCTTGCATGCCGCGTGGCGAGGCGCAATAAGCCGAGCCCGTGGCGCCTGTTTCTAGCCTTAGATCAAGCGGATGGCCCAGATGTTGCCACCATCCTAACTAACCCCAGCCTAACCATGAGTGTAACCGTTTAACGGTACACTAAGCCAAAAATTTATACGGATGAATGAGTATCGCCGCACGGATGAAATAGGAAAATTAGGGGATGAGGAGAGATTGGGCCATCACATCTGTGAGGCCTACCCCCCACGAAAAAATCCTGAGCTCAGCGAAGTAAAATATAAGTAAATGTTTTGATAAAATCACCCTCCGTTGCTGGGTGAAAAACCTACCAAGGGAAAACCTGACACCTGCAAATTGGGCAAAGGACAAAACCCTTTGCTAGGAAAACCGTGCAGGGAGTCCAGGTGGTGATATATCATAAGACTAAGTCCTAGAATGTGCAAGCCATAAGGCCATAAAAGTCACAATCCGCAAGCTAAGATTAAGCCGCTGAAGACAAGAGGATCAGGCTGAAGCAGATTAGCTAAGAAGATCAAGACATCACCCCACCGTGCGTCCCTCCACGTTGATGCATGTAAGATCAAAGACCAACTCCGAGTGCACCAGATCTGTGACAGAAACAGGTTCATCATGCGCCTAAACATTGGGCCCCTGCGGAAGAAGGAGAGCACGTCGCCCATGTAAAATCTGATAGAGCAAGTATGGACCGTCGATCTTGAGCTTAGATTTGCATGCATGCTTACCATACTGCAACCAAATGCACACGGTCTGTCCCACCTGAAACAAGTTAGAATACTTGACACGCTTGTTAAAATTGCGGGCTTGGGTAAGCTGAGCCGTACCAATGTTCGTTTTGGCATCATGGATAGACACCGCATGCCGAGCATGAAGATCCTCAACAAAGGTATCAAGATCAACCGGATCAGCAATAGTAGAGATGAGAGGGGTAGAATGTAAATGAGAAATATACTTGCGACCATACAACAACTCAAAAGGAGTCTTCTTAGTGCTAGCATGCACGGCGGTGCGATAAGCAAAGAGAATAGGGGGAAGAAAGGTATCTCACTCCCTGGTAAGAGCGCCATTTTTCTCCAACATTCGGTAAAGAGTTTGGTTGAAGCGCTCCGTAAGGCCATTGGTCTGGAGAGGGTATTGGGTTGTGGTGGAATGCTTGATATCAAAATTGAAGCACCATAAGGAGCTGGTTACAAAACTCCTTGCCCTGATCAGTTAGTATCTCCCGAGGACATCCATGCCGCATAAGGATCTCATTGAAGAAGAACTGAGCTACAACATCACTAGTCTTGGTACACAAAGGCCGGACTTCTACCCACTTAGTCAAGTAGTCGGTAGCAACACAAAGGTAGCTTTGACCCTTTGATGTGAGTGCGAGGGGTCCTACCAAGTCAATGCCAACACGATCAAAAACATGGGTAACAGGCAAAGGCTACAGCTCATACAAGATCCGGGCCCTAGGGAGATCAATGTTAGCACAACAATCTTCACACTTAGAGATGAACTCCGTGACATCCCGATGAATCCCCAGCCAATAGTAAACCTCTTGGATGCGGGCCACGGTTTTCTTGATACCAAGATGACTTGCATACAAAGAACAATGGAAACGTTCCAATAAAGTATTCAGCTGGCTACGTGGTGGCACCTCCAAACAGCATGACACTCCCCCTCGAGTGAATTCTTTGAACAACTTATCACCCATGAAACGGTGAGTGGACACATGATAGAGAATTTGTTTACGTAAGGACTCGGAAAGGCCTGCTGGCGAACTCCCTGATTGGCATCGCTGGAGTAGCGCAGCATGGAGCTGATCATCCATGACTGCACTGCACATAAGAAATAGACAATGGGTTTTAGCGAAGGTGGTCTGGAGTGCCTGCACCTATGATCTCCAGCCAATGATACCTTCACCTCATTAGACAGCCAAATCAGGCCTTGAGGCTCAAGCCAAAGTCACACCGGAGTGCAACAGCTGAATGACAACAAACTCGGGAGCCTAGGAAAAAGAGAGCTGGAACAGGACAAGGAATTTCCACCAAACTATCCAAATTCTCTCTAAGCGATAGATCCACCACACATACTAGCACATAAGCAAATCAACCAGGATCATCAAGAAGGCTAGACCAGCCCCAAACAGCCAAGGTGCCATGAGAATCCAAGGCCAAAGCTCGCTGATCTGCACAAAGAAGATTGAGAACATGAGCTGGATCAGGAGGAGTGGCTGCATTAGCAGCAGCAAGGTCATCCAAGGTGAGCAAAGGCCTGCTAACAGGAGGATCAACACGAGTCAGCGCATCAGCATTTATATTTTCCTTGCCATTCTTGTATACTATATCCATGTTGAACTCCTGCAAGTACATAATCCATCTAGCAAGTCTGACATGAAGCTCCCTTGGCTTAACAAGAGCTTTTAGTGGGAGGTGATCAGTTTCCACCACAAACTGGCTGCCATGTAAATATTGCCTGAAATGCTTCACACCAAAGACAAGGCCAGACCCTCCTTATCAGATATGGAATAATTCCGTTCATGACGATCTAGACGGCGGGAGGCATAGGCTATCACATGCTCTTTGCCTTCTACAACTTGACACAAGACTGCAAAAATAGCAACATCTGATGCATCAGTTTAAAGCATGAAAGACAATTCAAAGTTGGGAAACATCAAGATAGGTGCTGAACACAAGACTTTGCGGAGGGTGTCAAAGGCAGCTTGCTGGGAGAAGGTCCATTCAAACCTGGCATCCTTGCACAAGACCTTGGTTAGAGGGTGAGCAAGCTTTGCAAAGTTTTTGATGAAGCGCCTATGATAAGAGCCAGCCCAAGGCAGGATTTGATGCAATGTTTAACCCTAGGAATAGGAAAGCCCCAAACAGATTCAAGCTTAGCAGGATCAAAAAGCAAATCATCCTTGGATAGGACATGACCAAGAAAGTACAGCTCAGGCATAAACAGCTCACACTTTTTTGGTTTTACCTTGAGCCCTGCAGTGCGCAATTTGCTGAACACACGCTGCAAATCAGTCAAGTGAGCGTCAAAACTGGCTGAGTATACATTAATATCATCCACGTAAATTAAGGCACACTCCCAGCAAAGATTACCCAAGACAATGTCCATGAGGCGTAGGAATGTAGATGTGGCATTGCATAGACCAAAGGGCATTGTCTCATAATATTAGTATTTGCCCATGCACAAAGGAAGTCTTTTCTTTGGCTGCATCAGTGAGAGGACTTGCCAAAAACCAGACGCAAGATCAAGAGAGGAAAAAATGGTGTCACTATGTAACTGATCCAAGGTCTCATTGATCCTAGGTAGAAGGTAGGTATCCTTCTTGGTGACGTCATTTAGTTTTCGGAAGTCAACAAAAAAAAAAAACGGATAGTGCCATCTTTCTTAGCAACCAGGACAATTGGGCTGACCCAAGGAGAAATTGATGGTTTGATAACACCAGCATCTAGCATTTTCTGGATTTCATCTTGAACTATGGCACGTTCCTTGACACTCTCTCGGTATGGAGATTGCTTAATAGGAGGTCCTTCAATCACAATATCATGCTGAAGGATGGGAGTACGCCCAGATCAGTAGATCCCAAGCTGAAGACATCTAGATTTTTGGCAACTGCAAACATCTCTACTCTTTTCTTTTGGCCTGATGAAAGAGTAGTGCCTAATTTGATTTCAGACAGATCTTTGGTGAGGGCAGCCTTACCTTCAGGGCTCAAATCAGGGTTGAGCAGGTTGTGCAAGTTGGAACCATAGACTGCCAACACGAGCCATTCCCACACTGTCTCGGTGATCTTGATCCAAAAGCCCACCCGAGTCGTACTGCTTTCCTCCCACGTCCGGGAGAGCACCAAAGAATTGGGAAAGCTATCCAGATGATCAGCCACACGCGAGAAAAGTATCCCTTGATCTTCAAAGCAAAGCACCCGAGAAAATGACAACCGTCCGACGAGTGCGTACTCAAACTGCTCCCCGTGAGACCATCCACCAAATCAACGGTTGTGAGTTTACACCGACAGGTCCTAGTATGAAATCAAAGAGCCCGTAGAGGCAAGGCACCGGAACCTTCGAAAAGCAGCGACAGCCAAGAGCCTTCCACCTGCTCTGATGTGTGCCACAGGCCCGGCTCACGACTGATGGACAAAGGAAGGTGTAAGCCGAAGGCTTCCTAGGCTAGCTGCATGTGGTGAAGAAGGCGAGTCTTGACAACTTCTGGCCGCAAGCGCAAAGAGTCCCTGACGGCCACAACAGCTCGGGTTTGGCAAAGCGCGCTCTGTGTGCCAAAATCAGAGTTTGCTCCCGGATGCACGAAGATCTCTTCGTGATGACTATTCAGACGACGAGCATCCGCCCGGACAGACTCCTCAAATCTCTCAAGCCAGTAAACATCTTCTGGAAGCAACTCACATAACGACTCATCATACTCCTGAGAACGCTCAATGTCCCTCTCAAATTCTCTTTCTTGTTCTCTCGGGAAAACGTAGTCAGGACCTGGATCGTAAAAATTGTTACAATATTCTGGATCACAACTATCTAAAGAACTAGAAGATTTCTCCTCTCTCGGTGACCAGGCCTCTGCCTCATTCACATCAGCATCATATCTAGGACTAGATGATCAGTTCAAATGCACGACAAGACTGGGACCATCAGTGTTGGACTCAGGCAGTGGTGACACTGGCGAGGCAACAATGCCAAGCAGCGCACGATCAGTAGGGTTAGTGGTAGCAAGATTAACAGCAGGAGGCACCGTCAAGGCGGGGTTAGTCTCAATTGTCAACACCAAATCAACCTGCACGGAAAGACTCTCCCCCTCTCTGCGAGCTACGCAACTAGAATTACGCTCACCTGCAAACACAACACAATGAGCAGAGTAAGAAAGCAAAAACGCAGCAGGAGGAGAAAACGCTGCAAGGTGGCTAGCCGCCATCAGTATGACTGATTAATGAGCAACAATGCAAGAGAGATTAGTGCATAGATCCCTTGAAAGACCTAACAAGCCTGTCAGAGCGGTCAGCAGAGGCCAAACATCTATATGCTACCCGGCTCCTCTCCACCACAAAGCGAGCGTGAAGAATATGCTCATTTCCTCTCAAGAACCGACTTTTAACAACAAGGGGCAAGCAAGAAGAGACGAGCAGTGCGCGAGAGGAGGATCAATGCGGGGTTTTCTGACACAAGAGCTCTCATCCACAGTGTGCTCACGAATTCACATATACTGTAACACCAAAGTACACCAAGCCGCCTGACCTGTGTCAGGCCACCGCTTTATACGAAACCCTAGCTGCTTGCTTGCATGCCGCGTAGTGAGGCGCAATAAGCCGAACCCGCGGCGCCTGTTTGTAGCCTTAGATCAAGCGGATGGCCCATATGTTGCCACCATCCTAACTAACCCCTAGCCTTAGAACCATGAGTGTAACCGTTTAATGGTACACTAAGCCAAAAATTAATACAGATGAATGAGTATCGCCGCACGGATGAAATAGGAAAATTAGGGATGAAGAGAGATTGGGCCATCACAATACATCAAACCAGGTTTGTTACAAGTATCCTGTATGGAAATAGATGGTATGAAAACAAATCGGAAATGTACCATTTCCAGGGGAAGCTATGAATGTCCAAGTAACCCAATCTACTTTGTCAGAAAAAAAACATGCATGTCAATTTTGCAACTTGGAAGAATGGTAATGTTGTCTTGCTTTGCAAAGCTGTTTTGTCATTTTCTCCGTCTTGACAAGTGTCATGGTTTTAATCATGGTTAACTAGAATTACCTACTTCTAGTTAACTAGGACATTTTGGATATTTATATTTGTATTTTGTGTGTTGGGACTTCATTTGGTCTCACATGCCAAGTGAGGTGTCAAACCTCACTTGGAACATGGGGATGGGTTTTCCCCTTGTGAGGGTTGAGGAGGGCTCATCTTCTTGTAGATGAGCCTCCATGAGCCTCTCCCACCTTCATAGCTCTAGGTATTGAGAGAGAGTGTGGTGAGGGCTTCGTAGGGTGGATTCCTTTAGCAAAGGTGCCCTTGGCTTGACTTAGTTTATGTGATTGAGTGGATTCATGAGTGGAGTGTTTCCATTGTGTTCACTTGCACTTTCACTACAAAAAGATCACCTTATGCTTGTGAGTGCGGAATGTAAGGATTAGTTTTGCACTTGTATGTTAAAGAGGTTGCGAGCTAGGAGAATTTAGCTCTTGTATCACAAGGCTTGCAAGGGTTGCAAAGAAAGGTACTTGTGGTGTTACACCAAGGTGTTGGAGAGCTCAAGAAGGAGCTTGTTTACCACAAGATTTGCAAGGATTGCAAGAGGGAAGTCTTGTGTGTATGGAAGCATGGATTCTAGGGTTTGAGAATCTTTTCTATATGGAGTCAATGGTGTATGCCATGACTTGTGGAGAACGACTAAATGGTTATTAGTGCTCGTTTCACTAGCAATCTAGGGTTAAATGAGCTCAAGTGTGGATGTTGTGGAAGAGAAGCCAATGAGCTACATAGGCTTGGGTTTGAAGACAACAAGGGCAAGCACTTGGAGAGCATTAGGAAGCTCAAGAGGTTAGAAGGGAGCATGTGGAGGAATCTTGTAGTGTTAGGTGCTATAGGTAGATGGTTTTTGCAGTCATTCTTGCGACTCTGCCCAATAAAATAATCACAATTCTAGTCATTTTTGTATCTAAAGTCATTGTACTTATTAGTCATTGTGCTCAATGAGTCATTTGGTGGGCATGTAGCCTACTGTGCATTCGTGAATAAACTCCACGATCCTATGTTTGGAGTCAGTTCTTCTATAAGCTTGCTCTCCTCCTCCCAGTAGCTTTCAGGTATCAACATTCGCAGAAGCTCAGGGGAGCAAGGAGTGGATAGCTGGTTACGCAAGCTCACATGGCCTTGACACATCAGGAAGTTGTGGAAAATTCAACAATCTTTGTAGACATCCTGTGGCATCAGGTGCAGCAAGCAATACAGGCTGGACATAGAGTAGCATGGACAAGGCCGAAATCAGAGCGTTGTAGAGCTGTAGAGAGCATTGGTATAGGGATGGCGGTGCCTCGTGTGCTTACTAGAAATGACTCGTTGACTCTTGCCTTGTGTGTTTACATCGATCTTTATGAAATTCACAACACCATCGTGAAGATGGAAACCGACATTGCAGGGCAGGATTTAGGGGAGTCAACGCGTAGTGTAGAAAGTCCGATAAAACACGAGCAAAATGTAGGGGATCATCCAAGCTCTGCATGTACTTCAAGCGACACAGACTCACCTTCCACCTCAGAGAATTCAAGCAAACGGAGGGCTCAAGCAGCTCTGGAGGCCGAATGAGAACGCAGGATAGCAGAGAATCTGGCCATGGAGGAAGCGTTGCGAATGAGTCGCCTTCCGCATGAACTCAATGAATTGTAAGTTTTTTGAATTCTTTCTTGCCAGTTGCCATCTCCAGTATGCCTCTAAATACAGACATTCCTCCTGCGCGAGAACTTCAGTATGCTAGGACTTAAGGTTTAACATATTGGCTTAGTATAAAATACGCACTAAGTCCATGCTAAATCAAACCCTAGCAACAAATCCTAGCACAATATCTTTAGTATTAATATGAGTCATTTGTCTTTCTACCAGTACTAGTATTACTTAGACGTATTACTACACATGCATGTACACTGCACCGTTCATCACGATCGCGTTTAATTTGAAAATGGACGGGCGGATGCGAGGGTATAGGTTGACTTGTCATCGTCACGGACTTCTCATTTCCTCACTTTCGCTTCTCCTCGTTCACTCTTTCTCTTTGTTTGCGATCTCTCTCTCCTCATTTTGTCTAAGTTGTGTGTTTTGGGCACAGGCAGAAGGACAAGGAGGGACGATCGCGTAGGAAAATTAGTTTTGATCCTACCTTACCTTTGCGAAGGAGAGGGAGGCTCGCGAACAAAGAGGCGGTGCCAATGGCAGACCCGCACGACCCCGTGGAGACGTCACCCGCTACCGCGAACACAAGCGATTGTGGGAGGGATGAGGCGGAAATGGAGCTAGAGGAGTCGAGTGCGGAAGCTCCCACAGTTGGTGCCCCTGCCAACAAACCCCTCGGCAAAAAATGAAAACCTCAATCTCATGTGGTGCATCTTTGTCCTTTTTAGGGTTGGCATGGTTTCAAACTACAATACCTCAAGCTCTCTCTCTCTCTCTCTCTCTCTCTCTCTCTCTCTCTCTCTCTCTCTCTCTCTCTCTCTCTTTCTCTTTTTATACTTGAATATGTCCTTTGTAACAACACTCAAGAACTGCCTGATCCCTTTGGCTCTTTCTCCAGCCTTGAACATATAGGGACATTTGATGGCAAACTAATACATGCTATCTTGTGTTAGGCCCTGTACTAGCAACAACATAATAGAGTATATGTGTACACCTTCTACATGATCCGGTCAATGTACATTGCTCTCTTGGTTGGTCTACTAGAGCCAATGCTTTGTATCAGCATTAGGAAACCTGAAAATGAGAGGCTCGAGGATTTTTTTTTTTCTCTTTCTTTCCTTAAATGTTGCTAAGATCTTTATAGACAACATTCAAGAATTGTCTGATCCCGTTATTCCGTTCAGATTTTTTTTTGTCTAGAACGGAACGGGGAATTGGATAACGGGATGACTCACTAGGATGACTCATTAGGGTTCACCCTAGAGGTCTTAACCTAAAGCTGCTGCCCTATATGGTTAGTATGCTTGGCCACTCTTCTCATTTGGAAGAGTCCAGCAGGCAAGAGCTGAAGGAGCTGACTACACTATGTCTACAAGCAAGGTATCCATTCAGACTCCTTCAACACTATGATGGGTTGCTTGGGATAGCAACACAAAGAGAGTTGACACTATGAGGAACTTACATGGACTTGACTAAGCTCTACTCTGAATCTAGGAATACTTTTGCAAAACCAAGGGCTTCTATATGTGCCCTTGCTTGAGTACTTGGTCTTCCTTTTGGGAATGTCATGCTTACTTACGTGGACATGATTAGCTCTACTCTAGCTCTTTGAATACTTCTGCAAAACAAAGGCCTCTATGTGAGTACTTGGCTCTAGTGACACCTTCCTTTTGGGAATGGGTGCTTACAGACATGAGACCCCCCCCCCCCCTCCCTCTGGAGCATGGGCTGAAATAGGTGCTACTGAGTTCTGTACCTATGTTGAATGGCTGAAATACCTCTCCTCTCTTTGCTAGTATGACCTATTGCAGGGATGACATTGATAACAAATGTGAAGGGGGTTAAGCCTAGGGTTCCACAGGGATCACTAACCTGTTGGTTGGTTGGTTGGCTGTGATGGATCTAGGTGATGCCACTTCACCTTCTTTTGTTGCAGGAAATGCTACTAAGGCCAAGAGACTAAGGGAGTGAGGCTTTGAGCTCTCTCAAACCTCAAATCTGTTTTGTATGTGTTGATTATGTACGCATACTACTGCTGTTGTTGCTCTGATGGGTTTGATGGTTCTTTGAGCTTGTACCTACATGGAAAGGAGTTACTTTTAAGGAGACAAGGCGAAGTGGCTCTTAGTTAGGCTGGCTAGGATTAGATTAGTCTCCATTTGCAAATGGTCTGAAGTAGAGAGTCAACATATGGCAAACTAGAAAATGGGATAGAAGTTTGGGTTATTTCTTAGCGACCGACATGCACATGGGTCTAGCATAGAAAGAGCCAGGCCGGGTCTGGAAAGCTTCATAGGATTGACACGTGGAATGGATGTAAGGCTCGTCTTGTGGGGGCCAGACGTGGAGATTGCACATGAAATGAAGCCTGAAGAGTCCAGGGAATCATGACAAGTGAAACATGTGAGCAGTTAATTTATAATGAAGATACGTTAGTTTTGGAATGAGGCTGTGGATCTATCAGTCCAAGTGCCACTTGTTGCCTCAAAGGGACTGCAAGCAGCAAAGTAGAGAGTAATTGAAAGGAGGATGAAGTTCCACTTTGCACTCAGGCTCATCCACCATCAATCAATTAATGTGAAACACAAATATCATTGTGTTAACACTTCATGTTATCCGCATCTGAATTCTACCACAGCCATCATCGTCTGGCTTCTGATCCTCTTTGACAAGGTCAGTAAGAAAAACCTTGAAGGCCAATTGTCTGTAAAACAGTCCAATAAAATCATGTACATAAGTAGACATACACTGTGCCTGCATAAGAATGTCAAATAGACAAGCTGAGTTACACAGCCACCTGTACAATATGCTGACCAAGGCCTTCCCAATTGTAGGTACAAGAAAGCCAACCTACAGCTGAAACAACATTGGAACAACCAGATGGTTTTTAGTGCCAACTACCATGCAGACCCATGTCTACACAGCTAACATGCTTCCTGGATGTGCCATGAAGCCCTCTTTGATTGCAATCATCCCACCAAACCAGCTACTGCAGGAGTTTGTCTCTCAAGCCCGCTGCCTCCGTGCCCGTCATGGCATCTTTATGGTTGTTGCAACTGAATTAAGAACAGCAGCCACCTCGTTGGGACAAGGCATCTCCTGCCCCTGCTCCTGTGCCAGCCCCACTCCCATACCCTACTTTGATGCCATATGACTGCAAACACCACCAGAGTCCTTGTCAGACACTTATCTCACCTTCTGCCCACTGGAAGGTTTTACAGTCTGACAATCACTGAGCTTTAATGGTATCCTTATTGATCTCACAAATAGATTTTTCTGTATCTCCACCAGACACAAGAGTAAGCCTCAATTCTCACAAGGGCAATGCCTGAAACTTTAGGCGAGCCCTGCTGTCATACTCAAATTGTACCATTGGCTGCAAACTTTACACTCTCTGTATCATGGCCAGGCATGACAATTAACAAGTACCTTCAAGATTTTTTATGTGCTGGTGTGCACTCGACGAAGAACTCTAACAACAAGGCTACTATCTAAATGTAGTCTTAACATCTGTCCTTGAATGGTTGATGACAGTACACTGGATGCAAGCAAAGATAATCTCCAGATTTACAAACAAAACTGAATGTCACCACACAATTCATTTTCTTCAAACAACCGCAACTGCCTCCAAATGAATTTGGGAACATATCAGAGTACTACAGCCAGCTAGATGCAACAGAGGGTGCCAAATCAGTTACCTCATTAGAAACATCAAATATCCCCTCCTCAATTTTCTGATAGATCTTAGCTGCAGTATTGATGAAAGCCTGTCATACAATTGCACCCATCCAAAGCTCCATCACAACTCTCCACATGCAAACCTCCATTAAAGCAGACATGATAATACTTCAGGAGTATATGCTGCACGTACATCTTCGACATTTTGGGCCGTCTTAGCAGATGTCTCCATGAATACTAAGCCATTCTCCCTGGCAAATTGTTCGCCTTCTTCAGTGCTGACTGCTCTTCGGTGAGCCAAGTCACATTTGTTACCAATGAGCATGATGGTCATGTTGGAGTTGGCATGCTGTCGAGCATCTTCTAACCAGCTTGCTAGGTGGTTGAATGTCTCTCTCCTGACATTCCCCTGCTCCCATCAGCTTCCCAGGCAGAACATACATACAACTGAAATCCACATTGCCAAGCTGTCAACTACCCGTGCCAACATGCCATACACAAGAGAAACATATGCTGGGCATACAGAACAGTACCTTGTGATATCATACACCAGCAACGCACCCGCTGCTCCTCTATAATATGATCTGGTGATGGATCGAAATGACTCTTGCCCTGCCTATGAATCTCATACATGCAACCACCAACCCATCGTCAATGCCTGACTTCATCCTCTCCTATTACAAATCAAGCATAATACCAACCTCAGGCCCAAGTCGTAATCATTGCATAAAAGGAGGGACATGGCCAAAGGAGGACACATTATTTAAAAATAAGGCCCGAGCAAAGGATCACTTTTGTGAATTATGTCATAAAAGGCTCGTTGCCAATGCTGGCAAACACTGACAACACCAATGTAGCTGTATAACCAGCACGTAGATTACATGCAACACTGTACAAGAGGCATCAACCTAAAACAGTATGATGTTGACTGTTTAAGCTTCTACAGTTATTCCCCCTGGACAGCAGAAGCAACATGAGAGCCAAGTCAGTTTGACACAAACAGAGAGTGAATAGCTAAATACTGGCAACCAGTGCATAGAATCATCCCAACTTTGCAGCACAAATTGCCAAGGACAATATTTAATTGAATATGAGTATAAAATGAAATTATCTATGCAGGTCCTTGTTCTCTGGAAGCACTAAACGAACTATAGAAGGAGACCAAGCAACTCTCTCTGGCACCGCACCAAGAATTAACATATTTGACGTAGCATTCTTCAAACCTGCTTCAGCAAGGCCAGACAGGCATCCACAGATAGAGGAAGAGCTAGAGAAACAATTACACAGAAGGGTCCATATCCTCTCATGTACACTTACGAGTTTACAAGCTGTGGCTCCATACAGAGAGAGCAGAAAAAGCGACACGCACATTTGGGTCGAGCGAACTTTCCCCAACCCTAGCTGCCATTTACCTCCTCTCTACTAGAATGAGGCACACTTTATGGCCGCACAGTAGTCTCTAATAGAGTATGAGAGCACATACCGTGTCCCAGATTTGGAGCTTAATAGGTTTGTTATCGACTGTGATCATTCGTGCCCCAAACTCCACACCAATCGTGAGATCATGTACAGGTTGAAACCGCTTGTCTGTGAATTGCAACAAAAGGCATGATTTTCCCACACCTGCCAACAGCACCATGTTCAGTCGAAAGCAGCAAGGCCTGCTAGACAAGAACGTTCAAATTTCTGCCTGCATCAGGTGCTAAACTAGACTGACCGGAACATGTTGCATCCAAGAAAGCTACGCCATGAATTCAAGGGCACAAGAAACGAACAGCAGACCCGTATCTCCAATAATGATATACTTGAACAAGTACGCGTACGACATCCTGTCAACCTGCTCCCTCTCTCAGATCTTGTCGCCCTGCACAGCCACGTCTACCGTTGAATGTCCCCCGACTACCACAACCCCTGCACGATTCCAAATTCCGAAAGACCTGCTCGAAACTCGAGGCGCTACATCGACTACAAATACCACAGCCCCAGATTACTCGATGCCTGGCAAACAGCGGCACAGCAGGGATGCGCCGGGTTGAAGCAAGCAATGGAGTACGAGAGCGACACAACAAAAGAAATGCTGCAGGTCACGCACCCCTCCTGTTGGTGGTACTGCCGTTTGTTGCCACAGTGCCCTTGTTAACCCCAGGGACCCAGCCATCCTGCTGGACGCTGGCGTGTGTACATGTTTGCCATAATGCCACAAAAATGAACTGCATGAGATCTATATACACTTTTCACTGTTCGACTGTGCCAACAGCGTGAGTGATGAAATGATTGATTTTTATCATGTTTGTGAAGTGGTCATCAAATCAATGATAGTTCTGACCGAGTGTTGGACTGGTATGGTAAATGGTCCTAATAATGCTCACTTTCTGTATGCACCTGTCACATTTTGCTTAACCTAATGGAATTTCAGTTTTTCTTTTACATGGGTCTTTTTTTTTTACAGTTGGCAACCCATACATATTTTTCATTATGTGAAATCTATAAAATTGAGAATAACCCATCAGGTTTTCATGCAATGGGTATGGGATCTCTAGAAACATAGAAAAATCCCTAATATTGCGCACTTGATTGTGCGCGCAATCAAATGCGCAATATTAGGACCAAACACATTTTCTTTTCTTCAGTTTATGATACATTGCTACAACCAACAATGTATGAAATCTCTTGACTTGAAACCAAACATCCAAAGTCCAATAAGTATTTGTACTTCATAAGACACAAAGGACGATGTCAAGCCTCTGTGGCTCTCTCTCCAGTTGGCACTAGTGGGTTCAAACCCCACACTTGGCTCCACAAGGGACTATACCCTCATGGTAAAAGTCACAACTAAAATTGCAGGACAGCCAATGGTTGCACTCTCATTGTAGCTGACCGGAGAAACAAGGGAGCACCGCATATACAACCTATCTCGCTATGCCTTAAATCTTATTTTTGGAAAGAAGCTGGAAGTGTAAAGCAGATCCCCAAATTATCCAGTTCGTGTTGTCTGTCCAGCTTCACAGCTCAGACATAATCAAACCCCCTCAAAATCCACTTTTTGGAACAAAGGCTGCTGTTTTCACAATGACTTCATTTGCAATGTGAGGACTCTCATACAGCCTTACTTTTGCGCATGAAACGGCTTACGCAGAAACAACAAGGAAGGTGAGAATAATCAGTAAGACAACCAGAAAGACAATCATCATCACTTGTCCCTTCCATCCAGCCTTCTTCATCGCGATAGCCAACCTTTTCTGCGCACCAACCCGCAGAGACATTCCCATTTCCCTGTTACCTCAAGACGAGTCGCAATGCTTAATGCATAACATGTATGCAAACTAGTCTTTCAAAGAAATCTTTCTCTGACACACACCGTCATGTACACAAACGAAATGCTTACTCACTAGGCAAACTGAGCTCTTTGATTGTCTTGGATAGGAAGGGAGGGTAGCTGTGACAGATGACCTACCTGAACAAACTCAAGCCTAGTAGATGTGTTGTTCATGTCATGAGCCAAGTCATCAATAATTCTCTCCTGCCAATACCATTGCATTCCACACAGATTGGTCCACCTATTGCCTTTGCCTCATCCAAGCTGTGAATGACATGCCATGACCGATAGTTTTGACCATCAGAAAAAAGATTCTTTATACCACTCATGGGACCCCCAACGAGCTTACGGCACAGTAGTGTGGAACACACAACCAACCAAAGGAAAACAACCTTCTATCCCATGTCTTAACAATAGAGACGAACGAGCTAAGGGAGGGGGGGAGTCTTTGAGTGGATCACAAGTAGGTCCAATCAGCTCCCATTTCACAAACAAGAGAGACAACCATGACCATATCACATGGAGACAACATCCTAATCTGCTGGTCAGGGGAGAGGACAAATGGAAGAAAGAGAGAGACCCATAACTACGTGAGTTTGAGAGTCCAATGTGTTATGATGTCTACTAGGCTGGCAACCCAATCAAACAACCAAGTAGGCAATGGTGAGAAAGCACCCTTCCAGACAACTCCTTGTGAATGGTGAGTCCAACACCACCCAAGCGCTCCACGCTAACACTCAGCTCATCCAGACCCTCATCTTGTTCCCTGCAACCACACATGCAAGCTTCAACACAGAAGTACTCATTCCCACAAAAAAAACTTAGGTTTCAGGAGCAGAAATTGTTGTCGGAAGAAACTCGATAAATCCTCGAAAAATCAATGGACTGTGCAAATTATAGCTGAAGAGCAGGCATTCGAAAGTTTGCCTTAAGATGGAAATGGGTGAGCATGAATTGGGTCGAGAGGTGAGTGTCAGACAAAGATACAAACATAAGCACAAGATATACGTAGTCATGAAAGCAAAACCATCACATCATGTCTCTGTAAGATAAGTCTTCTATCCTCATGTACAACAGTGCCATCCGTTTCTCCAGAACACGTGTTCAAACCACCTTGTCTAGTTCAGCACTTCTCTATAGCTTGCTTCCTAGTTCCAAGTTGAGTTTTTAGCTAGAGCTTGCTGCAATGAGCTAGATTTGGATCCTCTTCTGCCTCAAGGGGCCACGGGGTGAAGTGTACCAAATCTGCAACCAGGATGAGTGTGTAAACAACCAACTCACCTAATTATAAGTGTCTATCGATCAAAATTCATTGGCAAGATAACTATCATGCACAGTTTGAGTGGTCTTTGATTCAGAGAGGTCGGCTCACCACCTGCAATCGGTGGGTGTTTAGAGAGGCCGGCTCACCACCTGCAACATACCTGTGCCACCATCTGCCACATATCAGACCCAACCTTAGAACATGTGGAATATCTTTCGAGCAGATATTTATATACTACCCTAAAAAAAAGCCTTAAGTGAAGCTAACACATTTTTGAGGTACGTGGTGTTCAATAACACTATTGTAACATAAACTCCTTAGGTACCCGGAGGCAGCAAAGGTGGAGGTAAACCTTATTCCACCGATTCCTTCACTGCTTGCCTATATCTTCTGTTGATGGAGTCTTCGTCACAGTCACTGTCTTGAGGAGCACTTACCTCCTTACCTTTGCGTCGAGTCCGCCCAGACGATGAAGCAGCTTTGCTCTTCCGTGCTACTTCTTTCTCCGCCCTTACCCTCTCACGAATTGCTTTGGCAATCTCTTTCTGTTGCTGTAGTTTTTCTTGCCTTTTAAGATGTTCAGCTTGCTTTTGTTCTTTGTCTTTGGCCCTCTAGGGGCGGCCAGCTTCCAATTTCTCAAGCCTTTTTTTTCTTCATTTCCTCTATATCAAGTTTGCATTGTTGGCCAGCTAAGACCTTTGCTTCCTTCTACAACCGCTGCTCTCTCAAATACTCCTCATACTCCGGGCCGGTGATGCACACTTGCGATGCAATAGTCTGCCCTCGATCTTCTGTAATACGTGGTGGCAGGAGGCTTGGTAAAGTAAGAAGATCAACAAGTGTCGGCCTAGGCTCATCAATGCTAAGCTGTGACACACGTTGTGATAACTCTTCTTCTTCACTAAAGACCATCATGTCCAAGAGAGACTCTGGTGGATTTTCATTGTTGTCATTGAGAGGGCTCTCATGGGTTGATTCTTCGTCAGACCCTGAGTCTTCATGATGCCCTGAACTTGAGGTTGAACCCATGTCAAGGTCATTGGAGTCAAATATTGTACTTGGGCCCATATGAGAGTCAAGAGCATGTGGATCTAATGGAAATATCTCTATTTTGCGGAACCCTGCTTTAACGTTCTCCATAGTGCAAGCTGCCTCTAGGGCCTGAGATGCCAAAGTTGCCAATGCCACTTTATTGCCATTGCCATTCAACCACTTTGGGTTTACTGCAATCATCTCTTCCCACAACTGGCCGAACCTCAGCTTGAATGCTCGGAAGACTGCCACATCCAATGGTTGAAGCCTATGTGAAGTGTGAGGGGGTAGTAGGGCCACTTGTAAACCCATATCTCGCGCAATTTTCACAGCCTCCTAGACTGTGAGATGGCTTCCATGGCCATCCAACAGGTGAAAGTGTGGGTTGTCAGGACTTACTCCTCCAGGCACGGACTGCTGAAAGTGCTTTAACCACTCAATGAACAGGTCATTATTCATCCACCCACTTGGCTGCACACTCATTCTTGCCCCTGCTTCGCAGATGATGATAGAGTTCTCATGAATTGAATTTCCAGAAAAAATGTATTGAGATGGTATCCGCTGTCCACTTGCGTTGATGCAAACTACAACTATCAGCCATTCTCGATTACCAAAACTCCTAGTCAAAACTGCCTTGCTTCCTTTCCTTGCAATGACTTTGGCTCCACCAATCTTTATGCTTGCTGAAAGTCCTGTTTCGTCGACATTCCACACATGAGATGGTAAGAACTTGGACCTGGCATATGTTTCACCAATGAACTTGTAGAAGGTACTACATCGCTCTGGACTCACATTCTTTGCTCTCTTAGCATCGAGGCCTTGTGGCGTCCGCAAAACAAGGTGTGGGTGCCTCAATTGGAAAAACCTCCACCACTTATTCCTGGGCATTCCAGCTTTGAAAGGTGTGGAACGACCTTCACAAATTTGCTTGACTTTGCTTTTTAACATCTGCAAAGATACACAATGGGCTACAACTTGCATATCCTCACACCATTTCACCAGTGCACTTTCTTCATCTGGTCTCAAAGCAGTGGGTGGGCCAAGTTTCCTGGATGACACCTTCTTTGTTTTCCAGCTGTGGATGGTAGATTCAGGAATGTTGTACAATCTTGCAGCTGCGCAAAGGCCCATTTGCCCTGACTGAATGCTCTCGAGAGCTTCTTTCATCGATTCTTCTGTCCACTTGCCACGCTCCTTACATTTTCGTTTGAATCTCGGGGCAAGTGTCATGACATGATGAACTCTCTTCCCCCACACTAAGGGAGAAGACCCCTTGCACGCTTTCACCATTTTGTGCTACCTTATTCACCCTATTCTCCCTTAGCACATGTACACCTAGAAACAGAGTGGATACATGACCTGCAAAAGGGAGATAGATGCCACTGTTGGCTTCCCCATCTCACCAGGGGCACAAACTACACCAGTTTGTGATGCCCTCCCTTATCACACGTCAAACAATTGGCAAGCAGATCCACCCTGTATTTTGCTTCAGCTTCAGAAGGACATGCCGCATGCAGCCTAAATCATAGGCTTTCCAAGCTTGGGACCCTTGTTGGCCTCCACACCAATTTTTTTGTCCTTAGATCTTTGCCGCGACCCTTCACCTATAGCAATCCCGACAGTTCATTGGGAAGCAGCTGTGTTACTGCCTTCCAGCATGCCTTGTCTGTACTTTTGTGAAAGTTCTCTTGATTTGCTGGAAAAACCTGCCCAATAGACAGCATGGCCCTTATGTTCAGTGCACGTATGTGCATTGTACTTAGATATGTAAATCTCTACGTAAAATATAGACCCACATATGTAATAGTTTGTATACATGTGTGTCAGTGAATTTGACCACATGCCTGCATTCAACGATCTTACTCTTCCGTTGCAAACTTGCTGAATGAATGCATGGGCACTTCAAACCTTCAGATAACCTCCAATGCCAAGGCAGGGCAGAGGACACTCAAGCGATATACAACTCACATGAGGCAGCTAAAAGGGATAAATGTTTCTCTCGATGTCCAGATTGCACGGTTCCCTTCTGCATCTGCATCTCATTATTCATGGATCATTATTGTATGGCAATATGACAAAATGATGAGTCGGACACCAGTGCAACCATTCACTGGAAAAGTTAGAGAGACTCTACACATGAGCAATAGACAAATCATATTGAACAGCCAAGTAGTGATTTCAGTTTCTTGACTGTGGTGACATTGATTCCTTCTACTTTTGTCAAGGGCTGGAGGGAATTTCAAATTGGTGACTCTTGAATTTATCCCACTGTCTCTCCAAACAAGAGTTGGGTCCTTGATTCACTTTCATCTAAACCTGAAGGGCCTTTCTTTCTTGGCAATTCCTGGTGGTTGATGGCCCTCAGTCCTGATTGTGTAGCCATAATACATGTTGATTGTTCAATTGACAGAGACCGGATATAGACATTCATCCTTTAGATTTGACTATTTGGGAATATCAGTGGATTACTGCCACACAATTTCAAAGAATCTGTCAAACTCTTACATTATTCAATCAGAAAGTGCTCCGCATTGAGAAAAAATAGTATACCCTTGAAAAGGAGCTAACCACAATGAGTACTTACTTTGGGTCTGATAGGAAGTTCAAACAGATGTGGAATCCCGAACTGCTTCACCACCTGTACTCAGATTTGATACGGCCCCCATCAAAACCACTTATGAGATAAACATGGTAGTCAAAATGGGAAGGTTTAAGATATGGATGGTTTCAAAAGGTTTCACCATGATCCACCCACACTAAAGCCATTGGAGGATGGCGGTGCATATGAAAACATGACGGTGCAGTGCATAGCCCACATTCTTGTGCATTTGTTGGTAAAGATCTGCTTTGACTCACTTGAGTGATACAGTGATGCACATACCTTGGAACCTGAGCCCTGGCCAAAAGGTAGTAGCGCTTCCCATCAGCTTTGAAGCAGCACATATTCTCCACTACTGCAATGCACGGAATCTGGGCACAAAAAACATCATGCTATCATTTGCTCTTGATTTCTGTTATATCCATGGGGCTGACAGCCAAGCCGCTACAGCAAGAAACATCTATTCAACTTGCAACATGGCTTAGGACCTTAAGGATGATTTGAAGGGCCTAGCTACAATCAGCACTAGACTAAAAACTAAATTGCGGGCGGGAGTCTACCTTAGAACAATAAACAGATGCAGAGAAGAAGAGGACAATGCCAATGCGGGCTGTGTGGTCGGCAATATTCATTTTCTAACCCTGCTGCCATGACCCGTTTGGGAGCTAGAGGCTAACGTCAGTAAATATGCTGCGGTGGCATTCAACTACAGAAATCCCTCCATCATAGGTAATCTGGAGCTTGAAATCCGGCCCTCTTACACCAACGAGCTAACTTGCAGAATTCAACATGAAAATTTAGGGACGACTCTGATAATAGGAAAATTAGGGTGAAATGTGTTGAAGAAGGTGCTTTCATTAGCAGTGCCTTGTTCTATCAATTGTGATGCTGCCGCTGCTGTTTCCAGTTGACCATTCGTGGCTGCATCCTCATTGTTGCTCCATTGTTATAGATGTAAGGTTCACGATTTTGAGTATGAGACAGATTCCATAACCGCATTGACCTATTTCATGGATATTTTGTGGAAAATGTGATGGCAACTATTTTTATGAAGATTTGATGGCAACCTTGTATGTAATTGCTCTGCCAGATCGATGGAGTTCATGCCATGGCAATGCCCGATCTCGTGACAATCAGCTGTGGGGAGCGGAGGCGAGCAGAGGCGGGAAGCACGTGAGGTTTACTATTTCATGAACAAAAACCATGAGCCATGAGCCGCATGAGCGGTGAGCCGAAGTCTAAGACACGCGGTTTCCATGAGCGGATACCTCCAAATTTGGAAATGCGGCAGATTAAAAAAGTATAAAAATAATAGTTTTTTTATTTGACCTTGCCGTTTTTGGAAGTTCCAGATCCTGTAATGCGGCGAAGATATGTCGTCAGTAATAATTTCGCTCATGGTTTTTTAGATCTGCTCATGGAAATGAGTGACCATGCAACGAGAAATCCAGTATACCACAGCAAAAAGACGTCACATACTGGCCTGTATAGAGTATTCCGCGATTTTACATGCCTTAACATTGGAATGAAGCTGACCCTTCTGCCGCGATTGAACCAATAGAGTCTGCACCAATAGAGTCTGTAGTACTTCACAATTCTGTCATCTTCGGGTATTCGGCGGGAAAGGTTTGCGACTCAACTGGGAGATGCGGTGCCGCATTAGGGTTCGCACGTGCAAAATTTATGGGGGGTTCGGTGTTGGCGACGGTCGGCTCCCTGAAGGCTGGGTGCGACTATCTTGCTATGACGAAGGCCGCAACTACCAGTACCTACAATGTTACTTGGAAATGCGGCGCCGCATTTCCTTGCCGGGGGTCGAATGAGGAAAGCAAAGTTTGGGAGAGCAGAAAAACATGAACCCTCCAACAAACAAAAATACAAGCACGTGGAAACAGAAGTGAATGACATAGTATTATCTTAGTTCGAACAAAACAAGTTACTGGTAGGCAAGACATAAGTCGAACATGTCTGTGGCCAGAGTCAGAGGTACTTGCAGCAGTACAGTTCTACTATAACGGAAACTCCGAAAAGGATGGGCATAACATTGTGTTGTGGCCCGCAAGCCAAGCTCACTGGTCCCCTGGATCCATATTCAGAAGAGTGTACACCTCTTGGGGGCTCAACCCTGTGCATGTATGAAGTGATGAGTTGTGGAATTACACCGGAGTCTCTTTAGGTACACGTAGTACAGATGCTTGCAAGGGCAGTATGATGCCCCCTTGTTCGCCATGATCTGGAAGTCGGTGCAATTGCAGGTGGGTAATTCTGAAATGGTGATGGTGTACACCTCATTACGGACAGCTGAGCCTGTCGTGGCCATCTGATACACACGCTTGAAGCCTGGTAGGGGCACTTCTGTTGAGCTCTGGATTGTACAGTTCATCCGAAGTGCATTCCCCATCCTTGTCTCGTTCACTTTTGAGGGAGGTCGCCGCCTCTTCGGTTTCCCCCAACGGTGTGTAGGATGCTTAGAGTTGTCGCGTCCCATTGTTCTTGCTCTCACAGGGGTCGGTGGTGGAGGCTGTGGAAGCGGAAATGGTTGTCTAGGGACGTCAGTGCGCTGCACCATCCAAAATCCTGCGGCAGTAAGGGCGTCAGCCTCACCCTGACTCAGATCGCATCCTGGTCCCACCGGCCACACCGGAGGAGCCTCTGGCATTGTTTATATGCCGTACTTGGGCTTTCCATACATGCAAGTCATAAATGTCGTGCCTGCAGAACCAGAACTGGGTAGTTGTCGCCTCCGCAAACTTTGCATGGACAAATCTTCCTGTAAAAGTAGGAGCAGGGACAGCCCCATCTGCATTCCTCCTTATCATCTCTAATCAACGTTGTCATGTATCCACTTGAATTGCGGAACACCTGCCTCGACCTTGTGCAAGCAATTCTCCAATGTGACGCAGACACAGTCGTCTCCACAATGGGTTGGCCATACTGCATAACAGCGGGCGGAATCTGGGGCAAGCGAGCGGTGGGAATTTCTCGCACAGAATCCCCGCTTGAAGGCGATGGCGATCTGGAAACTCTTGGGCTTCCATTGCTAGAAGACACATTGTGCGGCAACATGACGGGACCTCGAGGTGTTGTCCGAATGTTCCTGTCGGATCTCCAGGAATCCTCTTCGCACCCGGGTTCCTCTTCAATCCTCCGCCTCACAGGGCGAGTACGGACGTCCCCCTCTAGGTATTCACCTTTGCGGTGCAGAGGCGTCCCTTTGATCTTCTCTCGCAATGTTGTCGCCCATTTCAGTGGATTCTTGGACCTCGAAGCTGTTTGTACCAACAATTCCTCCCTGTTTGGCATGTCTATGTCGGAATCCAGGCACCGCTCCTACAAGGACAGAAACAATGGTGAGGGAAAAATGGAAAGGTCCGTAATAGAACGACAATTGCAGGAAAAGTCTGGCATCATACCTCTTGCATGTACTGTCCGAACTGTCGATACCGGAAATGCCAACCAGTTGTGCAAGGCTCCCAGATTGGTTGTCTCCACTACACCTGACGTGTTCCACCAAGCCTCAATAGCAAACTTAACCTCCGCGTCATCAAATGTGGGTGCATCCTTCCACACCGTACAAAGGACACGGTGTTCAGCTTGGAATGAGCTAGCAACAAATTTGGTAGTGTAGTGAGATAGACTCTGCATCCAATGGAATCCACAGGATCTCTCTTTCCCCTCCATTGGAACATTGGGGTCCTCACCGTACGCACGCCGCACCGCTGCCCAGTTGGCCTGAGCGTTGTCTGCCATGAATCCCCTGAAATTGGGCTCTGGCAAACCCGCCCTTGCCATCTGCTCATTTATGCCCTCCCACAGATGCATCTCCGACTGTGTGTCATCCCCTTTCATCTCGCAGATTGCAATCATCATGAGCCTCTTGGAGTGATGGTCATAAACATGCGCACCCATAGTCACCCACTGATGGTTTGTGATTCGCATGTGGTCAAACATCACCCAAGCATTCGACAAGTTTCCAGTTGTCATGCGAGTGACCAAGTCGACTCCACTCCCAGGCCCACACGTTGACATTTTAAAAATGTAACAACGATCGGATTCGTTGCCTTGCCCCGGAAATCTGCTACCTTGGATGTAATCAAATCCAATCCTTCGTTTCACCTCCAGGATTGAGTGCATGTCCGACCCCCGGCCGAATGCCTGCTTGCAAGATATGATGTGATTCCGCACATTTGGACTACAAACGTGCGAGACAGACTCCAACAGGTCAAGCATCTCCTCTTCGTTCAAGGGCACTCGGTCTGAACCATCTTCAGACATGATTTTGCCAAGAGCAATATTGTGGGCTGCCTTGAGCTGAATCTGCTTTGGTCTGGCTCCGGGGCTCAATTTCACCTCCTCTTTTATGATGTCGTGTGCTTCCTGCACAGCCTCCCGGATGTTGCCTCTCGCCAAGGGGTGGCAGTGGACCCCAACGTGTATGCAAGCTCTAGTCAAGTCTGGGAGCAAATGGATTACATAATATTGCTTGGCTCTGCACATGGACATGCACGTTGGTGGTTCTTTGCAATGTGCGCACTTGAAAGTACCCGCATGAGCTTGAGTGGAGACAATGAATGGATGATGGGTTGTGCCAGTCCAATCCGTCTTGTTTCTCCGCCCTCCTCTGGAGAGAAAGTGGAAGTAGGCGAGAGTGAGGCACCTCAGCTTCCCCGCACAGAGGACGTATCGTACACGAACACCATCAGTAATTTTCGTGCTACTGGTCTTCGTCACACACGAGGGGTGTCCATCATGCTTTCGATCCATGTCTGTTAACATCCCTGAGGCTTTGTTTGACGAAGTAATAGGTGGAAACTCAAAGATGACATTGCCATCGACTTCGGGAGGCAGATACGTTACCTTCCTGACTGGAAATTTGGCATAGTCGAGAGCAGCCAGCTCGGAGCGAGATCCATCGAGGTGATGTTGCCGTAGGAGCTGCACAATGGACCGGGTTGGAGTTATGCTCGAGGGTACATGCGTAGCACCTGCAGAGACGTCCATGTCGGATTTGAACGACCTTGTGGAGGACACGGGGACCTCAATGCACTCATCTTCCTCGTCGGAAATGTCGAATACCTCCACACGAGAAGCTATGGAGCGTCTTGACGGTCCAGGTCGGGAATGATTATCGTTGCATACCTCTCTGTTGGCAGTGGCCGCCTGTCGGTTTCCCGACTCCTTTGTGGATGGTGTCGGAAGCAACTGATTTGGAAAGGGAATGGGCATTCCCACATCTCGGTACAAGATGGTGTCTGATGGGGGTACGTGCCACTCGATTCCGCAACCTCCGTCGTTACCTAGCACGACCATGGTCTCGTCAACCTGTCCAGGAACATCCTTCCTTTCTTCTTCCAACTATGCCCGGTTTGAGCTTGAATTTGGAACAAAGGTAAGTTTCAGTCACTCTGCAAAGTCCTCCCTCGTTTGGGATCCAGGCTATCCCAAGTTGCGGAGGACATCAAACTAAAGCGTAGGAATTCGGAGCCATCGAACACCGCACGAAGTTGGCAAGTGCGAGGTTCACTATAGCGACAGACCAAGGCTCACAAGCACCACGTAATTGGAACTGCGGAGGCCATCCACGATTGGAAGTTGCACATTGAAGTGGAAAAGAATGTTTCAAGCTACATGCATGAAGGTGGGAGGTGTAATTCCATATCCAGTAAGTATGACAATGATGGCTGATTCGACGACGAAATAACATCTCCTGACAGTTTCTCCTGAGGGTGGATCCAGCAATATTCTCGGTGCAGACATGAACGTTCGCACTGACAAGTGCCAGGACTATTAGTTAAAATGGTTAGACAACCAAGTTGTGCTCATTAAGACAGGCCGCAATTGTGTTGTTTTGGAACAATGCATCCTATTGCACATGGCTGAACGGGAATGCGGTCCCGCATTCCAGTTCGACATCATCCTCTCGGTGATTATGATCGGAAATGCGGCACCGCATTTCCGTCAACGGGGAAACCAAACTACTGGTGCAACGGAAATGCGGTACCACATTTCAGTCCACTGTACAAGCAGGCACATGCTGGAACGGAAATGCGGTATCGCATTTTGGTCGACTGGGACCAGGAAGACACGGTATAAAAGAATAGCAACAGCGCATTTTCATCGACTGGGACACATTGGATAGGCAGGAATGGAAATGTGGTGCCGCATTTCCGTCTGGGCTCTTTCAATGGAATCCAGAGGACGGAAATGCGGTTCCGCCTTTCCGTCCGGTCTGCTACTTTCGATTGCTGTTGGACGAGAATGTGGCACCGCATTTCCGTCCGAGGTGAACCTTTGTATTTTCAAGAACGGGAATGCGGCTACTCATTTCTGTCCAACATGCAAGGCCTGTAACAATGCAACGGAAAGGCGGCACCGCATTTCCGTTATGCATGTAAGAAAACAAACAGTGCAACGGAAATGCGACACCGCATTTCCGTCCAGGGGAATCCTTTCTACTTTCCAGAATGGAAATGCGGCACCGCACTTCCGTCCGTGTCGTACCTTCCGACTTTCCAGAACGGAAATGCGGCGCCGCATTTCCGTTTTTCATCTAAGGCATGCAGCAGTGCAACGGAAATGCGGCACCGCATTTCCGTCCAGCTGAAACCTTTATACTCTCCAGAATGGAAATGCGGTGCCGCATTGCACCGCATTTCCGTTCTGATTGTAAATCATGAAACACTGCAACTGAAATGCGGCACCGCATTTCGAGTCGTACCTTCTGACTTTCCAGAACGGAAATGCGGCGCCGCATTTCTGTTTTGCATCTCAGGCATGCAGCTATAAGACGGAAATGCGGTGTTTATACTCTCCAGAACGGAAATGCGGTGCCGCATTTCCATTTTGCATGTCAGGCATGAAACCGCATGTCCGTTTGGGATGCAACTCGAAGCTTCCTTAACGGAAAACGGCGCCGCATTTCCGTTTTCACTCTAACTCATGAGAGGTTGGGACGCAAATGCCATGATATATGAACACGTGGACCAACGGAAATGCGGCACCGCATTTTCATGTCTGCACTCATGCTGGCTGCAGTGGCAGGAGGCGGCGCGGCCTGACCATTGGTTAATGATGTTTGTTTGGCGGACGGCAAGCGTATCTTTGACGTTTCGAATTTCGTAATGACGCATAGTCCGCGAGGAGTCACTTTCATCCCAGCCTTTCGAACCCAAGTGGTGCAGCACCGCCGTTTCATCTTCTTTTGTCGTGTCTACTCAGTCACCCCTCTCGCGCCCTTTCCATCTACACTCTTCGCCCCTTTTCCGTGTCTTTGTTCTTCTTATGCTCCAACCTGAGAGGGACGGAGTTCGTGCACCAGAGAAGAGACATCGTCGCAAGCTCTGCAAGTTGCACTTCGGACGTAGGCCAATGCTGAAGGGTAGGAAGCAGATGCGTCTTCAGGAGGAGATGGTCATCTCGCAGCAGCAGGCAACGTAGGCAACCCAGCCCCCAATGAGAGCTCCGTGCTATCGGGATGCGCGCAGCTGATTGAGCAGCAAAACCCTCCCTCATTTTCGTTGTGCAATTCTTTGACTGTATGATAGGACACTTGAATTCAGAAGATGTTTCCATGCCTAACTCAAAAGGTAGAGGTGGTGGAGGAATCGCAGGAATCCAAAGAGCCGCTGGAAGAATCCGTGGAGCTAGCTGCAGCACGCACACCCAACCGATCCACGAGCACGGGTCTTCCTGCCGGGCCTAGCCCTGTGCGTTACAAGGACGCGGCTTGGAAAGGCAAGTCTTGGCAATTCAAAGCCCCAGAGAAAGACTCGCGTTTGAAGGTCATGGAGAATCGTCAGTAGGGGTCGGGCCCTTCTCCAGTAAGACAAAGAAGAAGCAGCCTGTCCTTGAACTGGTTTCTGAACCGGACCAGGCCGTTCCCCCCCCCCCCCCCCAAAGAGAATGAAGCAGAAGGGTGCAATGCAGATTCAAATGCAGCAGACACCTTCACCTGCAAGAATCAAGAAGCAGAAGGCAATCAGGGGTAGGGCGGAGCAGTCTCCCGCAAAACCGATTCCACGAGCTGAAGCCCAGTTCTTGCTTGATTTCCAGGCAGGTGATGTTAGGGGCGTCTTTGCTGCAGCGAAGACAACGGGATCCACCGATCTCGTCGATCTATCAGTGGAGGAGGGTGCTACTGCTCAACGTTCGCAGCAGGACTTCACCACCGTTGAGGAAGAACTTCAGAATACTGCAGGCCCGGAGGAGGCCTCTGCAATGCGAGAATTGCCCGCAAAGATTCCCCAGAGTGCAGTTGTAGTTGGGGATGCTCCAGCTGCTCAGCCCCTACCGCCACCTACAGAAATGTCTCTGGAGGAATTCCAAAGTGCAGCGGATACAATGTTGGAGGAGACACACAGTAGCATTGGTAGAGTTCTGGGCAGCAGGGTATTCCAGCGGACTCTTTGAATTCCACTCTGTCACATGGTCTCCTTTCCCATCGTCAGGCAGGCTCTTCCAGGAGATGTGGATAAGCTCAAGTTCGCATTTCAAGAAGGGTACCGTCTTGGTTCGCCAACCTTCTACGTTTCCATTGAGAATGAGGACGGCGAAACTCGTGGACCCACTGCGGATGAATTGTTAGCATGGGATACCCACTGGCACACTCTCAACGACAAATTCGAGCCAATGTTGAAGGGTGATCCAGACTTCGGCCATATGTCGGGCAAAATATTATTTGTGTGGGACAAGAATCACCAACTTCTTGCCTGGTGGGAGTACATCAAGCAGAACCATGCCAAGCATATTGGCTGACATTACATGGTGGAGTGTGTCATCCTCAAGTTGAAGGCGGCAGTCTCCTCCCTACTCAAGGATGCCATGGCGGACCTCAACTTGTAAGATTCTCATACCCTCCCAAGCACATCTGAAATGCGGTGCCGCATTTCGGTTTCCAATCAGTTTTGTTTCCGTGCTTCAGTGGACTGAACTAGAGAGTGTGCCTTGCAGGGTCACTGAAAATGCTTACGTGCATATCCACATGGCACATATGTTGTACAGGGTGAGGAAAACTGGTCTCACTGACCCACACATGTTCGCCGAAATGCTGGAGCCCGAGCTTATTCAAAAAGTCGTGGCAAAAACAGACTGGACATGGTATCGCCTCACTATGGATGGAATGGTGGAGGTGATATACGAAGTAAGTCATCCTCCCATTTTCCTCTGCTCATCCTTCCCCAATTTCCAGTCACCTTTCCACATGGATCGAATGTAATGCTTCTGCATGTTTTTCTTGGCAGTCAAACATCAAGCTGGATTTGGCCCATGCCAAACGCTTCTTCATGGAAAATGAGGGGCAATTAAAAATGTTGTAGTCATTGACTGAGCACTTGAAGGAAGTCGGGGTCAAGTCCAGAACCAAATACAAGTCAAAGCTTGTGAAGCTGGTGGCCATTGCAGATCCGACACTTGGAAAGGACTTCATCCCCGAGATTTCAAAACACTATTCTCGGGCCATGCAGCCAACCATGCAGTTGGAGAAACTGCATCACCTCTCAACGGCATGTGTGGAGGCCTGATGGAGATTGGTTATGTACACACTGCTTGGGATAGTGGCAGTGGATATAACTAGTGGCAGCTAACAAGACATGTGGGGCCAAGCTCATCGGAGTCAATATACGAGATCCTAGGCTCAAGTTCACAGGTTGCAAGATGACGACTAATGATGGGGCAACGCTTGTACCCCTCCTCTTGATCTATCGAGTTTGAGTATAGTAGGGACAGTGGTGGAGGACTTAGTGAGGCTATGGCCACTATCACATCTTGTGGCTACCTGGACTTAGAAGGACCTAAGCGCCAGCTAGGGGGGCGATTGTGATGGACTAGTGGTAGCCTAGTGGTGGACTAGTAACTGCACTAGCGGTGGCTAGTGGCAGCCTAGTGGTGCACTAGTGGTAGACTAGTGGTAGACTAGTGTTTGGTGTGCACATGTGTTGTGTGGTTCTGGACAACGATGTAGTTGTGTAGCGATATGTATGCGCACGACATCTTCCTCAATAATATCTACGACATTCATGGACTTCCGACCGAGGACCACAGTTCATATCAAATTTCTAGAGGGGATTATTTCACATATTGGATACTAAGATCAACATCTCTACAGCTAATCATCCATAGACTGATGGTCAAACCGAACGCGTAAACCAAATTTTGGAGTAGTATCTTCACAGTATGATAAATTATCACCAAGATAATTGGACGGACCTTCTGCCATTAGCTGAGTTTGCCTACAACAACACTATATATTCTTCGACCAAGCAAACTGCATTTTTCTCCAATTATGGCCATCATCCTCGAGCAAACCCTTTCCACATGAAGACTGTTGGAAGCCCTGCTGCAGAAAACCTTGCTACTCATCTTGCTACGATTCACAAGGAGCTTACATTCCACCTAGCAGAAGCTCAAAAACAATATAAGGAGTGTCAAGTTAAATAAACACAGTGTGAAACTAACTAGAATAAATCTAATTATTTGTATTTAACACTTGGAATTAGTTCAAGTGTTAAGTCAGGTGTCAAGTTTAGCTTGACACCTGAACCATCTTATCTTCATGAGCTCGTCAGTCGTGCGGCTCATCTCTCTTGAGTTGAGTCTGCACGACCGAGCTCCCTCGCTGCTTAGCATCTGAGTGTACTTATGGAGGGAGAGTAGGATGTTGTGGGGTGGAGTCCCCATAGCTTGGGGTGCCCCTGGCTCGACTCTTATTTTTGACGAGTGATTGTATTCTATTTCGTGTTTTGTGTCAACAGAGACAGTGTGAGTTTAGTTTTCATATCACTCAAGAGAGATCACGTCTAGTCTTTTTAGTGCTAGGCTAGATAGACAATGTGTTAAGAACACTTGTGTTTGTATGAAGCTTAGTGGCAGCAAAGAGATGAAAGAGATGGAAGCATAAATATGATGTGCAGTCAGGTGAGTGCAAGGTGAGCTGAGAGTTAGCAGTGTACGTATTACCTGCTTTCAGCTGATCTGTAGTCTTAAAAATTAAAAAAAATTAAAAAAATGAAATGATAAAAATGCTTGAGAGTGGCTGGCTCGTAACGAGTCAGGAGTTGGTCGCAGAGATGACTCCCTTGTGCAGAAACAGGTTGTTGCCTGCATGCGATCTACAAGGAGCGGCAACCAAGATGCTTGGGCTTCCGACTTGAAATGTTTATGAACAACAATAAAGCTCGGGAGGTTCTGGAGCAGCTGTGAAGCGTGAACTTGACGAAGAAGACGAAGTGGAGGGACAGGATGGGATGCCAACACGATGAATCAAATACTCTTTGATGCGATTTGTGGTCGACTGGTTACATCACTTCATAACATCTCAGAACTCCCAGCGACCAGGGTAGGGGATTTACGGGTCAATCAGATCTGCTCCATGTCTGACACCAAGGTTGCAGGGAGCAACCAGCCTTTAGGTTGGGAGAGGGCAGTCCGCAGGAGTTAACCAATTTGTACCAGCAGGCGTTTTGTGCATAGAGATCGAGGCTATGCGCAGATGCTCATAGTAACCTTCACTCTGGAAGTACCTGTATGCAGGTAATATGTTGTTTATGATGGAGCAGAAGTCCGATGAAGGTTGCTCATGAAATATGTCTTACTCGGGGACTTTGTCTGGTATGCCTGTTTGCTTTGCGGTGGTATTAGTGAGGAGCGGCTGCAAAAGCTAGTTGATTGGGTTTCAACTGAATACCCAATGTGTGAAGGGATATGACGATGCGGCTATAGACCTGTGAATATGAGCTTATCAGGAAGGTTCTAAAGGGTCGATGATCACAACCTAGAAGCAAGGAAATATGACGATATGATAATATGACCAACGGCTGTACTGAACCATGTTCGTGAGACCTTTGATTCAAAGGTGGTGGTTACAGGGAATGATATCAATGAAGTGGCCAGTTGGTGGTTAGGTGGCCGGAGGCAGGTGTCGCGCGGCTTTTACTCACCCATCCCTTCGCTATCCGAGGCGGAAACTCCAAGATAGAAGAGTTGGAAATCTCTAAGTACTCAGCCCGCGCAGAACAATCAGTCATGACCTACAGCTAGTGTATCATGGGGGTGTTTCCTATTTGTTTCCCTTTTCGCATTCATCTTAGCTACCTTACCATTGATAATTACGTATTAGTTTCCTTCACTCCTCCATTCAATCCACAGCTTCACTCAGATCTCTCTACACAGTGTGATTGTATCGTATAAATATCAGATTATGATTTATCAGGTATCAGGCCGAAGCCATTGTATCTCTATTCTCCTCTACAATATCCCTACGGCTTTGCATCTAACAAGCATCTACTAATCCTCCTTCATCGTGCTCTCCGATCTCCGCTTCCGCCTGACTCCCAAGTCCTCCCCGAATAATGATCTCATCATAATCCCCGTTCTTCCCTTTATCCTCCTATCCGCGGTTCTAACCGTTTCCCTCTCTAACCGTCGTATGTGAACTAACATGTTCCCTTCTCTGGTGTTGTTCCCCACAGTCGTTCCCTGTCCTACTCTTCGTTCCCTATTATCGTGACAGCTGTGTCAAGCGGTGACTGGCTGTGTTTGGCTGTGTCGGGCTGTGACTGGCTGTGTGGCTATGCCGGGCTGTGACTGGCTGTGTGGGCTGTGTCTGCTGTGACGACTGTGACGGGCTGTGTGGGCTGTGTGGGCTGTGACGACTATGACGGGCTGTGTGGGCTGTGACGGCTGTGACGGGCTGTGTTGGCTGTGACGGCTGTGTGGGCTGTGTGGGCTGTGACGGCTGTGTCGGGCTGTGTGGGCTGTGTCGGCTGTGTCGGGCTGTGTGGCTGTGTCGGCTGTGTCGGCTGTGTGGGTATGCCGGGCTGTGACTGGCTGTGTGGCTATGCCGGGCTGTGACTGGCTGTGTGGGCTGTGTAACCCCCTTCTACAGTGCTCTGCTGTCACCCCTAAGGTTCCTGTTTGTCTCAGTCTGTGCAAAAATTAAGGGTACCCTACAGATCCCGTATAAGTGTCTAAGTCCCCTACAGTCCTCTAACATTACCCCTTCCCCCCTCAAAAAGCCGTGTCCTCACGGTTTACTGTTTTCGAGTAGCAAACCTTTGTGAGTGATCACTTTGTTGACGTTGAGAGTTTCGTGGTGGGCTGTGTGTACGAGCCCGAGGTCTGTCTCTGGTTGATGGAGATGGTTGATTACTACCTGGATAAGTGAGGCCTTCTGGAGGCTGATATCGAGGTAATCTTTCCGGCAGAGGAGATCCCCTTTTGTTTCTTCGCTTCCATCTGAATTGTATAGTCTTCTCCCATGTCAAAAGAATTTTGTGAAGAACCAGTTGTATCAGAATCGTCATCGCCTCTTAGGTGTTTTAATTTTCGAACTTTTTGTGGAATCATCTGGGGCATACAATGCTGTCCTACCATGTCTGGAAGTTTGCATTTTACAACCTGGTGCAACCGTTGAACAGCAAAATTGGTGTAGACACTGAGCTCCTTGTCTGTCCAAATGAGTGGGGTACCAATTACTGGTGCCGCGTGCAAGTATTTCCATGCGATATGTCCCTTATAGAAAATGTCATCAAGTCCGAATTTCTGTGTTGACAAATTGTTGCAGGCTGCTTGAAACCATGAACGAATTTGAGAATCCTTCTGTATCATAACTTTTGGGTCATATAGGTACATATGAGGTGGCACCGAAGGTAATACCCAATGATCTCCACTGGAGTAACTTTGAAAGCGTGCTTGCATCTTTTGTTGCTCAATGTGGTAACGTATCAGAAAACAAGCAGCGTAGTATAGCCCGCACCCCATGACAATACTTGCTATCTCCTTGGTCTTGGTATAAATGAGTCCATGTACAACCTGGAAAGCAACCAATTCCCTCAACATTGTACCTGCCTCGTGCCAGTATTGTGCAAAGTGATGATCTTCAATATGTCGATTGTTTGGAAGAACTTTAGTCCTGGTTGCCACTGGCAGCCAAATACGCATGATTTGGTAGTAATGTGCGAATGACTGCGGAGGACTAAATTCTTTCCAAGCCAAATCCAACATGAATGGAATTTGGTTGAAGGGCATAATCATAGCCCTACTGTACTCCCTGGCAGCTGGAGTTTTAGGTGGGTTAAAAGCTGCATTGCCCCATACCTCCGGCTGTGGTGGCTGTGGTGTGGTTGTAGTAACCACAGGTTCAGTTACTGGTACACTGACCTGTTGTGGTGGTGGTGGTAGTGGTTCCTGTACCATTGGCATCTCTTGCACCTCCTGTGAAGACTGAAAAGCCAGAGTTCTGGCTTTCAAATAAGAAGCCATTAGCTGTTCCCGAGGGATATAGACTCTTTGGTCGATGTTTGAAGTGAGGTCTTCCACTTGAGTCTGGAGTCCGTCTACATCCTCTTGTAACTCTGCTATCCTACTATAGACATTGTCTATAGTAGTTGTGGCAATGTTCTGCACCTGCAGTCTAAGCTCATTCATCTCGCTTTGGGTGAGCTTCCGTGGGGCTTTGCCTTCTACTGGCCCTTGTGCTAGCCAGACCTGCATAAGGCTGTTATCCACCAAGCTGCTTGTGGTTCCCCTGAGAGTTTGCTCCTCTCTTAGCTTATACAATTCCAACTGCTGTTGTAAATCCTTCATGCGCTTCGCCTGTGGCTCAACCAATTGCGCATAGGCAACAAGTAGATTATTGGCTTCTTTCGAAGCCTTGTTACTGATTGAGATTTCATTTCTATTGGCCACGATGTTTTGTTGCAACTCCACGATGTATTTCTCATTCTCAGCTTCCATCTGCCTGTATTGCTTGAGAGTATCTTCATTGCGACAGATTGTATTCTTCATATCGACAATGAGCTTCATGTGCTCCGCATTCTCTTCTTCTGCCTTCGTACATTTTTCCGCTTGACTGTTTATTTCTTTTGTTGATTGGTCAAGCATAGTTGTAATTGTAGCGCATTGTATTGCCATCCTGTTATGCACTGTTTGCAACTCCGTATGTAGTGCATTCAGTTCTTGCAACTTGCTTTCATGCTGCACCTGCATTTGGTATAGCTGTTGCTTATGTGCTTCGTGCAACTGGTCTTGCGCGAGGCCTGCCTCAATCAATTGTTGCTTGGCTAATTGCAAAGCCATTTCTGTATTGGCCAAGTCCTGCTTCATCTTGAGAGTGACCTCTTCATCGACCTTGTTTGCACACTCAGTGGCAAGTCGAGCCTCAAACTCCTTCCTGAGTTCTTCTTTCAAGGCTGTCAATTGGGTAATTGGAACATGGGTTTTGACATAAGTCCCCAACAAATTAAGTGTCCTGCCTATGGAACTCATCAGCATTTCCTGTTGAGGGTCATCATGGTGAGGTTGCTGCTGTTCCTCCCGATCTTCAACAGTATGATGTCTCACTAACCATTCAGACCATTGTCCCACCGGATTTTCTTCCTGAACTACTTCATTCATGACCGGTGCTACAGTGTCATGGCCTTCTGCCTGTGGTACCTCCAACACAGGTGTGTGCATTATATGCACCTCAGGATTTCCTTTGGGCAACTGTTGCACCTCTGGGATTTCTGTCTCCTTTACCAGACCAGAATATTCATAGAGAAGGTCCCCTTTCTCTATTTCTGCCACTATCTGCTCTGTAGTTGGAATCTCTATCCCTTCACTTTCCAAATCAATTATTTCGGTTTGAGCTGCATGGATAACTTGTGACCTTGTGACAAGTCGTTCAAGTGGCTGTGTTGGTTGTGATGCAGAAGTAACTTCTTCCTCCCTCTCTGAAGGTCCTGCTTCCAGTAATAACATTCTTTTGTGCTGCTGTGCCCCTTCCTGGTTATGAGCTTGGGAAACATTATCATGCGGAATCCGTGAAGCCAGTGGATCCGCCACTACAGTCTTTCCCCTTCTCTGCCTCTTAGTCTCTGGTTGTGCTGCTAGTCCACCCTCACTGTGTGAAGAGCCTTGCTCTTCCATTGCAGTTGTTTCTGGCTCAAACACTCCCATTTCCTTCCTTTCTTGTGCATTAAGTATGCCCGAACTAAGGATTATTTGAGCAATGATTGGGCCAGACACTATGATAGGAGATTTTGCGGTAGTACTTTGTAATCTTTTCATCTCCTCTACCAGTGCGTTGTACATTATGTCCGCCCATAGTACCTCTTGTCCCTTCAAGCCTTTGAGGATTTCCTCTGTGAAGGATTTGCTCAAATATTGTTGGTTCTGTTTCAGGGCAATCAGAACGTTCAATACTTGGCTTATGTCTTTTAACCCTGGGTACACAGCTTTGGTACAAGCATAACCCTGAGTTTTAAAGAAACTCCCTTCTTGGAATAAATCCCCTATTTGCAGTCTTTCCCTGTGTTCTTCCACATACACATGACCTGCTGGCAATTGAAACAATTGCTGGAGGTATAGGGGAGTAATCATTAATTCAACTCCCTTCACCGTTGTTGTTCCTGTCTTTGGCTCAAAGTTCTGCAAAAATTGTAACATGTACTGTCTATGGTGTAGTGTCCAATCCTTGCTTTGCAATCCTTCCAATCTCAGCTCCTTCAGTATCTTTGTCGCCTGTGGGGTAGCCATCGTTTGTTTCTGCAGAATGGTGGTGCTCTTCACCCTGATTTCCTCCATTCCTCTCACTCTCTTCATCTTAGACTCACCGAACTGCTTTGGCTGTAACAACTGCAGGAGTGCCTGTAGTGCACAAAGCAGAAACGTATGGTTGCCGCAGAAAGCTATGGGTAACCTCTTGTAAGCCTGCGGGGCTTGCAAGCATTGTTCAAGAGAAAAGCTCTGCTCTTTCGTTTCGTGTCTCTGCCACTGCGTAAGTAATATTGCGAGCGTAATGTCTGTTAGTTCCTCCATAGTTTCCAAGTTATAGCATTTATGGCCTGTCCTGTCGAGACGCCCGTTACTCTGAACGACGCCGCCTCTTGCGCTCAATTTCCCTCCATTTTCTTGATCATTTTTCTGGTTTTCTATTGGCTGTGGCCGCTGTGACTGGATTTTAACTTTTATCTTCTTTAGTGGACTTTCCCTGTTGGATAGTCCACTAGGATCACACATGCGACATGAATTCGGCTTTTCTGTACTTGCCGTTCGTTCTGTTTCCCTTTTTCCGTAATCATTAATGGGTCCGCCTTTCATCCCTTTTGACGGCCGTTCTTGTCCTCTTTCTTTTTGACACCTGTCCTTGCACTTCATTCTCTGCTGTGTGTCGCACCCTGACCTCCACGTGTCTATTTTTAAATTAATTTCCGTTTCTTCTTCCTTCAGCCATTTTACTGAAGTTTTTATGTGTCCACTTGTCACTGATTCTATGGATCGTGTAACTTTAGTAGGCTGTCTTGAGCTGTGATAGGCTGTGTTGCACTGTGGTAAGCTGTGATAGGCTGTGACACGCTGCGGTAGGTTGTGATAGGCTGTGTCACGCCTTGCTGGGTTGTGGTTGGCTGTGTCACGTCGTGACGGGCTGTGATAGGCTGTGTCACGTCGTGACGGGCTGTGGTAAGCTGTGTTGCGCCTTGCTGGGCTGTGGTTGGCTGTGTCACGTCGTGATGGGCTGTGATAGGCTGTGTCACGCCGTGATGGGCTGTGATAGGCTGTGGTGCGCCTTGCTGGGCTGTGGTTGGCTGTGTCACGTCGTGATGGGCTGTGATAGGCTGTGTCACGCCTTGATGGGCTGTGATAGGCTGTGTCACGTTTGTTTTGCCCACCCCGGTCATATATACTGGGCCTAGCGACAAGTGTTCCATACTCCGTTCGTAACACTGGTGCAGCCCGTGACTGCTCTTGCGGTTCAACATGCAAATCATGTTGCAGGGGTTTGTCATGGATACCACTGTACCCCTTCAACTTATTTGCATTGACTCTTCCCAGCATTTCTTGTTAATGGTTTGTAACATGGCTGTGTTGTTATCATACATCTTTTGTATGACATAAGGTCCTTTCCATGGTGATTTAAGCTTAGAAGCTTGAATCTTTCCTTTCTTCTGCAACCATAAAACCAAATCCCCCGTCTTAAAAGTCTTTAATTTGCCTTTATCAAACTGTTCCTTTCGCTTCATCTGAATTCTGGTCATATTATCAGCTGCATCAGCACGTACTTCTTCCACATGGTATAATTCATGTTTCCTGACCTTGATGGAGTCTTGCAATTCCATTCTTTTTCCCCACTCTGTTCTCATGGTAGGTAACAGGAATTCCACTGGAAGTAAGGCTTCCATACCATAAACTAATTGGAATGGTGTATACTTAGTGGTGACTTTATATGAAGTCCTGTATGACCACAAAGCTGTCAGCAGCTTTGTATCCCAATCCGTTCTGTTTGCATTGACTATCTTAGCCAAGATAGTACATAGTATTTTGTTGGTAGCCTCTGCCTGTCCATTACCCTGTGGGTAATATGTTGTACTCTTTCTATGCACAATCATAAACTCTTTAGTCAATAACTCAATGGTCTCATTCATGAAGTGACTTCCTTGATCACTGATAAATTCTAAGGGACATCCAAATCGTGTAAGTATGTTCTCGTACAGGAACCTTGCTGTGGACTTGGCTGTGTGTCCCTCAAAGCTTTAGCTTCCACCCACTTTGTAGTATAATCAGTGGCTGTAATTATGTACCTGTTTCGTGTATTCTTGGATGGTGGATTAATTGGTCCAACAAAGTCTAGTCCCCATTTCTGAAATGGTTCCGTAGGCATTGTAGGATGCAAGGCCATTCTTCCAGATCTCTGCAAAGGTCCTAGCCTCTGACATCATCACACTTCTGACAATACTCATGTACATCTTTGAAACAACGTAGGCCACCAGTATCCTGCGAGTAGTATCTTTCTACTGGTAGTCTCTTCTCCAAAATGACCTCCAGCCACTCCTTATGAACTTCCTCCAAGACTTTATTTACTTCATGGTGGTACAAGCATCGTTTAGTACTCCATCAGGTCCTAACTTATACATTCTGCTTCCTACCATAGTATAGGTAAAGCTCTGATAGCAATTCTTTTTCCTTTGCTCCTTACCATAACTAGGTGGGCACTGCA
>CM060732.1:3210931-3401580 GCA_030704615.1 Takakia lepidozioides | reverse complement strand
TTTGAGGTGTCCACTTGTCATGATTTTATGGATCGTGTAACTTTAGTAGGCTTTCTTGAGCTGTGAGGTGTGTGATGGTGTTGTGATAGGCTGTGTTGCACATGTGCGCTGCACAGCTGTGATAGGTGGGACACGCTGCGGTAGGTTGTGATAGGCTGTGTCGCATTGATGGGTTGTGGTGGCGTGTGTCACGTCGTGCGGGCTGTGATAGGCTGTGTCACGTGTGACGGGCTGTGGTAAGCTGTGTGTGCGCCTTGCTGGGTTTACCAATCGTGGTTGGCTTGTGTCACGGTCGTGATGGGTGTGATAGGCGTGTCACGCCGTGATGGGATGTGATGAGGCTGTGGTGCGCCGCGGGCTGTGATTGGCGTGTGTCACGTCGTGATGGGCTGGGTGATAGGCTGTGCACGCCTTGATGGGCTGTGTGATAGGCTGTGTCACGTTTGTTTTGCCCACCCGGTCATATATACTGGGCCTAGCGACAAGTGTTCCATACTCCGTTCGTAACACTGGGTGCAGCCCGTGACTGCTCTTGCGGTTCAACATGCAAATCATGTTGCAGGGGTTTGTCATGGATAACTGTACCCCTTCAACTTATTTGCATTGACTCTTCCCAGCATTTCTTGTTAATGGTTTGTAACATGGCTGTGTTGTTACATACATCTTTTGTATGACATAAGGTCCTTTCATGTGATTTAAGCTTAGAAGCTTGAATCTTTCCTTTCTTCTGCAACCATAAAACCAAATCCCCCCCGTCTTAAAAGTCTTTAATTTGCCTTTTCAAACTGTTCCTTTCGCTTCATCTGAATTCTGTGGTCATATTATCAGCTGCATCAGCACGTACTTCTTCCACATGGTATAATTCATGTTTCCTGACTTGATGGAGTCTTGCAATTCCATTCTTTTCCCCACTCTGTTCTCATGGTAGGTAACAGGAATTCCACTGGAAGTAAGGCTTCCATACCATAAACTAATTGGAATGGTGTATACTTAGTGGTGACTTTATATGAAGTCCTGTATGACCACAAAGCTGTCAGCAGCTTTGTATCCCAATCCGTTCTGTTTGCATTGACTATCTTAGCCAAGATAGTACATAGTATTTTGTTGGTAGCCTCTGCCTGTCCATTACCCTGTGGGTAATATGTTTGTACTCTTTCTATGCACAATCATAAACTCTTTAGTCAATAACTCCAATGGTCTCATTCATGAAGTGACTTCCTTGATCACTGATAAATTCAAGGGACATCCAAATCGTGTAAGTATGTTCTCGTACAGGAACCTTGCCTGTGGACTTGGCTGTGTTGTCCCTCAAAGCTTTAGCTTCCACCCACTTTGTAGTATAATCAGTGGCTGTAATTATGTACCTGTTTCGTGTGTTGTATTCTGGATGGTGGATTAATTGGTCCAACAGTCTAGTCCCCATTTCTGAAATGGTTCCGTAGGCATTGTAGGATGCAAGGCCATTCTTCCAGATCTCTGCAAAGGTCCTAGCCTCTGACATTCATCACACTTCTGACAATACTCATGTACATCTTTGAACAACGTAGGCCACCAGTAACCTGCGAGTAGTATCTTTCTACTGTAGTAGTCTCTTCTCCAAAATGACCTCCAGCCACTCCTTTATGAACTTCCTCCAAGACTTTATTTACTTCATGTGGTACAACACAGCATCGTTTTAGTACTCCATCAGGTCCTAACTTATACATTCTGCTTCCTACCATAGTATAAGGTAAAGCTTGATAGCAATTCTTCCTCTGCTCCTTACCATAACTAGGTGGGCACTGACCATGAGCAGGTAGTATCTGATTGGCCACTGCCAATCTAACCATTCATCTGCACTTCCTTGCACCTCCATTACAAATAAACTCGCATCAGGTAACTGATCGTCCACTCCTGTGGCGGCCTCTCCTGTTGTTAGTCGTGACAAATGATCTGCCACAAGATGCAAACGGCCAGGCTTGTAAATAACCTCGAACTCAAACTCATGCAAGATTATTAACCAACCCAACCTCGCTATCCTTCCACTTATCAAAGGTTTGTTCACCAGATATATCAGAGCCTGGTGATCCACATAAAACATAAACTTTCTTCCCAATAGGTAATGCCTGAAATGAATTTCTTCACTGCATAGATCATTGCCAATGCTTCCTCTTCGTTGTGCTATAGTTCCTCTCAGCACTGTTCATCAACCGGCTAGCATAGTACACAGGTGAATCTATATTCCTGTAACATTCTGGGCTAACACCGCTCCCAACGCTTCTCCTGATGCATCGCCGTGAACATGAAATACTACATGCCAGTGAGGGTTAATCAGCACAGGTGTAGTTGTTACTGACAGTGTAAGTTCCTCAAACGCCTGTTGACATTCAGCTGTCCATGGCAAACACTGCATCTTTCTTCAGAAGCTTGCTCAATGGTGCTGCTATTTGTGCATACCTTTTGACAAATCTTCTGTAATAACTGGTTTGCCCAAGGAATCTCCTTAAACTCTTAACATTCATGGTGGTGGAGAGACTTTAATGGACTCTGTCTTCCTGGGATCCACAGAAGTCCCTTCTTACACACTATGTGTCCCAGAAGCACCCCTGAGTTCACACAGAAAGTACACTTCTCTGGATTCAAGCCCAGACCTCTCATCCTGCATCTGGCCAGGCATAACTCCAATTTATGCAAGTGCTCATTCTTAGAGCTGTACACACTGAAATCATCCAAAAACACCTGCATGAAATCATCCAGATACTCTTGAAAAGATTCACTTATCACTCTCTGAAAGGTCGCTGGTGCATTACAAAGTCCAAAGGCATGACTTTGTATGCATAAGCCCCCCAGTCTGTGATGAAAGCTGTTTTTCCCTTGGTCTTCTTCTGCCACTTGCACTTGATTATAACCACTGAAGCCATCCATGAATGAGTACATCTCATGGCCTGCCACAGTGTCTAATACTGCTTCTGTGAATGGCAAAGGGAAAGGATCTTTCTTCGTACAAGCATTCAGCTTCTTATAGTTCACACATACTCTTAGTTTGCCATTCTTCTTGGGAACTATAACAATGGGTGACAACCAAGTTGTATACTCTATTGGGTATATAAACTTAGCCTCAGCCAACTTCTTTATCTCTTCTCCAACCTTCTGTGCGTAGTTGGGATTCATTCTATACCTCGCCTGCTTGATTGGCACTGACCCTGGTTCCAGTTCAATTTTATGCTGACAGACTTCAGGTGGTATCCCTTTTAGATCCTCATAGCTCCAAGCAAATACATCTCTGTATTTGATGAACAAGCTTTTAGCTTCTTCGAAGAATTCCGGCTCCAAATCAGCTCCTACTTTCACCATCCTTGGTTCCTCCGGAGTTCCCACATTTACTTCTCTCACCTGCTCATCAGCTGTGATTGTCCAACCAGTCACCACTTCATCCTGTAAGCTCACAGTGGCTGGTTCTTCTAGGATTTCTATTTCTCCTTCTCTTTCTTCATAGAAATGTGATGGGTAAATGCTGGTTTCTTCTTCAGTTGGTGTTGCTGTCACTACACCACAGCAGATACCTCTCAAACAACTTAGGCTTTCCAGCCGCATCTCTGCAACTTGCTCCCACTCTGGGTGTGCAGCAAATAGGGTAGCTTCCTGCTCCTCATCCAGTCCTCCCCTCCAGTCATACTCTCTGACTCCTCGAGGTCTTCTTGTAGCAGGTAATCTACTAGATTTCTTTGTGGTAATTTGTATCTCGTGCATCCCATTATGCACAGTTAGTAACTGAGAATTCCAGTCATGGAATACCCTGGCCTGTTTCAGCCACGGACGTCCCAATAATAAGGAATAAGCCTCCATGACTTCATCCATTTTTAATACAGTTACTGTGATCAGAAAGATCATTTTCTGTATCTGTATCTTAACTCCTCTTATTAATCCCAATGGCTGTACACTTCTTTGATCTGCCATTGTTACTGTAAATGGGGCTGGTTTCATGTTACTTAGACCAAGCTTCTTCCTTAATTGGTCTGTCATGATATTTACTCCAGAACCACCATCTATCAGTACATCAGTTAGTTCTGTGCTTCCAATTCTCAATTGGATTACTGGCATAGAATCATCAAAGTCCATGACTGGTTCTCGCCCTTCCGGCTTCACATTATAACTGGTCACCTTGCTGTTCAGGTCTGTGTTTCCTGTTTCTTGGGCAATTCGATTGATTGCCTGATACAGCCTGTGCCTACAATAAGGTGCCACAGCTAATAGCTGTCCAATGGTAATTTCTGCTTTGGTCTGACATATTACTTCAGCCAAAGTCTCTTCATTACTTTGCATGTCTGCATCTTCTTTTTCTCCTTTCTTCCTCACTCCCTCTTTTTCTCCATCCGAATCAGAGGAATCTGCCACAGGAATATCAGTACTCTTTTGCATTTCCTTATAGTATCTGCCACTTCCTTGTGCAGTTCCTTCTCATCCTTCCAAGTCTCTTCCTCTTCAGGCATATCATTGCCACTTCCAGTCTCATCTTCTTCCTCTTCTACTGGAGGTATTAGTTTAGCTTTACTTCTTGTTACTATCATTGTACTTACTTCTGGTACAACACATGGCCTAACCATGTGAGCTGCCACCACTGGGCCCTCATTCACAGGAGCTCTCATCTCATTCTGGTGTCTTATCCAGAATGAACAGGCTGCCTTGCGATGTCCTGGCTGATTACAATAGTAACATAGCTCTTCACCATTGGTCCTCGCCCTTGGTCTGGTCTTGGATTATTTCTATAATCCTGATTCCCGGGCTGGTAATTCCCCCTGGATTACCCTGATAGTTGCCTCTGGAATTTCTTGGTAATTCCCTCTTGAATTACCTCTTCCTTCCATGCCATTGTTATAACCACCAGACCTACCATAGTGGTCCTGATCATTGCTTCTTCTTGGCTGGGGGTGCACCTGATGCACCCTCACTTGCCTAGGTTCTCTGGCAGCTGTCCTTCTGTTGTAGTAACAATTCTCAGTAGAATGGTTATCCATTTTACAGATAGTACAGTGTTTCTCCTTCATGTGGCATTCTGTAGTGGTATGGCCTTCATTCTGGCACTTTGCACACCATACACCCTTCCTCCAATGTGTTGCAGCCTCTGTGGCATACTTCTTCAAGATTTCTTCCAATCTTTTCTCATAGTTATCCCTCTTCAACTTTTCCTTTCTCTTACTCTTTCTTTTTAGTTCTTGCTCTTCTTCTTCATCTGACTCATCTTCAGAGTCCTCATCTTCCTTTTCTCTCTCCTGAGCATTCCCAATTGCTCAATTCTGTTCGCAGTTTCAAATGCCTCCTCCACTGTATTATGGGGTAACATATCCACTTTCTTCTGCAACTCTGGTCTTAGTCCACTCACAAACCAAGTCTTCTGTAAACCGGGTGCTGGTACTGCAGCCAGCTTTTTCATCATCAATTCCATCTTCTCCATATACTCTTCAACAGTTTCATGCTTCTTCTGCTTCAGCTGTTGTAAACTTCCATACACTTCATCCTCAGTTTTACTTGTCCTGAAACCTATTTCGAAATGCTGTATTCAAGCCATTCCAGGTTAGGAAATGATTATCAGGGAATCTTGCATACCATTCACTTGCTTTCTTGATAAGTGAACAAGGAAACAGTCTCATCTTGGCATCATCGCCATTCTCATTGTTCACTATACACATGTGCTCAAATTGGCTAATGTGTACATCGGGATCCCCTTTTCCTGAATATATTGGAAAGGGTGGTTTTGCCCGTGTTGGTTGTAACGCCATCTGTGGCCCTACCTTCTGCCCACTGACAGGTGCTGGCACCCTTGCTGGTGCTGGTCCTTCTGGACCTGTTGTTTTTGTGGTGGATCTTCCACCAAGTGGTGGCCCTTGAGCACTCCCTGCTTCTGGCCCCACGATATTCACAGTATTCCCAGCTTCAGTTGCACTACTTCCCACACTCCCTGTCCCCCCAGAGCCAGATCCAGGCAGCCCGCCTGATCCCCCTGAGCCGACACCTTCGTTGGCCTGTGATCCAAGTGCTCCACTTGATCCAGGTCCAACGGGTTGGGATGTCCTGGTTGTAGTCTCAACCTCAGCTGTTGGGTCTACTTCTTCATATCTTCCTCTTCCAATTTCTTCTCTCTGTTTTCATCATTCAAGTTCTGCCCTTGGGTTTCTTCTTCACTCATGTAACTCAACTGTAATGGTGTTGGAGAGTCTGAACTCTCCGTTGGCTCTGCCACATCCTCATCTCCTTCTTCATCTTCTGCTTCAGAAACTGAAGTTCCTGCTTTTGGTGTTCCATGCCAACTTTTATCAAAGATTTCTGTCAAATCTTTTATCCAAGGATGTACCTCAGATCTTTCACCTCTGATTGATCTTCTTCCTGTACCAATTCCCTTAATCTTTCTTGCAAAGAAACAGAAGGAGTGGCATCCAACTCTAGTTCTTCCGGTATAGGTGATGCACTTTTTGATCTTGATGGTGTGAGAGGTCCAGATGATTCCCCTATGTCTATTCCTCTCTCCCAAAGATATGGATAATTAGCTTTCAGATAGCTTTCCCTTTTAATGAATATCTTTGTCGTCTAGCTTCTCTTTCATCACTCATGTCCCATGTCTTTCATTTCTTTTAATGTGGCAATAACCAAAACTCTCTTCTGTAATATCTCTCGTATATGCCTGGATTTCTTTCAAGCTTCAATGCACCCTTGGCTATACTTGAAGTCTCCGTTACCATATAACCATATGGCAAACAAGTCTGAAAAGCTGTTCTTGGTGTGAGTTTGATCCACAAAATATCCTTTGGAATCCAATTCTTTACCAGTACAAGCTCTTCATGCATATGAGTATAAACATTCACCTTTCTTTCTTCCCAGCCTTCAAACTCTACTCGTTTAATGGATAGCAATGCTATCACATAAACCAATGTTGGTAACCAACGTGCTCTTCCTCTACAGGCTACCTGATAAATCTTTATCACTCCTTTCTCCAGACCCCATTCTGGATCAGCATCATGCACTCGTTTAAGAATATTTTCTTTACATCCGTCTGGCAATTCCAAGAACCTTTGAAAGAACTGTTTGGACAATCTTTCTTCCTTCGTTTCACAGGGAATTTGATTCACTTCAAATTCTTTAATGGTCCAACCACCATGATCCCACCAGATGCCTGTCACATCTGGTTGTTCATGTCCCAGTTCCCCAGTATGGTCGCCAAATGTCGCGCGGCTTTTACTCACCCATCCCTTCGCTATCCGAGGCGGAAACTCCAAGATAGAAGAGTTGGAAATCTCTAAGTACTCAGCCCGCGCAGAACAATCAGTCATGACCTACAGCTAGTGTATCATGGGGGTGTTTCCTATTTGTTTCCCTTTTCGCATTCATCTTAGCTACCTTACCATTGATAATTACGTATTAGTTTCCTTCACTCCTCCATTCAATCCACAGCTTCACTCAGATCTCTCTACACAGTGTGATTGTATCGTATAAATATCAGATTATGATTTATCAGGTATCAGGCCGAAGCCATTGTATCTCTATTCTCCTCTACAATATCCCTACGGCTTTGCATCTAACAAGCATCTACTAATCCTCCTTCATCGTGCTCTCCGATCTCCGCTTCCGCCTGACTCCCAAGTCCTCCCCGAATAATGATCTCATCATAATCCCCGTTCTTCCCTTTATCCTCCTATCCGCGGTTCTAACCGTTTCCCTCTCTAACCGTCGTATGTGAACTAACATGTTCCCTTCTCTGGTGTTGTTCCCCACAGTCGTTCCCTGTCCTACTCTTCGTTCCCTATTATCGTGACAGCTGTGTCAAGCGGTGACTGGCTGTGTTTGGCTGTGTCGGGCTGTGACTGGCTGTGTGGCTATGCCGGGCTGTGACTGGCTGTGTGGGCTGTGTCTGCTGTGACGACTGTGACGGGCTGTGTGGGCTGTGTGGGCTGTGACGACTATGACGGGCTGTGTGGGCTGTGACGGCTGTGACGGGCTGTGTTGGCTGTGACGGCTGTGTGGGCTGTGTGGGCTGTGACGGCTGTGTCGGGCTGTGTGGGCTGTGTCGGCTGTGTCGGGCTGTGTGGGCTGTGTCGGCTGTGTCGGCTGTGTGGGTATGCCGGGCTGTGACTGGCTGTGTGGCTATGCCGGGCTGTGACTGGCTGTGTGGGCTGTGTAACCCCCTTCTACAGTGCTCTGCTGTCACCCCTAAGGTTCCTGTTTGTCTCAGTCTGTGCAAAAATTAAGGGTACCCTACAGATCCCGTATAAGTGTCTAAGTCCCCTACAGTCCTCTAACAGCAGGCACGCATATTTAACAGAAGCGGAGGGAGCCCAGGCCATGGTTGTCTTGCACTGGGAGTGTGAAAGATGATTATGGGAAGATCCTCGGCAGATCATAGCAGTGGGGAGTTTGTTACCTTGGCAAACTGGTCGTTATATGTTCAACAGTCGCTTAACAAGCTACATAGTTACGTTGCCAGGTGATCGTTTTTGTTTGCAAGTCTTCATTTGGTGGCATGCGGGTAGCGCGGAGGTCTGATAAGTGATAGGGTTCTCATCAATTCGCTCCAGCAGAGTATGCGGGCATGAATGTAGCAAGAAGGTGGTCTGTCTAGTGGCCGCAACGGTGACGTCGTATGATTTTCTTGGTCTTGGGGGAATAGTTTAACACCAGCTTGGCAAACTCCCTGGAGGTTGTTCTTGTCAATACATAATAGTATTTTTAAATGGAGAACCAGGACAAGCCGAGCTTGAGGATCGTGGTGAAAGGAAGAGTCGACTCGGGCCAAATTTAATGGATAGTGTGCGGATTGCGAATCTGAGGTCAGGACATAAAGGAGACTGAGCTTCCACCTGTTGGATGACGGCAAAGGGTATGTCTACGATCATGTTGGTCAGATCTGATGGGCTTTGGGATCTCAAGAAGCAAGCACCTCGAGCTGTTTAATCACTGTACTGGTCAGTTGCAACAGCATAGAGAAGGTTGGAGCGACTGATGACATGGCTGAAATCTGGTCTGAGGGAGTGTGATTAATACAGGGTATGCCCAGCAAGGTGTGAATGGAAGGGACAGCCGAATGTTGGTGGACCTCACATGTAGGGCAACTCTGGGGTATGAGATAGTTGTGGCTGATCTCATGAAGTTCTCCTAGTGGTGGGACAGCAAGGTGAAGGAGGGTATAACCCACTTATGTGTGGGAAAATGCCTTAATAGACAAGTGATCAACTGAAGGGGCAGATGTGTGACTCAGGCTCCACATAATTCATTTACATGTGCTTGCAATAGAAGCTTGGCAGCCCTGATGAAGAGCGAAGGAGTTCATTGTGGGTGGTCGAAGTTGGAGTTGTTCAGATTGCTTCCCTGAGGCATGTGCACGTCAAGCGTGGCATGGAAGGGTGTGCTAGATGGAGTGGATGCGAAGGATCAAAGCCCCGGAGTCGGCATAGCTACAGATCTTGGCTGGAGCAGAGCAGTTCACTGGTGTATGTTTGAAACACCGGTAGGTGAAATCCAGGGAATCTGTGAGAACTACATGGACGTGTTGGGAACTCGTAGATGACTTGGGAGCAGCTTTTAATGTCGAGAACGTTTTGGGTGTGAAAAATTAAAGAAATTCGTTCTTTGATCTAATTTAAATTAGATAGAGCCTGTTTGGCCATAACTTTGGCATACCAAGGCCGTTTGACCCAAAACTTGCGCAGGGACCTACAGAATGGTTTTAGTTTTTTGGACCTGACCAAAAATCTATATAATTCTTCTAATGTAAATTAGATCCTCCCCACATCTATTTGAGGTCTATTGAAGAAGTTGTTTCAAGTCAGGGATGATCACTTAGCTGTCTGTTTGTAACACACCTGTCACTTTTTGACATTAGTGTATGGCTAGAGAGGAAATGAAGAGTGTCGGGATGAGGGCATGTTGGGTTTAGGAATTGCTTTAGTCTCTCCTTCCCATAGCTTTCCACCCTCTCGGTAGGCCAAAACCTTTCCATAGGTGGAGGCAAGAGTCAGTCCGGGTTTTTGGGCTTGGGTATTCTGCATGAGCAGCACTGTGACCTAAGACTTTGAATGAGGCAATTGAGAGCGCTGAATGTTTCTCGGATGTCCCTAGGGGTGAAAGACAAGGCCGTACGGAGCTGAACCACAAGAAGACCCAGCGGGAAGGTGACGCCCGGAGACCGGAAAAAAAGTGGGATAGGCTGGGACTCCCGACAAGTGACATGGGGGCCTCTATTGAGGTGCGTTCTGCCAAAGGAGAACCGCAATTGGCGACGAAGTTGGCGTTCGATGTCCCTCTTCAACTGGGGAAATGGGAAGGACGTGAGAACTTCACCATTTGCGAGATCGATGGAGTGGATCTCATTTTGGGGATGACCTTTTTGAGCAAATCCGGAGCGGTCATAGATGGCCGCAAGAGAGTAGTCACGCTGCCATGTGGGAATGGTGGCGAGGTCTTACGAGTGTCGGAAACGCCCAAACCCGTGGGAGGGCGTCAGAGATAGTCTCTTGAGAGAATGCCATGATAGCCCGCTTGCGGGGCATGGCGGAGCCAAGCGCACTGCGGCACTCTTGAAGAAAGAGTATTTCTGGCCCAAACTGAGGGAGGAGGCAGAGGAGTATGTCAAGACATGCACCACATGCCAACAAAACCGGAGCGAGTACAAAAAGCAAGCGGGGCTGTTACAACCCTTGCCGATTCCAGAGGGGACTTGGGAAAGCGTCTCGATGGATTTCATGACTGCTATGACGTTGTCAAAAGGATTCGATGCAATCATGGTGGTGGTGGATAGGTTTAGTAAAATGGGCCATTTCATCCCCACCAAGGAGACGGCAACGGCGCAAGAGACAGGGCGACTTTACTTCGCCCACGTCTTAAAACATCATGGAGTCCCGAAGGATATTGTCTCGGACCGCGATCCAAAGTTTACGAGTAAATTTTGGAGGACACTTTGGAAGAAGATGGGGACGAGGCTGAAGATGAGCACCGCCTTCCGACCTACGACGGACGGCCAAACGGAAAGAGTGAATTCCGTAGTGAAGCAGATCTTGCGGAATTACGTGTCGGCAGACCAATCAGACTGGGTGGAACACTTAGACGCGGTAGAGTTCTGTTATAATAACACAGAACACTCCGCAACGGGAGTTTCCCCTTTCGTATTGGTCTATGGAAAAGCACCTCTGGTGCCGACAAGTTGGGCCGCCCAGGACGTTGAGGAACCGGCAGTAGCGGCGGTACTGGAAGAACGCGAGCGTTTGTTGAAGCTCGCAAAATACAACATTGCCAAAGCGAGGAAACGGTATGAAAGGCAGGCAAATCGGAAGCGGAGGGAAGTGAAGTTTGAGGTAGGCACGGAGGTCTGGTTGAACATCAAGAATTTCCGACTATCTCCGGAAGTGAGTCCAAAATTCGTACCTCCGTATGCGGGACCCTTTCACATCCGGAAGGTTATGAATGAGGATGTGTATGAATTGGAGCTGCCGACAAATAGCAAGGTGCATCCAGTATTTCACGTCTCCCTTTTGAAGCCTTACTTCAAATATGAAGCGCGTCCGAATTGGCATCAAGTGTTGCGTCCGCCACGTGTGCTGTTGGATCATGAAAATGAACCTGAGTACGAGGTGGAGGCAGTACTTCAGTCGAGGAGGTTCAAGAACCGAGAAATGGAGTATCTCGTCAAATGGAAGGGCTATCATCATGTGGAGGCATCTTGGGTGCGTGCCTCAGAAATGGGAAACGCATCCGAGGCGGTTGCAGTTTTCGAAGGGCGACCTCAAAAGCGGAAGAAGCGTTGATGGGGACATCAACCTTGGAGCGTGGGGGAGGAAATGCATGCTTAGCCCGGCTTAGCTAGCTCAGGAATCCGATTGCAAAAACTTGTATTGTACAAAAATTTGTTATAAAGGAAATGGGTTCCAAATGTTGTGTGTCCTATTTTGTTTGGAATGGTGATGCATGGTGTGGTTGGCTAGTGTGTAGAATGCAGGCTAGCTTATAAAGGTGGGAGAGGTAAATTGGGTTAATCGTGTGTTTGTGCAGTGCCGAAATCGGGTGACTCCCATCCAAGGGGCAAGGAAACATGCGCCTTCTTTGGGAGTTCACGTGCTAGTGCGCACCTGGCGCGTGCGCGTACTATAACTGCGCTACCGAGGTGGTTGCCTTGTAGTGCGGGCTAACGCGGAAGCTATGTGCTTCCGTTCACGTACTATAATCGTGTAGCCTCGGGACGAAGTTGTAGTGCGGCTTCGACGTGTTCCCGTACCTCAGGCCAGCATTCCAAGACGGACCCAATTGTAGTGATTGGGGCGCACGGTTGGTTCAAGGTTATCTTCCTAGTCAAAGGGGGTTCGAGGTGAACCCTTGCGCAAAGTGATGCCAAAAGCGGCATCTGGAGTGATCGCAAGCAATGTTGTTGCAGTAAGGCGATTCGATCCTCGGGGAGGATCGTTCCTTGACCTTGAAGAAGGCCAAGAAGAGTGCACTGGGAGGAGCTTGAGAGGCTCCACCCCTGGCCGGGACTTGGAGGAAGTCGGCCGAACTAGCTAGTGGAGAGTAGAGTCAAGTGTGGGGTTTGGTTCTTTGCCATGGGACGCCAAGGTACGGAAACAAACTCCTTGATGTGGGATGCCACAACTTGGATGTTCGTTTCTACAAAATGGACAAGTCGATGAAGACATCGACTCCCTGTTGGTAGGGGTGTGTGTCGTGGCCCTTTGCCTTGAGGGCAGGGGGTCGGGACACATGAGGGGCTGCCCCTGTGGTGGGGGCAGCGGCAGCGATAGATATGGGGGGCTGAAGCACCCTTGAGTGCCCAAGGCACTCAAGGAGGCGGAGGCGCTCACTAGGTGGAGCCCCGCACACCGGGTTGCGGTGGGGGTGGCTCCACAAGGGGTGGTGGTAGCTTAGCGGGACTTAGTGGGGGTGGCATAGGACTCACCATGGGGGCGGAGACCTCGTGGTGGGAGTCGTGGGGAGTCTTGGGACTCATCACGGTCCATAGGGGCCGTGGTGAGTGGGCCAAGACTCACCGCGACTCATCACCGGGAGTCGAGGGTTTCGTGGTGGTTCGCCATAAAATGGCATGGCTGGTTGTGAAACCCCCGCGGACAGCTACAGAAGTATATATAGGGAGTAGTAACCCCAAGAACGGTGCAAGCCCGTTGGTGACCAAAAACTAGTGAGTAAGCGAGCGAGCCGGAAAGCGACCAAAGAGTGGGGAGCTGTTCCGGACTGCCGACTACCAAAGGGAATTCCCGCTGGTTCCAAATCGGTGGAGGGTTCTTTGGGAGTTCAAAGGGGGACCATTATGTCCCGGTGAGCAGCCGAAGCTCCAAGTTGGTCCGGCGGCCAGGTTGGGAGTTAGGCGCGCGCATCAAGCTAGCAACTATGACCTGAATGGGAGCTTACCGAAGTGAGGTGCGCGACAGGCCCACTTCGCAATTCCTGTCTGCGTGTTTTTGCCTCTGCTCGCCAGGACAACCACACAGCCTCTGTCGTCCAACACCATGCGGGCGAGCCCGAATCCTTTCTTCCAAAAGTCCTCGGAGTACCTGTTCCAAGATGGCAAAGCTTGCAGTCCTTCCACAGGCTCTCCGTCCAGAATATCCAAGATGATCATATCGCAAGACCACTTGGTGGCATTTCCGCCCTTCCTGCAATCCTTGTCTGCACACACCCTCTCAAAGAACGAGACCATCTTCAGAAACCCAGGGGTGTCGAAAGGCTCTTCGGCAGCCGCCTTCTTCAGTGCTATGCCCTTCAGACCCTCCATGGTCTTCATGTATGCCAACTTGGCTGCCCATCCATCCAAAGCCGCCAAGAAACTCTCATTCACACACTGGACTACTGTATCAGGATCCACTTTCGGCCTCTTCATTTCCACCGGCTCGAAAGGGTGCCCCCCCGGGGGGTTGAAGAGTGCCTTCTTTGCCGAGCCAGTTCTCGTCCCTCTCGTGACAACGGTAGGCACAAGGGATTTTGGCTGCGTCTCGGGGGGTGGGCTGGTTGCAAAGTCTCCATCGGAGTCCTCTTCCTCACCCTCTACCTGCACTATCTATTTCTGCTTCTTCGTTTTCTTGGGTGTCACAACTGCTCCTCCTTGCCGGCGAGTCCGCTTCTTGGACCCCTTCTGTTGAGCCTGCACAGCTACATCCACCGTCTTCTGTGCCATCTCAGCTGCCTTTCTGGATTGTTCCAGAGTAGCAGTTTCCTTTGCCGACTCTGGCCGAGCAGGGACACATCTTTCCTTTCTCTTCTCTTCTGCTTTCGCATGCAGATCTTTCTCAGACTCGTCAACGATTCCGCCAGACATGTCCAGGTACCACGGACATCCAACCAGATGCGCGGCATGCCATTATTTCTGCATCTCGGGTGTGTAGACACAGCTTGGGTCCGCCACGGTCGAAGCCATGAAGAATGGGGGCTCTTGAGCCAGGGCCCCTGTCTGAAGAAGCACGTATTTCATATACCTGCAGGGCAGTGAGCAAATGTTGAGACCAACGTACCCGCAGAGTGCAACTGAAAACTAAAAATGCGAATGCGGTGCCGCATTTCCCAGACAAACCTCATAACCAGGCTTCGCATACAAGGACAGCTGGGCTTCACCTGTAAACAATTCGCATTGCAGCTTTTCCCGCTCCCTCCTGATGTGTAAACTCCACGCTCCTTCTTGCTGTCTGCAGCTCCCCGGCAAAGAGGTTGTCCTTGTAAGCACATCTGAAACGTGTCACGTAGTCTTTCAATGTCTGTGTTCCATCCCATTTGACGTACAAGCCGAACGAATTTGTATGCATTACGACTTGCTCCTTCGCATTCGTCATAACCTGCGATTCCCACATGCATTGTCACGTAACAGTTCAGGGAATTCATTTCAGAAAAGCAAATTTGGGGAAGTACCTTGAATTACTTAGGAACCACCAAGTCATGCGGTTGAGCCACACATCCATTGCAGGGTCGGAAACTTTGAGTGGAAAAGACCACATTGTCCTTATACTCTCCGATGCATTCCAGATCGACAGCCACCGTGTCTGCCATTTCCGATCCAATGTCAGGAGCAGGAAGACGAGTGGCTATTGCTAGGAAGGAACTTCAGTGCATTGAAACATCATCAACACATGCCGTTGAGAGGTGATGTAGTTTCTCCAACTGCATGGTCGGCTGCATGGCCCGAGAATAATGTTTTGCAATCTCGGGGATGAAGTCCTTTCCAAGTGCCAGATCTGCAATGGCCACCAGCTTCACAAGCTTTGACTTGTATTTTGTTCTGGACTTGACCCCGACTTCTTTCAAGTGCTCAATCAATGACTGCAACGTTTTGACCTGCCCCTCACTTTCCATGAAGAAGCGTTTGGCATGGGCCAAATCCAGCTTCATGTTTGACTGCCAACAAAAACATGCAGAAGCGTTACATTCGATTCAAGTGGAAAGATTACTGGAAATTGGGGAAGGATGAGCAGAGGGAAACCCGATAGCACGGATGTCGCGGCCCTTTGCCTTGAGGGCAGGGGGTCGGGACACATGAGGGGCTGCCCCTATGGTGGGGGCAGCGGCAGCGATAGATATGGGGGGCTGAAGCACCCTTGAGTGCCCAAGGCACTCAAGGAGGCGGAGGCGCTCACTAGGTGGAGCCCCGCACACCGGGTTGCGGTGGGGGTGGCTCCACAAGGGGTGGTGGTAGCTTAGCGGGACTTAGTGGGGGTGGCATAGGACTCACCATGGGGGCGGAGACCTCGTGGTGGGAGTCGTGGGGAGTCTTGGGACTCATCACGGTCCATAGGGGCCGTGGTGAGCGGGCCAAGACTCACCGCGACTCATCACCGGGAGTCGAGGGTTTTCGTGGTGGTTCGCCATAAAATGGCATGGCTGGTTGTGAAACCCCCGCGGACAGCTACAGAAGTATATATAGGGAGTAGTAACCCCAAGAACGGTGCAAGCCTGTTGGTGACCAAAATCTAGTGAGTAAGCGAGCGAGCCGGAAAGCGACCAAAGAGTGGGGAGCTGTTCCGGACTGCCATCTACCAAAAGGGAATTCCACTAGTCCCAAATAGGTGGAGGGTTTAGTGGGGAGCGAAGGGGGACCGTTATGTCCCGGTGAGCAGCCGAAGCTCCAAGTTGGCCCGGCGGCCAGGTTGGGAGTCAGGCGCGCGCATCAAAGCGAGTAACTATGACGTGAAGGGGAGCTTACCGAAGGGAGGTGCGCGACACTTGGTATCAGAGCTTAGAGTTCAGTACGCGATCGTCCTTGGGATTGGCCTCATCATGGGGTCGGGCAAGCCGAAGCGAAAGCGGAACGGCCCAAAAGATGATGATCCTGGTGAGCCCGATGGGGGCGACGTGTCACCGAGGCGGCCGTTTGAGGAAGCGATGCATGTTTCCAAAAACAAGGCCGCTCAAGAGCGGGAGGAATCCGAGGAGTCGGAGCCCGAGGAATCCTTGAGAGCTCCGACAAACCAAGAGATGCCTCCCATGCCGGCAGCCTTTTGGGAAGGGTTGTTGGCGCAATTTGGCGGGACGTTGAAAGACGTGTTGAAGGCGGCTAATGCCACTTCCACTAAGGCAAAGTTTAAGGTGAAGCCTAAGGAACCCGGCACCTTCGAGGGCGTCCGAAATCGGAAGGCACTGAACACCTAGCTCCTGGAGCTAGAGCAGTACTTCCGGGCGATCAAGTTGAGTAACGAGGATCGGGTGGAAGTGGCTCCCACCTATTTGAGGGGCTATGCTCAACAATGGTGGCAGAAACGCCTTCACGACCGAGGTCCAAGCCCGGAAACCTTGAACTGGAGTGGGTTCAAGGAATTGACGAAGAGACAGTTTGTGCCCCTCAATGCGTCCTGGCTTGCCCGGGACAAGATGAGGAATTTGAAGCAAACAGATGACATTCGGGGGTATGTCTAGGCTTTCAATGTGCTGTTGCTCAAAGTCACGGACATGGCAGAACCAGAAATGGTCTTCAACTTTGTGGCGGGACTGGCCCCATGGGCCAGGCGGAAGTTGGAGGAGAAGCCACCCAAGACTTTGAACGAGGCAATTGAGAGGGCTGAATGTTTCTCGGATGTCCCTAGGGGTGAGAGACAAGGCCGTACAGAGCTGAACCACAAGAAGACCCGGCGGGAAGGTGACTCCTTCCGACCGGAAAAGAAGTGGGATAGGCCACGCGGTGACAATGGCACGTGGAAATCGAAAGGAGGGCCTTCACACGTCAAGGCGGCACCCGGTGCTTCGAAAGTAAAAGCGGGTGGAGCGGCTTATGGCGGACAGAAGGCGACCTTTGATGGAGTGTGTTTTCAATTGCGGGAGCCCGGGCACATGGCCAAGAAGTGCACGAAGCCCCGGCAATTGAACATGACTCGGGCGACCACGGAGCTGTCGGAAGATACCATCAGTCGCTTGGTGGAAGCGGTGGTCGCCAGGACTTGCAAGGTAGGCAAATTTTCTTGTGAGTTGTATCAGGAAACTGGCGCCTTACGAAAAGGGAGTCAGTTATTGTTCGTGGATGGGATAATATCCGGAACTAATGTGTCGTTGTTGGTGGACATATGAGCGTCGCACTCCTTCATGACACCGACAACGGTACAAAAGCTGGGACTCCCGACAAGTGACGTGGGGGCCTCTATTGAGGTGCGTTCTGCCAAGGAGAACCACAGTTGGCAACAAGGTTGGCGTTTGATGTTCCTCTTCAACTGGGGAGTTGGGAGGGACGTGAGAACTTCACCATCTGCGAGATCGATGGAGTAGATCTCATTTTGGGATGACCTTTTGAGCAAATCCGGAGCGGTCATAGATGGCCGCAAGAGAGTAGTCACGCTGCCATGTGGGAATGGTGGGAGGTCTTACGAGTGTCGGAAAACGCCCAAATCCGTGGGAGGGCGAATAAACCTTCTGTCAGCAAGGGAGTGGGCCGTGGAGGAGGCACACGAACCCCAGTTTTTGCTTTACATTAGAGAAGTGAAGGGAGAAGGCGATGGGGAACCGAGCCCAGATTGGATCAAGGGGATTTTGGAGAAATACCAGGATGTGATGCCGGAGGATTTACCAAGCGGCTTGCCACCGCGAAGAGGAGTTGACCACAAGATTGAGGTGATACCGGGAACGGAACCGCCTGCCAAGGCACCCTCACCGGTTGAGCCACAGGAGTTGGTCGAGCTGAAGACTCAGCTCAAGGATCTAATGTCAAAGGGGTACATCCGGCCGAGTAAGTCACCTTACGGAGCCCCGGTGCTATTCGCAGACAAGAAGGATGGGACGCTGCGGATGTGTGTCGATTACAGGGCTCTGAATAAGGTGACTATCAAAAACCGGTACCCTTCTGCCAAGGATCGACGACCTCTTCGATCGGTTGGCAGAGCGAAGTATTTCAGCCGGATCGACTTGCGCTCCGGCTATCATCAAATTCGGGTGGCGGAAGGAGATGAGGAAGACGACCGCGTGCAGGACAAGGTATGGTTCATATGAGTTCTTGTGATGCCTTTTGGGCTCACCAATGCACCACGACATTTAGCACGCTGATGAACAGCCTTTTCAGGAGTGTTGGATGACTTTGTGATCGTGTACATCGACGACATCTTGGTGTACTCGAAACAAATGAGAGCACCTGGAGCACCTCAAAAGGGTGTTCCAAAATTGCGAGAAGGGAAGCTGTATGCCAAAGCTTCAAAGTGCGATTCGGGGTCACTAAAGTGGAGTTCTTGGGGCATGTGATTACACAGGATGGGATCAAAATGGATGACAGAAAGGTGAGGGCGATCTTGGACTGGGAGCCTCCGACTTCGGTCCCGGGAGTGCGATCCTTCCTAGGACTCGCCTCCTATTACCGGAAGTATGTGAGAAATTTTGCCAGGATCGCGGGGCCGCTGTCGGACCTTCTGTGTAAATCCAAAGTCTGGGTATGGAATACATTTGTGGCCAAGCTTTTGCTGAATTGAAGCAGCGGATGGCGGAACTCAGATCTTGTGAAAAAAAGCCCGTGAGTTCGTCGTCCATTTGAGATTCATACAGATGCGTCGGACTCCGCGATTGGGGTGTACTTATGCAGATGGACGTCCAATGGCTTACGAAAGTAAGAAATTGAATGAAGTGAGCGACGGTGGCCGACGCACAAAAAGAGATGAGCGGTGGTCATTGCCTCGAGCTTTGGCGCCACTATGTTGATTACAACCCAGTGAAGTGTTCACGGCCAATGCACATTAAAGTATTTGCCACGCAGCCAAGTTGTCCCCAAACAACTTATGTGGCAAGATCTTTGTGGCGGTGTCGAGACGTGGATATCCAGTCAAATCGGGACGGACAATGTGGTGCCGATGCTTTAATAGAAAGCAGCCCCTGTTGGTGGTACAGGGGCGAGACTGCACTCCAAAACGAAGATCCGGAAGGCTTGCCGGAAGATTATGTCGCGGCCGTTTGCCTTGAGGCAGGGGGTCGGACCATGAGGGGCTGCCCCTGTGGTGGGGGCAGCGGCAGCGATAGGTAAGGGGGTTGAAGCACCCTTGAGTGCCCAAGACTCAGGGAAGCGAGGCGCTCACTAGGTGGAGCCCCGCACACCGGGTTGCGGTGGGGGTGGCTCCACAAGGGGTGGTGGTAGCTTAGTGGGACTTAGTGGGGGTGGCATAGGACTCACCATGGGGGCAGAGACCTCGTGGTGGGAGTCGTGGGAGTCTTGGGACTCATCACGGTCCATAGGGGGCCGTGGTGAGCGGGCCAAGACTCACCGCGACTCACCACCGGGAGTCGAGGGTTTTCGTGGTGGTTCGCCATAAAATGGCATGGCTGGTTTTGGAAACCCCCGCGGACAGCTACAGAGTATATATAAGGGGAGTAGTAACCCCGAGAACGGTGCAAGCCCGTTGGTGACCAAAACTAGTGAGTAAGCGAGCGAGCCGGAAAGCGACCAAAGAGTGGGAGCTGTTCCGACTGACTGCCATCTACCAAAGGAATTCTCCTAGTCCCAATTAGGTGGAGGGTTTTAGAGGGAAGCGAAAGGGGACAGTTATGTCCCGGTGAGCAGCCGAAACTCCAAGTTGGCCGGCTGCCAGGTTGGAGTCATGCGCGCGCATCAAAGCGAGTAACTATGACTTGAAGGGAGTTTACCGAAGTGAGGTGCGCACATTTGGTATCAAGCTTAGAGTTCAGTACGCGATCGTCCTTGGATTGGCCTCATCATGGGGTCGGGCAAGCCGAAGCGAAAGCGGAACGGCCCAAAGATGATAATCCCCGGTGAGCCCGATGGGGGCGACGTGTCACCGAGGCGGCCGTTTGAGGAAGCGATGAATGTTTCCGAAAACGAGGCCGCTCAGGAGCGGAAGGAATCCGAGGAGTCGGAGCCCGAGATCCTTGAGAGCTCCAACAAACCAAGAGATGCCTCCCATGCCGCAGCCTTTTGGGAAGGGTTTTGGCGCAGTTTGCGGGACGTTGAAAGACGTGTTGAAGGCGGCTAATGCCACTTCCACTAAGGCAAAGTTAAGGTGAAGCCTAAGGAACCCGGCACCTTCGAGGGCGTTCGAAACCGGAAGGCACTCAACCACCTGGCTCCTGGAGCTAGAGCAGTACTTCCGGGCGGCCAAGTTGAGTGACGAGATCGGGTGGAAGTGGCTCCCACCTATTTGAGGGGCTATGCTCAACATGGTGGCAGAAACGCCTTCACGACCGAGGCCCAATCCCGGAAACCTTGAATTGGAGTGGGTTCAAGGAATTGATGAAGAGACAGTTTGTGCCCCTCAACGCATCCTGGCTTGCCCGGGACAAGATGAGGAATTTGAAGCAAACAGATGACATTCGGGGGTATGTCCAGGCTTTCAATAAGTTGTTGCTCGAAGTCGCGGACATGGCAGAACCAGAAATGGTCTTCAACTTTGTGGCGGGAAATGGCACGTGGAAATCGAAGGGAGGTCCTTCACACTCAAGGCGGACCCGGTGCTTCGAAAGGAAACGCGGGGGAGCGGCTTATGGCGGACAGAAGGCGACCTTTGATGGAGTGTGTTTCAATTGGGGGACCCGGGCACATGGCCAAGAAGTGCACGAAGCCCCGGCAATTGAACATGACTCGGGCGACCACGGAGCTGTCGGAAGATACCATCAGTCGTTTGGTGGAAGCGGTAGTCGCCAGGACTTGCAAGGTAGGCAACTATTCTTGTGAGTTGTATCAGGAAACTGGCGCCCTGCGTAAAGGGAGTCAGTTATTGTTCGTGGATGGGATAATATCCGGAACTAACGTGTCGTTGTTGGTGGACACAGGAGCGTCGCACTCCTTCATGACGCCGGTGGCGGCGCGAAAGTTGGGACTCCCGACAAGTGACGTGGGGATCTCTGTTGAGGTGCGCTCTGCCAAAGGAGAACCTCAGTTGGCGACAAGGTTGGCGTTTGATGTTCCTCTTCAACTGGGGAGTTGGGAGGGACGTGAGAACTTCACTATCTGCGAGATCGATGGAGTGGATCTCATTTTAGGGATGACCTTTTTGAGCAAATCCGGAGCGGTCATAGATGGCCGCAAGAGAGTAGTCACGCTGCCATGTGGGAATGGTGGCGAGGTTTTACGAGTGTCGGAAACGCCCAAATCTGGGAGGGCGAATAAACCTTCTGTCAGCAAAGGAGTGGGCCGTGGAGGAGGCACACGAGTCCCAGTTTTTGCTTTACATTAGAGAAGTGAAAGGAGAAGGCGATGGGGAGCCGAGCCCAGATTGGATCAAGGGGATTTTGGAGAAATACCAGGATGTGATGCCGAGGATTTACCAAGCGGCTTGCCACCGCGAAGAGGAGTTGACCACAAGATTGAGGTGATACCGGGATCGGAACCGCCTGCCAAGGCGCCCTACCGGTTGAGCCACAAAGAGTTGGTCGAGCTGAAGACTCATCTCAAGGATCTATGTCAAAGGGGTACATCCGGCCGAGTAAGTCACCTTACGGAGCCCGGTGCTATTTGCGGACAAGAAGGATGGGACGCTGCGGATGTGTGTCGATTACAGGGCTCTGAATAAGGTGACTATCAAAAACCGGTACCATTTGCCAAGGATCGACGACCTCTTCGATCGGTTGGCAGGAGCGAAGTATTTTAGCCGGATCGACTTGCGCTCCGGCTATCACCAAATTCGGGTGGCAGAAGGAGATGAGGAGAAGACCGCGTGCAGGACAAGGTATGGTTCATATGAGTTCTTGGTGATGCCTTTTGGGCTCACCAATGCACCAGCGACATTTAGCACGCTGATGAACAGCCTTTTCCAGGAGTGGTTGGATGACTTTGTGATCGTGTACATCGACGACATCTTGGTGTACTCGAAACAAAGGAGGAGCACCTGGAGCATCTCAAAAGGGTGTTCCAGAAATTGCGAGAAGGGAAGCTGTATGCCAAAGCTTCAAAGTGCGAATTCGGGGTCACAAAAGTGGAGTTCTTGGGGCATGTGATTACACAGGATGGGATCAAAATGGATGACAGAAAGGTGAGGGGATCTTGGACTGGGAGCCTCCGACTTCGGTCCCGGGAGTGCGATCCTTCCTAGGACTCGCCTCCTATTACCGAAGTATGTGAGAAATTTTGCCAGGATCGCGGGGCCGCTGTCGGACCTTCTGTATAAATCCAAAGTCTGGGTATGGAACACATTTTGTGGCCAAGCTTTTGCTGAATTGAAGCAACGGATGACGGAAGCTCCAGTCTTGAAAATCCCGGAGTTCGATTGTCCGTTTGAGATTCATACAGATGCATCGGACTTCGCAATTGGGGTGTACTTATGCAAGATGGACGTCCAGTGGCTTACGAAAGTAAGAAATTGAATGAAGTGGAGCGACGGTGGCCAACGCACGAAAAAGAGATGAAGGCGGTGGTGCATTGCCTTGAGCTCTGGCGCCACTATGTTGGTTCCAACCCAGTGAAGGTGTTCACGGACAATGTCACAGTGAAGTATTTTGCCACGCAGCCCAAGTTGTCCCAAAACAACTTAGGTGGCAAGATACTTTGGCAGTGTTCGACGTGGATATCCAGTACAAACCGGGACGGGACAATGTGGTGGCCGATGCTTTAAGTAGAAAACAACAGCTCTTGTTGGTGTACAGGGCGAGACGGCACTCCAAGGGAAGATCCGGAAGGCTTGTCGGAAGGATGAGCTGGCGAAGTCCGTGATGCAGGACTTGAGGATGGGGGTTAAATCGCAGTTCCACTTGCAGAATGGACTGCTCCGGTATAAGCAAAAGCGTCTCTACGTGCCGAAGGGAGGGATCAGGGATAGTCTCTTGAGAGAATGCCATGATAGCCCGCTTGCGGGCCACGTGGAGCCAAGCGCACTGCGGCACTCTTGAAGAAAGAGTATTTCTGGCCCCAACTGAGGGAGGAGGCAGAGGAGTATGTCAAGACATGCACCACATGCCAACAAAACCGGAGCGAGTACAAAAAGCAGCGGGGCTGTTACAACCCTTGCCGATTCCAGAGGGACTTGGGAAAGCGTCTCGATGGATTTCATGACTGCTATGCTGCTCTCAAAAGGATTCGATGCAATCATGGTGGTGGTAGATAGGTTCAGTAAAATGCCCATTTCATCCCCACCAAGGAGACGGCAACGGCGCAAGAGACAGGGCGACTTTACTTCGCCCACGTCTTAAAGCATCATGGAGTCCCGAAGGATATTGTCTCGGACCGCGATCCAAAGTTTACGAGTAAATTCTGGAGAGCACTTTGGAAGAAGATGGGGACGGGGCTGAAGATGAGCACCACCTTCCGACCTACGACGGACGGCCAAACGGAAAGAGTGAATTCCTTAGTGAAGCAATTCTTGCGGAATTACGTGTCGGCAGACCAATCAGACTGGATGGAACACTTAGACGCGGCAGAGTTCTGTTATAATAACACAGAACACTCCGCGACGGGAGTTTCCCCTTTTGTGTTGGTCTATGGAAAAGCACCTCTGGTGCCGACAAGTTGGGCCGCCCAGGACGTTGAGGAACCGGCAGTAGCGGCGGTACTGGAAGAACGCGAGCGTTTATTGAAGCTCGCAAAGTACAACATTGCCAAAGCTAGGAAACGGTATGAAAGGCAGGCGAATCGGAAGCGGAGGGAAGTGAAGTTTGAGGCAGGCACAGAGGTCTGGTTGAACATCAAGAATTTTCGACTACCTCCGGAAGTGAGTCCGAAGTTCGTACCTCCGTATGCGGGTCCCTTTCGCATTCGGAGGGTTTATGAATGAGGATGTGTATGATTGGAGCTGCCGGTAAACAGCAAGGTGCACCCAGTATTCCATGTCTCCCTTTTGAAGCCTTACTTGTCGCGGCCCTTTGCCTTGAGGGCAGGGGGTCGGACACATGAGGGCTGCCCCTGTGGTGGGGCAGCGGCAGCGATAGGTATGGGGGGCTGAAGCACCCTTGAGTGCCCAAGGCACTCAAGGAGGCGGAGGCGCTCACTAGGTGGAGCCCCGCACACCGGGTTGCGGTGGAGGTGGCTCCACAAGGGGTGGTGGTAGCTTAGTGGGACTTAGTGGGGGTGGCATAGGACTCACCATGGGGTGGAGACCTCGAGGTGGGAGTCGTGGGGAGTCTTGGGACTCATCACGGTCCATTGGGCCGCGGTGAGTGGGCCAAGACTCACCGCGACTCACCACCGGGAGTCGAGGGTTTTTCGTGGTGGTTCGCCATAAAATGCATGGCTGGTTATGAAACCCCCGCGGACAGCTACAGAAGTATATATAGGGAGTAGTAACCCCGAGAACGGTGCAAGCCCGTTGGTGACCAAAAACTAGTGAGTAAGCGGCGAGCCGGAAAGCGACCAAGAGTGGGGAGCTGTTCCGGACTGCCATCTACCAAAGGGAATTCTCCTAGTCCCAAATAGGTGGAGGGTTTAGAGGGAAGCGGAAGGGGACCGTTATGTCCCGGTGAGCAGCCGAAACTCCAAGTTGGCCCGGCGGCCAGGTTGGGAGTCAGGCGCGCGCATCAAAGCGAGTAACTATGACTTGAAGGGGAGTTTACCGAATCGAGGTGTGCGACATTACTTCAAAGATGAAGCACGTCCGAATCGGCAGCAAGTGTTGCGTCCGCCACCTATGCTGTTGGATCATGAAAATGAACCTGAGTACGAGGTGGAGGCAATACTTAAGTCGAGGAGGTTCAAGAACCGAGAAACGGAGTATCTTGTCAAATGGAAGGGCTATCATCTTGTGGAGGCATCTTGGGTGCGTGCCTCAGAAATGGGAAACGCATCCGAGGCAGTTGCAGCGTTCGAAGGGCGACCTCAAAAGCGGAAGAAACGTTGATGGGGACATCAACCTTGGAGCGTGGGAGAGGAAATGCATACTTAACCCGGTTTAGCTAGCTCAGGAATCCGATTGCAAAAACTTGTATTGTACAAAAATTTGTTATAAAGGAAATGGGTTCCAAATATTGTGCGTCCTATTGTGTTTGGAATGGTGATGCATGGTGCGGTGGCTAGTGTGTAGAATGCATGCTAGCTTACAAAATGGGAGAGGTAAATTGGGTTAATCGTGTGTTTGCGCAGTGCCAAAATCGGGTGACTCCCATCCAAGGGGCAAGGAAACTTGCGCCTTCTTTTGGGAGTTCGCGTGCTAGTGCGCACCTGGCGCGTGCGCGTACTATAACTGCGCTACCGGGGGGTTGCCTTGTAGTGCGGGCTAACGCGGAAGCTACGTGCTTCCGTTCACGTACTATAATCGTGTAGCCTCGGGACGAAGTCGTAGTGCGGCTTCGCGTGTTCCCGTACCTCAGGCCAGCATTCCAAGGCGGACCCAATTGTAGTGATTGGGGCGCATGGTTGGTTCAAGGTTATCTTCCTAGTCAAAGAGGGTTCCAGGTGAACCCTTGCTCAAGGTGATGCCAAAAGCGGCATCATGAGCGATCGCAAGCAATGTTGTTGCAGTAAGGCGATTCGATCCTCGGGGAGGATCGTTCCTTGGCCTTGAAGTAGGCCAAGAAGAGTGCACTGGGAGGAGCTGGAGAGGCTCCACCCTTGGCCGGGACTTGGAGGAAGTCGGCCGAACTAGCTAGTGGAGAGTAGAGTCAAGTGTGGGGTTTGGTTCTTTGCCATGGGACGCCATGGTACAGAAACAAACTCCTTGATGTGGGACGCCACAACTTGGATGTTCGTTTTCTACAAAATGGACAAGTCGATGAAGACATCGACTCCCTGTTGGTAGGGGTGTGTGTCGCGACCGTTTGCCTTGAGGGCAGGGGGTCGGGACACATGAAGGGCTGCCCCTGTGGTGGGGGCAGCGGCAGCGATAGGTAAGGGGGGTTGAAGCACCCTTGAGTGCCCAAGGCACTCAGGGAAGCAGAGGCGCTCACTAGGTGGAGCCCCGCACACCGGGTTGCGGTGGGGGTGGCTCCACAAGGGGTGGTGGTAGCTTAGTGGGACTTAGTGGGGGTGGCATAGGACTCACCATGGGGGCGGAGACCTCGTGGTGGGAGTCGTGGGGAGTCTTGGGACTCATCACGGTCCATAGGGGCCGTGGTGAGCGGGCCAAGACTCACCGCGACTCACCACCGGGGAGTCGAGGGTTTTCGTGGTGGTTTCGCCATAAAATGGCATGGCTGGTTGTGGACCCCCGCGGACAGCTACAGAAGTATATATAAGGGGAGTAGTAACCCCGAGAACGGTGCAAGCCCGTTGGTGACCAAAAACTAGTGAGTAAGCGAGCGAGCCGGAAAGCGACCAAAGAGTGGGGAGCTGTTCCGGACTGCCATCTACCAAAGGGAATTCTCCTAGTCCCAATTAGGTGGAGGGTTTTAGAGGGAAGCGAAAGGGGACAGTTATGTCCCGGTGAGCAGCCGAAACTCCAAGTTGGCCCGGCGGCCAGGTTGGGAGTCAGGCGCGCGCATCAAAGCGAGTAACTATGACTTGAAGGGGAGTTTACCGAAGTGAGGTGCGCGACAGATGAGCTGGCGAAGTCCGTGATGCAGGACTTGAGGATGGGGGTTAAATCGCAGTTCCACTTGCAAAATGGACTGCTCCGGTATATGCAAAAGCGTCTCTACGTGTCGAAGGGAGGGATCAGAGATAGCCTCTTGAGAGAATGCCATGATAGCCCGCTTGCGGGCCACGGCGGAGCCAAGCGCACTGCGGCACTCTTGAAGAAAGAGTATTTCTGGCCCAAACTGAGGGAGGAGGCAGAGGAGTATGTCAAGACATGCACCACATGCCAACAAAACCGGAGCGAGTACAAAAAGCAAGCGGGCTGTTCAACCCTTGCCGATTCCAGAGGGGACTTGGGAAAGCGTCTCGATGGATTTCATGACTGCTATGCCGTTGTCAAAAGGATTCGATGCAATCATGGTGGTGGTGGATAGGTTCAGTAAAATGGGCCATTTCATCCCCACCAAGGAGACGGCAACGGCGCAAGAGACAGGGCGACTTTACTTCGCCCACGTCTTAAAGCATCATGGAGTCCCGAAGGATATTGTCTCGGACCGCGATCCAAAGTTTACGAGTAAATTTTGGAGAACACTTTGGAAGAAGATGGGGATGAGGCTGAAGATGAGCACCGCCTTCTGACCTACGACGGACGGCCAAACGGAAAGAGTGAATTCCGTAGTGAAGCAGATCTTGCGGAATTACGTGTCGGCAGACCAATCAGACTGGGTGGAACACTTAGACGCGGTAGAGTTCTGTTATAATACCACAGAACACTCCGCAACGGGAGTTTCCCCTTTCGTATTGGTCTATGGAAAAGCACCTCTGGTGCCGACAAGTTGGGCCGCCCAGGACGTTGAGGAACCGGCAGTAGCGGCGGTACTGGAAGAACGCGAGCGTTTGTTGAAGCTCGCAAAATACAACATTGCCAAAGCTAGGAAACGGTATGAAAGGCAGGCAAATCGGAAGCGGAGGGAAGTGAAGTTTGAGGTAGGCACGGAGGTCTGGTTGAACATCAAGAATTTCCGACTATCTCCGGAAGTGAGTCCAAAATTCGTACCTCCGTATGCGGGACCCTTTCACATCCGGAAGGTTATGAATGAGGATGTGTATGAATTGGAGCTGCCGGCAAACAACAAGGTGCATCCAGTATTTCACGTCTCCCTTTTGAAGCCTTACTTCAAAGATGAAGCGCGTCCAAATTGGCATCAAGTGTTGCGTCCGCCACGTGTGCTGTTGGATCATGAAAATGAACCTGAGTACGAGGTGGAGGCAGTACTTCAGTCGAGGAGGTTCAGGAACCGAGAAACGGAGTATCTCGTCAAATGGAAGGGCTATCATCATGTGGAAGCATCTTGGTGGCGTGCCTCAAATGGGAAACGCATCCGAGGCGGTTGCAGCTTTCGAAGGGCGACCTCAAAAGCGGAAGAAGCGTTGATGGGGACATCAACCTTGGAGCGTGGGGGAGGAAATGCATGCTTAGCCCGGCTTAGCTAGCTCAGGAATCCGATTGCAAAAACTTGTATGTACAAAATTTGTTATAAAGGAAATGGGTTCCAAATGTTGTGCGTCCTATTTTGTTTGGAATGGTGATGCATGGTATGGTTGGCTAGTGTGTAGAATGCATGCTAGCTTATAAAAGTGGGAGAGGTAAATTGGGTTAATCGTGTGTTTGCGTAGTGCCAAAATCGGGTGACCCCCATCCAAGGAGGAGGTTTACTATTTCATGAGCAGAAACCATGAACCATGAGCTATGAGCCGCATGAGCCGCATGAGCGGTGAGCCGAAGTCTAAGATACGCGGATTTCATGAGCGGACTTCTCCAAATTTGGAAATGCGGCAGATTAAACAAGTATTAAAATAACAGTTTTTTATTTGACCTTGCCGTTTTGGACTTTCCAGATCATGTAATGCGGCAAGATATGTCGTCAGTAACAAGTCCGCTCATGGTTTTTTATAGATCCGCTCATGGAAATAAGTGACCGTGCAACGGGAAATCCAGTATACCACTGCAAAGGACGTCGCATACTGGCCTGTATAGAGTATTCCGCGGTTTTACATGCCTTAACATTGGAATGAAGCTGACCCTTTTGCCGCGATTGAACCAATGGAGTGCACCAATACAGTCTGCAGTACTTCACAATTCTGTCTTCTTCGGGTATTTGGCGGGAAAGGTTTGCAACTGAACTGGGAAATAAAGTGCCGCATTAGGGTTCGCACGTGCGAAATTTCGGAGCGGTTTGTGTGTTGGCGAAGGCCGCCTCTACCAGTACCTACGACGATACTTGGAAATGCGGCGCCGCATTTCCTTGTCGGAGGTCGAATGAGGAAAGCAAGTTTTCGGAAAGCAGAAAAACATGAACCCTCCAACATACAAAAATACATGCACGTGGAAACAAGTGAACGATATAGTAATATCTTAGTTCGAGCAAAACAGGTTACTGGTAGGCAAGACATATGTCGGACCTTTCTGTGGCCAGAGTCTGAGCTACTGGCAGCAGTACAGTTCTACTATCCGAAAAGGATGGGCGTACCATTGTATTGGGACCGCAAGCCAAGCTCACTGGTCCCCTGGATCCATATTCAGAAGAGTGTGAACCTCCTGGGGGCTCAACCCTGGTGCATGTATGAAGTGATGAGTTGTGGAATTACAACGGAGTCTCTTTAGGTACACGTAGTGCAAATGCTTGCAAGGGCAGTATGATGCCCCCTTGTTTGCCATGATCTGGAAGTCGGTACAATTGCAGGTGGGTAATTCTGAAATGGTGATGGTGTACACCTCATTGCGAACAGCTGAGCCCGTCGTGGCCATCTGATACACACGCCCGAATCCTGGTGGGGGCACTTCTATCGAGCTCTGGATTGTACAGTTCATCCGAAGTGCATTCCTCGAGGTGCTGTCCGAATGTTCCTGTCGGATCTCCAGGAATCCTCTTCGCACCCGGGTTCCTCTTCAATCCTCCGCCTGACAGGGCGAGTCCGGACGTCCCCCTCTAGGTGTTCACCTCTTCGGTGCAGAGGCGTCCCTTTGATCTTCTCTCGCAATGCTGTCGCCCATTTCAGTGGATTCTTGGACCTCGAAGCTGTTCGTACCAACAATTCCTCCCTGTCCAGCCCAAAGCCCCATTGTTTGCCGCTCAGGAACTTGTAGTACGTGGCTTGCTGCATGATTGCTCTGTCGATGTCCTCCGTTGTGGCCGTCACTACGTCCACCAGATGTGCGGCAGAAGACGCTCGCCAGGAGGAGTGGACCGATTCTGCCATATTCGTGTTCGGCATGTCCGTGTCGGAATCCAAGCACCGCTCCTAGAAGGACACAAACAATGGTGAGGGACCAATCGAAATGTCCGTAACAGAAAGACAAATGAACGAAAATGACAGCAGCCTACCTCCCGCATGTACTGTCCGAACTGTCGATACCGAAAATGCCACCACCCCAACCAGCTGTGCAATGCTCCCAGATTGGTTGTCTCCACTGCACCTGACGTGTTCCACCAAGCCTCGATGATAGCAAACTTAACCTCCGCGTCATCAAATGTGGGTGCATCCTTCCACGCCGTACAAAGGACACGGTGTTCAGCCTGGAATGAGCTAGCAACAAATTTGGTAGTGTAGTGGGATAGACTCTGCATCCAATGGAATCCACAGGATCTCTCTTTCCCCTCCATTGGAACATTGGGGTCCTCACCGTACACACGCCGCACCGCTGCCCAGTTGGCCTGAGCGTTGTCTGCCATGAATCCCCTGAAATTGGGCTCTGGCAATCCCGCCCTTGCCATCTGCTCGTTTATGCCCTCCCACAGATGCATCTCGGACTGTGTGTCCTCCCCTTTCATCTCGCAGATTGCAATCGTCATGAGCCTCTTGGAGTGATAGTCATAAACATGCGCACCCATAGTCACCCACTGATGGTTTGTAATTCGCTTGATGTGATCAAACATCACCCAAGCATTCGACAAGTTTCCAGTTGTCATGCGAGTGACCAAGTCAACTCCACTCCCAGGCCCACACGTCGACATTTTGAAAATGTAACAACGATCGGATTCGCTGCCTTGCCCTGGAAACTTGCTACCTTGGATGTAGTCATATCCAGTCATTCGTTTCACCTCCAGGATTGAGTACATGTCCGACCCCCTGCCGAACTCCTGCTTGCAAGATACGATGTGATTCCGCACATTCGGACTACAAACGTGCGAGACGGACTCCAAGAGGTCACGCATCTCGTCTTCGGTCAAGGGCTCTCGGTCAGAACCATCTTCAGACATGATTTTGCCAAGAGCAATCTTGTGGGCTGCCTTCAGCTGAATCTGCTTTGGTCTGGCTCCGGGGCTCAATTTCACCTCCTCTTTTATGATGTCGTGTGCTTCCTGCACAGCCTCACGCATGTTGCCTCTCGCCAAGGGGTGGCAGTGGACCCCAACGTGTATGCAAGCTCTAGTCAAGTCCGGGAGCAAATGGATAACGTAATATTGCTTGGCTCTGCACATGGACATGCACGTTGGTGGTTCTTTGCAATGTGCACACTTGAAAGAACCCGCAAGAGCTTGGCTGGAGACAATGAATGGATGATGCGTTGTGCCAGTCCAATCCGTCTCGTTTCTCCGCCCTCCTTTGGAGAGAAAGTGGAAGCAGGTGGGATTGAGGCACCTCAGCTTCCCCGCACAGAGGACATATCGTACACGAACACCATCAGCAATTTTCGTGCTACTAGTCTTCGTCACACACCAGGGGTGTCCGTCATGCTTTCGATCCATGTCTGTTAACATCCCGGAGGCTTTGTTTGACGAAGAAACAGGTGGAAACTCGAAGATGACATTGCCATCGACTTCGGGAGGCAGAAACGTTACCTTTCTGACTGGGAATTTGGCATAGTCGAGAGCAGCCAGCTCGGAGCGAGAACCATCGAGGTGATGTGTCGTAGGAGCTGCACAATGGACCGGGTTGGAGTTATGCTCGAGGGCACATGCGTAGCATCTACAGAGACGTCCATGCCGGATTTGAACGACCGTGTGGAGGACATGGGTACCTCAATGCAATCATCTTCCTCGTCGGAAATGTCGAATACGTCCACACGAGAAGCTATGGAGGGTCCTGACGGTCCAGGTCGGGAATGATTATCGTTGCATACCTCTCTATTGGCAGTGGCCGCCTCTCGGTTTCCGGACTCCTTTGTGGATGGTGTGGGCAGCGACTGATTCGGAAAGGGAATGGGCATTCCCACAGCTCGGTACAGGATGGTGTCTGATGGGGGAACGTGCCATTCGATTCCGCAACCTCCGTCGTTACCTAGCACGACAATGGTCTCGTCAACCTGTCCAGGAACATCCTTACTTTCTTCTTCCAAATAAACTGTGCCCGGTTTGAGTTTGAATTTGGAACAAAGGTAAGTTTCAGTCACTCTGCAAAGTCCTCCCTCGTTTGGGATCCAGGCTCTCCCAAGTTGCGGAGGACAGCAAACTATAGCGTAGGAATTCGGAGCCATCGAACACCGCACGGAGTTGGCAAGTGCGAGGTTCAGTATAGCGACAGACCAAGGCTCACAGGCACCATGCGGAGTCCATCGACGATTGGAAGTCGCACATTGAAATGGAAAGTATTGTTTCAAGCTACATGCATGCAGGTGGGAGATGTAATTCCATAGCCAGTAAGTATGACAATGATGGCCGATTCGGCGACGAAATAACATCTCCTTACAGTTTCTCCTGAGGGTGGATCCAGCAGTATTCTCGGTGCAGACAGGAACGTTCGCACTGACAAGTGCCAGTACTGTTAGTTAAAACGGTCAGACAACCAAGTTGTGCTCATCAAGACTGGCCGCAATGTTGTTTCGGAACAATGCAACCCATTGAGGTTCCAGATTTCCCGTCCCGAGTGATTCTTTCGATTGCTGGTGGACGGAAATACGGCGCCGCATTTCTGTATTGCTTCTTGGTCATGCACCAGAGCGACGGAAATGCGGCACCGAGTTTCCGTCCGGGGGAAACCTTTATACTCTCCAGAACGGAAATGCGGTAACGCATTTCCATCCAGCAAGCACGGTATGTGAAGGTGGAACGGAAATGCGGTACCGCATTTCCGTTCTGATTGAGAATTATGAACAACGGGAACAGAAATGCGGCACCGCATTTCCGTCCGAGTCGCACTTTTCCGACATTCCAGAACGGAAATGCGGCGCCGCATTTCCATTTTGTATCTGATGCATGGAGCTGAGGGATAGAAATGCTGCAGGACATTTCCGTCCTTAAAAGACATTCATACTCTCCAGAACGGAAATGCGGTACCGCATTTCCATCCAACAAGCACGGTATGTGAAGGTGGAACGGAAATGCGGTACCGCATTTCCGTTCTGATTGAGAATTATGAACAACGGGAACAGAAATGCGGCACTGCATTTCTGTCGGAGTCGCACTTTCCGACATTCCAGAACGGAAATGCGGCGCCGCATTTCCATTTTGTATCTGATGCATGGAGCCGAGTGCGATTCCGACCGCTTGAGACATTCATACTATCCAGAACGGAAATGCGGTACCGCATCTCCGTTCTGACTGAAAATCGTGAACCATCGGAACTGAAATGCGGCAGCGCATTTCCATCCGAGTCGCACCTCCCAACATTCCAGAACGGAAATGCGGCACCGCATTTCCGTTCTGATGAAATATCCTGAAACATCGGAACTGAAATGCGGTACCGCATTTCCGTCGGAGTCGCACCTTCCGACATTCCAAAACGGAAATGCGGCGCCGCATTTCCGTTTTGTATGTGAGGCATGGAGCTGTGGAACGAAAATGCGGCACAACATTTCCGCCAGCGTCAGACGTTAATACTCTACAGAACGGAAATGCGGTATCGCATTTCCGTTCTGACTGAAAATCGTGAGCAACGGGAACAGAAATGCGGCACCGCATTTCTGTCCGAGTCGCACCTTCCGACATTCTAGAACGGAAATGAGGCGCCGCATTTCCGTTTTGTATATGAGCCCTGGAGTTGTGGGACGGAAATGTGGTGCCGCATTTCCATCCATGTGAGACCTTCAAACTTTCCAGACCGGAAATACGGCACCGCATTTCTGTTCAGGTGAGACCTCTATACTTTCCCGAACGGAAATGTGGCACGGCATTTCCGTTCATCAACTAACGTATGTGAAGGGGGAACGGAAATGCGGTACCGCATTTCCGTTCACATTGAAAATCATGAACCACGGGAACTGAAATGTTGTGCCTCATTTCCGTCCGAATCGCACCTTTCGACATTCCAGAACGGAAATGCGGCGCCGCATTTTCCTTTTGTATCTCATACATGGAGCTGTGGGACGGAAATGCGGCACCGTATACCGGCTGATTTCTTACTTTACGGATGACGTCCGAATCTGGTTAATTTTGGTTAATTACCCTACTTGGATCTTTGGTTTATAAGGTCATGAGGTTTCTATCCTAATGAATGCCAAATGATTTTCATCCCTATCTAGATGTCATCCCTGGCGGATGACACAAGGATGAAAAATCGGGATTTTATCAACCGTTTGTTGATGGAGCTCATCCCGTGCGGATGAAATCGCGGGGAAATAGCTTCATCTCCTCCCTGCCCTAATTTTCTTCACAACAATCGTGCTTAAGGTTTGCTGGAACTGAGGGATGGTGGCGGAGTGCGCATTGAGCCGATTCAGGGCCTTTGATTACTATGGTGCTGCGTAATTAAGGTCTGCAGGGTTTCTGGCAAGATTCCAGTACTTTCTTCCTCTCTTGGGGTGCGCAATGGCGGCAGTGCCTTCAATTTCCCTGTGGCGGTTGTCTCTCATGTTGGCGGGCGATCTACTCAGCTTGTGATCGTTTGTTGTGCCCTTCATTGATCATTAAGATACAACGGCACATCTTAAGACCTCAGGGAAGTGAATGAACCTGTTAAAATGCTTGGGCAATCCACTCTTTTTGTGTTTTGTTGTTTGTTGGTCTTGGGAGCCATTTTGCAGGCTTCTCTTCCGCAAACCATCAAGGTGATGGCTTGTTTATGCTCTGATTTCTTTCTACTCCTGCTTTGGAATGCATGTTGTACAGCGATAACAAGCGTGAGACCTGTGATTCACCTGGGGTTCCACAATCCTTACTAACCTGTCGGTTTTTGTGGGGGCTTGTGATGGGACCAGGTGAGGGTCCTCACTTAATATGATTCTTTGAGCTTGAAGTTGAATGAAATCGAGCTACTGATGCGACGCCGCAACTTCTGTATCTTTGGGGGAGAAGACCTCTTTCTGCCTCTTTGCATTGATCTTTCTGGCCTTTGTTCTTAACCTTCTATGGTGGACAACGATTCATTAGGATATTTCTCTCTTGTTCCCTGTGGCCTTCTGTTGTGACACCGGAGCAATTATATGACGAGCTAGTTGTTTTAAGATATCTAGTACCAAGCAGCAAAGTGGGGAAGCTCTGTTTTTTGACCAAACAATGTCATTTATTATAAACCTTGGAAAGCCTGGATTCTGTTACGAGCAGGCTGTTTTAGGACATTTGGTGCCATGCAAAATTGTAGGGTGGCTCTTCTTCGACCTGACCTTAGGCCAGTAAATGTTAAGAGTCTAAGGAGATTCCTTGGACAAACCAGTTATTACAGAAGATTTGTCAAAAAGTATGCACAGATAGCAGCACCATTGAGCAAGCTTCTGAAGAAAGATGCAGTGTTTGCATGGACAGCTGAATGTCAACAGGCTTTTGAGGAACTTACATTGTCAGTAACAACTACACCTGTGCTGATTAACCCTCACTGGCATGTAGTATTTCATGTTCACTGTGATGCCTCAGGAGAAGCGTTGGGAGCGGTGTTAGCCCAAAATGTTACAGGAAATATAGATTCACCTGTGTACTATGCTAGCAGGTTGATGAACAGTGCTAAAAGGAACTATAGCACAACTGAAAGAGAAGCAGTGGCAATGATTTATGCAGTCAAGAAATTCAGACATTACCTATTGGGAAGAAAGTTTATGTTTTATGTGGATCACCAGGCTCTGATATATCTGGTGAACAAACCTTTGATAAGTGGAAGGATAGCAAGGTGGTTAATAATCTTGCACGAGTTTGAGTTCGAAGTTGTTTACAAGCTTGGCCGTTTGCATCTTGTGGCAGATCATTTGTCACGCCTAACAACAGGAGAGCCCGCCACAGGAGTAGACGACCAATTGCCTGATGCGAGTTTATTTGCAATGGAGGTGCAAGGAAGTGCATGGTTAGATTGGCAGTGGCCAATTAGATACTATCTTACTCATGGTCAGTGCCCACCTAGTTATGGTAAGGAGCAGAGGAAGAGAATCGCTATCAAGGCTTTACCTTACACTATGGTAGAAGGCAGAATGTATAAGCTAGGACCTGATGGAGTACTTAAACGATGCTTGTACCACCATGAAGTAAATAAAGTTTTGGAGGAAGTTCATAAAGGAGTGGCTGGAGGACATTTTGGAGAAGAGACTACCAGTAGGAAGATACTACTTGCAGGTTACTGGTGGCCTACTTTGTTCAAGGATGTACACAAGTATTGTCAGAGTTGTGATGAATGTCAGAGGCTGGGACCCTTGCAGAGATCTGGGAAGATGGCTTTGCATCCTACGATGTCTATTGAACCATTTCAGAAATGGGGACTAGACTTTGTTGGACCAATTAACCACCGGCCAAGAATACACAGAACAAGTATATAATTACAGCCACTGATTATACTACGAAGTGGGTGGAAGCTAAAGCTCTGAGGGACAACAGAGCTAAGTCCACAACAAGGTTCCTATATGAGAACATACTTACACGATTTGGCTGTCCCTTGGAATTTATCAGTGACCAAGGAAGTCACTTCAGTAATGAGACCATTGAACTATTGACTAAAGAGTTCATGATTGTGCATAGGAAGAGTACAACGGATTACCCACAGGGTAATGGGCAGGCAGAGGCTACCAACAAAATACTATGTACTATCTGTGCTAAGATAGTCAATGCAAACAGAACGGATTGGGGGGGCTACTATTTCATGAGCGGCATGAGCATGAGCGGAAAAAAAAAACATGAGCGGGCCAAATTGTGTCCACGGAAATAGGGTTAGGAGGCACGGAAATAGGGTCATGTGGACTCATCATAGCAATGAAATGCAACATTTTATTGCAAATTTGGTGGCAAGCCACGTCTATACAAGTGTGTCCTAACTGTCATAGCAGGAATGGGAACTACTCTCCTACACCTTCCGAGGAACTTGGCCCTCCTTCTTCCTCATCCCCCTCATCCCCCCCATCCTCCGAGCTCTGTGATGCATCGATTGCAGTATGCCTCTCAAAAATGCCGTCCTCTCCTTGGGGGACTGTCCACCTCACCTCCTGGGAATCTTCTGCCTCTTCTCCCCCACTTTCCTCAGCAGAATCCAACACAAATCTACGAGCCCAACGGGCTCTAATAGCTGTTGCCTCCTCCCTCATCTTCATTTTCTTGAGGCTTGCCTCGTCTAAAATCTGTTGTACACGACTAGGTTCGAAACACCTCCTAATGGACACCAAAGCAAGCCGGGCAGCATAAGTAGGAAGGATGTAGTCCCTTTCAGGACTAAGCATGAAATCCCCCCTGGCAAAAAAAGGCACGTTCCTCCTGCCCATGAACTCCGGTGTAGACGTCCCTCCTGCAGTACTTGGATCCTACAGTAAGAACAAATCCACTTCAAGAATGTCAATACTAGCAGAAGCAGAAAGGGTTTTCAATGAAATAAGAGAGCGAAGGGAGGTGCCTCACGAAATCTGGAGGCAACTTACAATGCGACCACTCACTTGTACACCGGGGGCTCCTCGGCCTCGATCCCAACTTGTTCCTCCCCCTGCTCCTTCTCGGATTTTTCCTCATCCTCCGAGGATGTCTCTTCCTCTTTCAGCAGACGTTCAGCCGCTGCAAGTTCCGAGTTGTGGAGGGCAGTATCTAGCTCGAAGGCGAACACATGCCTATCGGACAACGTCCCTGCCCACATTGAAGCACCTGAGGAACAAAACGGGCGGTTAATAGCTTGCGGCATGCAATTGCAATCGGTCTAGGGGACAAACTGAGCACGTGAAGGCTTACCCGTGCCGCATGTGAGGTCCAGAATCCGCCCTTGGACATCCGAGCACGTCTCCATGAGGGTTTGGATGAAAGCAGGGCTCCGGGTCCGGCTGTACCGGCACGGTTTGCCTGTCTTTGTGTCCTTCGGCATACTGGAGTGGGGCACATAGTTGTAGAGGACATTGTAGGTAAAAGGGTCCACAGCGGCATCAACAAGACGACCGTCGTTGCGGAATTTGAATGTAGACCCTCTCTTCACAAAGCAATATGCCTCAAACACCAATGTCTGCACATCCAACAAAATAGGGATCAACTCCGGGATCTTGTTTAGATACACCACAATATAAGGTGAATGCAATAGATTGATAACTTACACTTTGGCCCTCTGTTCGCAACCCCTGTGTATTGATGCAGAACCATTTTCTGAGGAGGACCGGGTGACACTTTTCGGTGTCCACCTTGCCACCGCATTCTCTGTGGTCTTCCCTCTTGTGGCAAGGACAACCACACATCCACCGTCATCCAGAAGCATCCCCGCCAGCCCAAACCCGGCTTTCCAGTAGTCCTCAGTAAACCTGTTCCAGGTGGGCACACCATCCAGGCCCTCCAGCAGCTCCCCATCTGGAATGTCGAGGAGAATCATGTCGCAAGCTCTCTCCACCTCAACCCCCCCCCCGAGTGCTCTTGCAATCCGTGCTCACAGCCGTGAAGAATTCCATCATGGCTTCAAAACCAGGGGTGTCTTTAGGCTCTGTACCGGCAGCCCTCTTCTTGGCTTTCCCCTTCTGCTCCGCCAAAGACTTGCTGTGTGCCACCTTCTTCGCCCTGGCAGCGAGAGCGTCAAGGAAGCTCTCGTTGACGCATTGGATGATGGTTGGAGGTTCTAGCTTTGGCCTGTGCGTAAACGTCACCACCGAATACCGCCGTGTAGGCTCGCCCTCAAATGCCAACTTCTTGGCAGAGCCAGTCCCACTCCGAACTGACTTGGGAACCCGGATGACCGGTGACTGGGTAGCAGCAACAGCAGTCGCAGGACCTTGAACAAAGTCGTCGTCCGAGTCACTCTCTTGGGTCCCCTCCTGCGCCTGCTCCGATGCCCCGATGGTTTTCTGTTTTTTGGGTGTTACTGCACTCACCTGTTTCCTTGTCTTTTTCCTTTGGCCTTTACTCTTCTCATTCAATTTCTCCTGAATTCCTGCCTGAGCAAGCTCTGCCGCTTTCCTGGAGTTCGCAAGCGCTTTTGCCTCTTTTGCACCCAGCGGAGGCAGCGGAGCCCGGTTTCGTCGGGCCTCAACATCCAGCTTCAATTGAAACTCGGATGGGTCGAGCATGCCGGGCGGAAGGTCCACATACCAAGGGCAATCACGCAAATGTTCCAGATGCCACTCCTTCACAATATCGTCAGTGTACATGGAGTCAGCCCCAGGGTTCCTCCATGCCAGGAAGAATGGTGGCTCGAAAGACAGATGACCTTTCTCCAAAAGGGAGAACTTGCAGTACCTGCATTCATGAAAAACACAATGAGGTCCCTGAACTGCAAATTCGGCACCATTTTCCCAGGTTGGGCGGATCTGAGTGGGCCTAGAAATGGAAAAATGGCGCCGAATTTCGGTTTTCGGTGACTGCCACCCTAGGGACTTAGCCATCTTGGGAGCCCTGAACTGGAAATTCGGCGCCATTTTTCCCGGTTTGGCCGAAGATGGCTAAGTCCCAGAACGGCAATAGGGCCTAGAAATGGAAAAATGGCGCTGAATTTCCAGTTCAGGGCCAGCCACCCTACGGACTTAGCCATTTTCGGAGCCCTGACTGGAAATTCGGTGCCATTTTCCCAGGTCCGGCCCGAAAATGGCTATGTCCCAGAACAGCAATAGGGCCCAGAACTGGAAAAATGGCGCCGAATTTCCAGTTCAGGGCCAGCCACCCTAGGGACTTAGCCATTTTCGGAGCCCTGACTGGAAATTCGACGCCATTTTCCCAGGTCCGGCCCGAAAATGGCTAAGTCCCATATGGCCTTGACCTGGAAAAATGGCGCCGAATTTCCAGTTCAGGGCCAGCCACCCTAGGGACTTAGCCATTTTCGGAGCCCTGACTGGAAATTCGGCGCCATTTTCCCAGGTCCGGCCCAAAAATGGCTAAGTCCCATATGGCCTTGACCTGGAAAAATAGCGCCGAATTTCCAGTTCAGGGCCAGCCACCCTAGGGACTTAGCCATTTTCGGAGCCCTGATCTGGAAATTCGGCGAAAAATGCAAGGACTGTAAGGAAGGCATCGCGTATGTACCTGTATAGAAGGTGCATTGCTGCTTTGTCCGCGTTCGGCTGGTCGGTGAACTCGTGGCTCCGGCGGGCATGTGGTATCTCCCGAAAGAATAGGTCGGTTTTGTAGAGCAGAAAGTACCTCGTCACATAGTCGCGTAGGCTCTCTGCTGCAGGAGAAATCTCCATCTTGAACTGATGTGCTTGTGTGTCCAGCTGCTCTTGCACATTCGTCGTCACCTGTGGAGATTCTCCATCAGATCGCATTGCTGCAAAAATACAATGAATCCACCCCCTACAAGAGTAGAAGCGCCAAACGAAGCGCGGGGAAGTACCTGAAACCACCATGTCATGCGGTTCATCCACATGTCAAATGTGGGGTCAGACAGTTTGTCCGGTTTGGGGAAGCTCCACATGTCCCTTGTACTTTGGGAACCATTCCAGATTTGGAGCCACCGGGTCTGTCCAACCACCCAGCATATTCGTAAGCGCCAAACACCACAAAAACGAGTTGTTGCCACCACAATTTGGTTAAGAATGTATCACCTTTTCTGCACCATCCACACAGGATGTGGCTAGACGATGGAGCTTCTCCAATGTCATCGTGGGCTTCAGAGCGCGGGAGTAGTGCTTCCCCACCTCTACCAGAAAGTAGGCACCAAGGGCAGGATCAGCTATGGCCACGTACTTTACCATCCGCGACTTGTACTTTATGCGGGCCCTCACCTCCACAGCTTTGAGATACGATTCGAGTGCCGGAAGGGTTAGATTCTTCTCCTCTGACTCCATGTAGAACCTCCGCGCATGTGCCAAATCCTGCTGAATTTTCGTCTGTCAAGAATGCGCACATAAGATTAGAGATCCTGCTCAATCGACTTGCGCAGGAGGTCGGCACTGAGCGAATTGGCAAACTCTTGCACCCCCTGCTTCCCGACATCCTTCACTCGGAAGAGCATATGGGACAAGTTGGTGGCAATGAAGGCATTCTCAGTCACCCTGCAATGCCACATTTCCATCAAATAATTCTGAAATGGGAATTTACAACAAATATGAGGATTCGCAATGAAATGACTTACAATCGGATGGGTCCAAAAGCAAGAGGCGTTGTAACTAACGAGTTGATGTCCGCCATTGCAGCTTTGAGAAGACTGCGATCTTTGGGCCCCGCAACCTTCAGCACAACACACTCCACGGCGAAATGCCAATCGAGGTCATTGGGGTGGGCTTCGGCTATGTGCTCCATCCATGCCAGGAGGCGATGATTGCCGTCCCACACGTAAAACATCTTTCCGGACAAGTGCTGGAAAAGAGGATCAGTAACAATCGATCTCTCGAACTCCTCATTTCGCCTTTGCCAATGGGGACCCCATTTGTCCACCTCATCGGAAGTGTGGGCACGGGAAGCTCCGTGGTCGTTCTCAATGGAAACGTAAAACGCGGCAGACCCCATTTGATATCCATCCCGGAAAGAGAATTTCAGCTTGTCGATATCGCCTGGGAGGGCAGGTCTCACCACCTACAAAGACACCAAGTGACAAAGGGGAATTCAAAGCTTGGCCGGGTACACCATGCCCCCCAGCACCCGGCCAATGTTGCTGTGGGTTGCCTCCAACATCTTGGCAGCGGCCAACTTCATATCCGCCTCCGACATGACGTCTGCTGCAGAGGGGTTCTTCGGCAGCCCACCAGGACCGCCAAATCCAGCCTGTATGCTGCGGGTTTGGGGCCTGGGGATGTCCGGGAGGATGTCATCCTGGTCAGAAAGCTCGGCGTCATCCTCCTCAACATGGTGAACCACCGGCAAAACCACCTCGACTCGACTCTCCCTGTCTCTACTGCCATCTCCCCGGCTTCACCTCGAACTTGCACAATCCGTGCTCTTTGTGGTGTTCTTTCCTCTCCTCCACTCTCCACCGTATGGGTAATTGCAGGGGCTGCTCTTGTCCGCGATGGTGTAACCGGTGTGTTACTGCCTCTTTGTGGTGTCTTGGAGGGATCCACCGTCTCTGTGCGTCCCTCACTTACATTGGCATCTGTCATTTGGGCACCCCTAGCCTCTTCAATGGCCTTTTCTCTTTCCTCCTGGCTAGCCTTCTGTCTCGCCTGTTCTTTTGCCCTCTCTTTTGCCCTCTCACGGGCTTTCTGTTTCTTACTAGGGCTAGCAGCAGGGGAGCCCTCCAGGACGACCACCTTTGATTGAGGAGAAGGAACACCCTCGCGCGCACTGCTCACTCCCCCCTCTGCAGCCCGTGACGGCTCTCTCACCGGGGATTGCATGTGCTTAGCTTTCTTCTTCTTCTTTGCGTGGGCGGGCCCTACTGCATGTGCATCAACAACCTCCATTGCCGGATCTGCTGTCCTCACGTCCTCATGCCCTTCACCTGCCATGCCGCCTGCACCAACCTCCCCAATGCCTATTCTGTCGTACCCTCGCTGCAGGTCCTCCCGTCCACCAACAAAAGGTTGAAGTTTGCCCTCTCGCCCCAAGTTGGGCGATTCAAACATGCGATGAGTTGGAGCGGTCGATGATACCACCAGCGTGTCGGGCTCGTCGTCACTCTGTCATTCCCAAAATCGTCAGAACCAACATCGGTGCCAAAACCAGCATCGCAACGAGCAGCGCAACAATCGTGGAACAACAATGAAAACAAAACAAGTTTAGGAAGTATGGAGTGCCATGGAACAACAATGAAAACAAATCCAACCAATGCCTAAGAATGACATGCACAAGCAGCCTTCTCCAGAGCTGCCGGCTTTGCACACGCATTGCAAATTATCTAAGATTCACTCAACCGGTAATATGAAACACGATGAACAAATGATCAGGAATTCCATAAGACGGGAAAACAGGGTGAAATGTTTTGAAGGCACTTCATCTTCTCAGCTCAGCATGGATTTCCTTAATTTTTAACCACTCAGACCTTGATCATTCTTCGCAACAACTGCTGCTTTTGCGATGCAGCCATACGCTTCCAGCGATGCCAGGATGAAGATGCAAAAACAAATCGAAACAACAAAGCGAAAGCGAACAAAGCGAAAGCAGAAGTGGCTTGCCTGAGAGTACTCGGCTTCAGTTGGCGCGGGTTGTGAGCAAGACACTGGAATCTCCTGCTGGAGCTCAAGTTTGGCCATGCGAGAGATTGGCCGTCGTCCGTAGTACAAAGCTTTCAACTTCCGCCGCGGTCTGGATGTGAGGTCTCTCTCAGGAGAGCCACGCCCTTCAGGCGGCATAAGTCCCAGCCAAAATGGAAAAAGATCTCTGTTTTTTGGGGTACATGCCTCGAATAGAAGTTAATCCAAGATTAGCATCAGATTTAGGGTACGTATCGAGGAAGCCATGTGTCGCCAGCCCGAATAAAAACGGACGGCGGTGGACATTTAATGCCCAACTACGCAATTAAATGTCGGATAAAGCCCTCCCTGTTGGATGAAATATGACGCAACTCGGCCCGGAATTTCCAACATAGAGGTAATTCGAAGCGCAGCAGAATAGAATTCCGGCGCCGGATTTCCATCCTGCAGGTAATTCGGAGCGCGGATGGATGGAAATCTGGCGCCGGATTTCCATCCGCCAGGTACGGCGGCGTGCAAAATTTCCGTCATGCAGGTAATTCGGAGAGCAGCAGGATGGAAATTCAGCGCCGAATTTCCATCCTGCCAGGTAGGGCGTCGCGCGTTATTTCCGTCACGCAGGTAATTTGGAGCCAGATGGATGGAAATCCGGCGCCGGATTTCCATCCTGCCAGGTAGGGCGGCGCGCGAAATTTCCGCCACGCAGGTAATTCGGAACGGATGGATGGAAATCCGGCGCCGGATTTCCATCCGCCAGGTTGGTCGGAGAGCGGATGGATGGAAATCCAGCGCCGAATTTCCATCCAGCAGGTAACTCGGATCGCTGGCGGATGGAAATTCGGCGCCGAATTTCCATTCGCCAGGTAAGTCGAAGCGCCGAATTACCTTCCTGTAGGTAATTCTGAGCGTGGCCGCTTGGTTTTTCGGAGAAAAACAAACTAAACTGTTAGTTTTGTGGCTGAAGTCCACTTTTAGACACGTTTTTCATGGAATCCTTGACTGCTACAGGGAAATCCGAACGGCCTCGGACAGAAATTCGGCGCCGTTTTTCCATCCTAGGAGGTTTTTATATCGTCCAATTTTGGGCCTCACCACCCGACCGGACTACCTTTGAGGGGGCCCGGATGGAAGGTGCCGGCCTCTCCGCCCGAGGCGACTTTGTCCGGGCGTCCCCTGTTGGATATTCGGTGCCGAATTTCCGTCCGGGGGTTGAAATGTGACGGCCGGGTGCCGGCCTCTCCCCCCTCCCCGACTGCATCCGAACGGCCCCGGATGGAAATTCGGCGCCGAATCTCCATCCAGGGGATGCTCTCTGCCCGCGCCGGCCTCTACGCCCGAGGTGACTTCATCCGGGCTTCCCCTGTTGGATATTCGGTGCCGAATTTCCGTCCGGGGGTAGTAATGTGAGGGCCAGGTGGCGGCCTTTCCCCCGAGCCGACTGCATCCGAACGGCCTCGGATGGAAATTATGTCGGCCAGTTTTTGGCCTGACCCCCCGACACGACTTCCTTTGGGGGGATCCGAATGGAAATTCGGCGCTGAATTTCCATCCGGGGGTTGTTCTCTGTCCGACAGGTTCCGGCCTCTCTGCCTGAGGCGACTTCATACGTGTGGCCCCTGCTGGATATTCGGTGCCGAATTTTAATCCGGGGGTAGTAATGTGACGGCATGGTGCCGGCTTCTCCCCTTCAGCCGACATCATCCGGACGGCCCCCACTTTCTGACTGCATACCGTTGGCAGTTATTGTGCAAAGACCAGGGGCCGCATTCCTGAGACAAGGTTCATTAACACTCTGACTGTGGATTTTTGAGATAGTTGGCTCCCTGGATTTGGATCAGGCTTCGTCGCTCGGACAAATAGGCACCGCATGCCTTCCCATCGCTGCATCCCCCTTCTACCAGGGAGCTTGCCCGCACGCCATCCTGGGAGTCTTGTGTGCACATCTCCCATGGCGGAAAACCCGAGCGCTACAGTGTACTGCCCTCCTCACGAGCATAGAGCTTCATTTCCGTGCACATCTGTCGGGTGATGGAGAAATATCTGTGCGTTCGATACCACCTGAAACCGGGGTCGGTTTTTTTGGAGGAGGAAAGGAAGGACTCAAACGGCGTTGTTGTCGAGAGTATTGTTGTGCTCCACAATGATTTCGGCGATGGCAGGGAATGGCGAGTTCCACCATCGGACAACGTCATATACAGGGCTGTTGGGGACTTCATTTGCCCGCCAAATGCACCTTCTATCCTGGCGCCTTCCATGAAACAATCCGTGAATCAGAGAGTGGCTACCTCAAAGAGAGAAGTCCGCAACGAAGTAAATCCAGAGCCGAACCCATCCATGAAGACGAGCGAGAACCGGGTTGTTCACAACCTGTCCGACTCAGACGAGGTCATGGAAGTTCCGAGGTCGTCCTGGAGATCAGGCAAGTCCTCAATGGACGTCAGTGGACGAGGGAGTCATATTCCCAGCACGAGCACCGCAGTTCGATCTATTCTTGAAATTCTGCAAGGGCTTCACATGGAGGGACACCGCTCGGAGCTGGCCGGGCTGGACTACAGCAAGTTCGCAATTAAATCGGTTACATGCCTTCCCGCAGACGTCGACGGTAATATCTTCTTTGAGTTCCCTCCTCGGACGGACTACTCGAGGGCGTCCGGAATGTTGACAGATATGGATAGAAAACATGATGGTCATCCTTGGTGCGTCACCAAAACCACCAGCATGAAGATGCTCGATGGTGTGCGGGTGCGCTACGTTGTTTGTGTGGGCGCGTTGCGGTGTTTCTCCCCGACTTGCTTCCATTTTAAATCCAGAGGTCACAGGAACGAGACCGATTGGACAGGCACAGCTCATCAACCATTTCGAGCTCAGGAGAAGGTTCCGAACTCCACATTTAAGTGTGCGCATTGCAAAGAACCACCACACTGCATGTCTGTTTGTAATGCCAAGCAGTTCTATGTGTTGCACCGTTTTCCTGACCTCACCCGAGCTTGCATACAGGTTGGTTCCCATTGTCATAAATTGGCGAGGGGGAACTCGCGGGAGGCTGCCCACGAGGCAAAGCAGCTCGTTCAGGAGGAGGTTAAGTTGAGACCGGGTGCCAAACCCAAACAGATACAGCTCCAAGCCGCCCATAAGATGGCATTGGCCAGAATTATGTCGGAAGACGGCTCCGATAGAGTTCCTCTTGATGAGAAGGAAATGGAGGCATTGCTGGAGTCGGTGTCCCACGTATGTTCACCAAATGTCTGAAACCACATTGTCTCATGCAAACAGAAAATTGGGCGTGGCTCGGATATGCACTCCATTCTGGAGGTGAAGCGACGATGTGGATATGACTACATTCATGGAAGTAGGTTTCCAGGACAAGGGACTGAGGCAGATCGTTGTTTCGTATTCAAAATGTCCACGTGTGGACCTGGCAGCGGCTTCGAACTGGTCGACAGGATGACGAGTGGGAACTTGTCAAACAGTTGGGTCATGTTCGACCATATCAAGCGAATTACAAATCACCAGTGGGTGACAATGGGTGCACATGTCTACGACACCCACTGCAGGATGCTAATGACAATTGCTATTTGTGAGATGAAAGGAGAGGACACACAATCGGAGATGCTTCTTTGGCAAGGAATAAACGAACAGATGGCCAAGGCGGGATTGCCCCCTCCCAATTTCCGTGGTTTCATGGCGGACAACGCACAAGCAAATTGGGCTACCATCCGAAGGGTGTACGGGCAAGACCCCAATGTTCCCATGGAAGGCAAGGAGAGATCTTGTGGGTTCCATTTTCTGCAGAGCCTTTCGTAGTACACAACCAGGCTCGTGGCGCCAGATTTCAGAGAGGAGCACCGTTCCATGTGTCTTGCGTGGAAGCGCGCTCCCACCTTGGATGATGCAGAGACACAGTTTGCATGTATACGGGCTTGGTGGACATCGTCAGGTGCTGTAAGGAAATCAGACGAGAGAGCAATGGTTAGTTGGCTAGCATGGTGGCATTATCGTTTCCTCCAGTTCGGCGACTATATGCGGGAGGTGAGTTGCACGAATTCGCGTCCCGTAGAATATTATTCTTGGCATTATTTGTAACTTGTTTGTAACCTCAACATGTGCTTGTGCAGGAAATGTGTCTCGACTCCGACACCGACATGCCCACGACAAACATGGCCGAATCAGTGCATTCTTCCTGGCGTGCCTCCTCTGCGGCGCATCTGGTGGACATCCTCACTGCCACAACGGAGGACATTGTGAGGTCAATTATGCAGCAATGCAGGTACAACGAGTTCTTGAAAGGGAAACAGTGGGGCTTGGGGCCGGACAGGCGGGAAATGCTGATGCGGACTGCCTCCAGATCCAAGAATCCTCGGAAGTGGGCGGCGGCCTTGCGACTTGACGAGGCACCTAGCGGGGAAGAGGATTCATGGCGAGCTGACAAGAATATTCGCACGCTCCCTCGTGGTCCCGTGATGTTGCCCAATGAGGTCTCGTCGAGCACCGCAAGTCCTGCACGTTCAAGATCGCCATCTCCTTTGAGCACAGGACACGTGCCCAAGGAACATAACGAGCCATCTGTAGTAACGCAGTACAACATACCCATTGTGGAGACAAGAGTGTCGGAGTCACAGTGGAGAATTGCAAGGACATTGTCGGCATTTCGAGGGAAGTGCTGCGCCATTCGGGTGGATACAAGAGCACGCTGTGGTGAGATGATTCGGAGGAACCCACATGGTGCTGTACCTGCACCTTGTTTCAGCGGCAGATTTTTTACTCCCACATTTGCTCACGCCACAACGCAGACGTTTTGGTTCTGTAGGCACGACATAATGACCTGTGTATTTGGCAAGCCCAAATACGGGATTCAGGGAATGCCGGAGCCTCCGGGCGTCTGGCCTGTTGCACCAGGTTGCAGCCTCTCTCAGAATGAGGCGGATGCTCTATCTGCAGCAGGATTGCAGACTGCTCGGTCCAGTAGAGACAGATTGAACAATTCTGCACATCCCACAATGCGATTCGGAAGAGTGAAGAGACGACACCCTCCCAACAAGTTGAATGAGACTCGGATTGCCAATGCTCTTGGGATGGCTTGCACTATTCAGAGCTCCGTGGACGTACCTCCACCCGGCCTTGGGCGCATTTATCGGATGGCAACGGCCGGCTCGGCTGTACGCGACGATGTATACACAATTACGATTGGAGTGGAGCCGACTTGCAATTGTACGGACTTCTCCTTGATGGAAGTAAAGAAGGGTTCAAAGTATTATCCGTGCAAGCATCTGTATTACATTTACCTGAAGAGGTTGAGGATGAACGTGACTATTGATGACTTTAGTCATGCACCGGTGTTGAGCGTGAACGAGCTGCACAAACTCCTCCTTAGGGATTCCAGAAATCATTGATGGGGCAAAGGGAATCCTCCATATGGATATTTTCAATTGCATTTTCATGTATCAGATTTTTTTTTGCAGTGTAATGAAATGCACCCCAAAACTCCTGGAATGAGGCAATATTCCATTCAAACTGAGATCCAACAGAAGCAGTTGTGGGGCCATTTCTGGAAAAATGGCGCCGAATTTCTCTATTTTGGGCCGAAAACTGGCTAAGTCCCAACATGCACTGGTACCCCTGTGTCAGGAAAAATGGCGCCGAATTTCCCTATTTTGGGCCGAAAACTGGCTAAGTCCGAACATGCTCGGGAACGATGTCTGGAAAAATGGCGCCGAATTTCCAGTTACATGGCCCAGAACTGCCCAACATCTGTGCAATCCCCGGCACCATGTACCGAAATTCGGTGCCACATTTCCAAATTTTGGGCTTACACACCTGTCATGAGGGGACCTATAGACGCGGAATTCAGCACCATTTTTCGCCAGAGAGACCTATTACCGCGAAATACGTCGCGATTCTTTCCGGTTACGGACCCTATTACCGCGAAATTCGGCGCCATTTTTGCACATGTCGCTGGGAATTGGCATGAGCGGAAGACGAAATATCATGAGCACAACTCTCAAAACTACAATTTCCCCTTCAAAGTGCCGAATAATATATTTGTTTTTTCTGACACATTCCATTAAATTAATGTTTTATAATGTTTTTTATTTTCGAAATTTGTACTTCTGCTCATGAAAGCCGATTGTCTTGCTACTCCGCTCATGCCGCTCATGCTCATGAAATAGCTAACCTCTTGGACAGCTATTGGTTGTGGCACCTTATTGTAGACACAGGCTGTATCAAGCAATCAATCGAATTGCCCATGTGACAGGAAACACAGACCTGAACAGCAAGGTGACCAGTTATAATGTGAAGCCGGAAGGGCGAGAAGGAGTCATGGACTTTGATGATTCTATGCCAGTAATCCAATTGAGAATTGGAAGCAAAAGATGATCTTTATGATCACAGTAACTGTGTTGAAGATGGATGAAGTCATGGAGGCTTACTCCTTATTATTGGGACATCCGTGGCTGAAACATGTCAGGGTATTCCATGACTGGAATTCTCAGTTACTAACTGTGCATAATGGGATGCACAAGATACAAATTACCACTAAGAAATCTAGTAGATTACCTGCTACGAGAAGACCTCGAGGGGTCAGGGAGTATGACTGGAGGGGAGGACTGGATGAGGAGCAGGAAGCTACTCTATTCGCTGCACACCCAAAGTGGGAGCAGGTTGCAGAGATGCGGTTGGAAGGCCTAAGTTGTTTAAAAGGTATCTGCTGTGGTGTAGTGACAGCAACACCAATTGAAGGTGAAATAAGCAGTTACCCACCACATTTTTATGAAGAAAGAGAAGGAGAAATGGAAATACTAGAGGAACCAGCCGCTGTGAGTTTACAGGATGAAGTGGTGACTGGTTGGACAATCACAGCTGATGAGCAGGTAAGAGAAGTGAATGTGGGAACTGAAGAGGAACCGAGGATGGTGAAGGTAGGGGCTGATTTGGAGCCAAAATTCTTTGAGGAAGCTAAGAGTTTGTTCATCAAATACAAAGATGTATTTGCTTGGAGCTACGAGGATCTAAAAGGGATACCACCTGAGATCTGTCAGCATAAGATTGAACTGGAACCAGGGTCAGTACCAATCAAACAGGCAAGGTAGAGAATGAATCCCAACTATGCACATAAGGTTGGAGAAGAGATCAAGAAGTTGGCTGAGGCTAAGTTTATATACCCGATAGAGTATACAACTTGGTTGTCACCCATTGTGATAGTTCCCAAGAAGAATGGTAAACTGAGAGTTTGTGTGAACTATAAGAAGTTGAATGCTTGCACGAAGAAAGATCATTTCCCTTTGCCATTCACAGAAGCGGGTATTGGACACTGTGGCAGGCCATGAGATGTACTCATTCATGGATGGCTTCAGTGGTTATAATCAAGTGCAAGTGGCAGAAGAAGACCAGGGAAAGACGGGTTTCATCACAGACTGGGGTGCTTATGTATACAAAGTCATGTCTTTTGGACTTTGTAATGCACCAGCAATCTTTCAGAGAGTGATAAGTGAATCTTTTCATGAGTATCTGGATGATTTCATGCAGGTGTTCTTGGATGATTTTCAGTGTGTACAGCTCTAAGAATGAGCACTTGCATAAATTGGAGTTATGTTTGGCCAGATGCAGAATGAGAGGTCTAGGCCTGAATCCAGATAAGTGTACTTTCTGTGTGAACTCAGGGGTGCTTCTGGGACACATTGTGTGTAAGAGGGGACTTCTTGTGGATCCCAGGAAGATAGAGGCCATTAAAGCCTCACCACCACCAGTAAATGTTAAGAGTCTAAGGAGATTCCTTGGACAAACCAGTTATTACAGAAGATTTGTCAAAAGGTATGCACGGATAGCAGCACCATTGAGCAAGCTTCTGAAGAAAGATGCAGTGTTTGCATGGACAGCTGAATGTCAACAGGCTTTTGAGGAACTTACATTGTCAGTAACAACTACACCTGTGCTGATTAACCCTCACTGGCATGTAGTATTTCATGTTCACTATGATGCCTCGGGAGAAGCGTTGGGAGCGGTGTGAGCCCAAAATATTACAGGAAATATAGATTCACTTGTGTACTATGCTAGCAGGTTGATGAACAGTGCTGAAAGGAACTATAGCACAACTGAAAGAGAAGCACTGGCGATGATTTATGCAGTCAAGAAATTCAAGCATTACCTATTGGGAAGAAAGTTTATGTTTTATGTGGATCACCAGGCTCTGATATATCTGGTGAACAAACCTTTGATAAGTGGAAGGATAGCGAGGTGGTTAATAATCTTGCACGAGTTTGAGTTCGAAGTTGTTTACAAGTCGGGGGGGCAGGCCAAAAACTGGCCGACATAAAAACCCACCCAGATGGGAAAATGGCGCCGAATTTCCATGGATGGGCCGTTCGGATGCAGTCGGGGAGGGGGGAGAGGCCGGCACCTGGCCGTCACATTTCAACCCCCGGACGGAAATTCGGCACCGAATATCCAACAGGGCACGCCTGGACGAAGTCGCCTCGGGCGGAGAGGCCGGCACCTGTCCGACAGAGACCATCCCCTGGATGGAAATTCGGCGCCGAATTTCCATCCGGGTCCCCTCAAAGGAAGTCCGGTCGGGTGGTGAGACCCAAAACTGGACGATATAAAAACCTCCCAGGATGGAAAAACGTCGCCGAATTTCCGTGCGGGGCGGTTCGGATGCAGTCGGGGAGGGGGGAGAGGCCGGCACCTGGCCGTCACATTTCAACCCCCGGACGGAAATTCGGCACCGAATATCCAACAGGGGAAGCCCGGATGAAGTCGCCTCGGGCGTAGAGGCCGGCGCGTGTTCGACAGAGAGCATCCCCTGGATGGAGATTCGGCGCCGCCGAATTTTCATCCGGGGCCGTTCGGATGCAGTCGGGGAGGGGGGATGTCGCGCACCTCACTTCGGTAACCTCCCCCCTCAAGTCATAGATACTCGCTTGATGACTCCCAACCTGGCCGCCGGGCCAACTTGGAGCTTCGGCTGCTCACCGGGGCATAACGGTCCCCCCTTTGTCCTCCGAAAGAACCCTCCAACGATTTGGCACCAGCGGAATTCCCTTTGGTAGTTGGCAGTCCGGAACAGCTCCCCACTCTTTGGTCGCTTTCCGGCTCGCTCGCTTACTCACTAGTTTTTGGTCACCAACGGGCTTGCACCGTTCTCGGGGTTACTACTCCCTATATATACTTCTGTAGCTGTCCGCGGGGGTTTCATAAACAACCATACCATTTTATGGCGAACCACCACGAACACCCTCGACTCCCGGTGATGAGTCGCGGTGAGTCTTGGCCCACCCACCACGGCCCCTATGGACCGTGATGAGTCCCAAGACTCCCCACGACTCCCACCACGAGGTCTCCGCCACAGGGTGAGTCCTATGCCACCCCCACTAAGTCCCGCTAAGCTACCACCACCCCTTGTGGAGCCACCCCCACCGCAACCCGGTGTGCGGGGCTCCACCTAGTGAGCGCCTCCGCCTCCTTGAGTGCCTTGGACACTCAACGGTGCTTCAGCCCCCCATACCTATCGCTGCCACTGCCCCCACCACAGGGGCAGCCCCTCTTGTGTCCCGACCCCCTGCCCTCGAGGCAAAGGGCCGCGACAAGGGAGAGGCCGGCACCTGACCGTCACATTTCAACCCCCGGACGGAAATTCGGCACCGAATATCCAACAGGGCACGCCCGGACGAAGTCGCCTCGGGCGGAGACGCCGGCACCTGTCCGACAGAGACCATCCCCCGGATGGAAATTCGCCGCCGAATTTCCATCCGGGCCCCCTCAAAGGAAGTCCGGTCAGGTGGTGAGGCCCAAAACTGGACGATATAAAAACCTCCCAGGATGGAAAAACAGCGCCGAATTTCCGTCCGAGGCCGTTCGGAATTCCCTGTAGCAGTCAAGGATTCCATGAAAAACGTGTCTAAAAGTGGACTTCAGCCACAAAACTAACAGTTTAGTTTGTTTTTCTCCGAAAAACCAAGCGGCCACGCTCAGAATTACCTGCAGGAAGGTAATTCGGCGCTTTGACTTACCTGGCGAATGGAAATTCGGCGCCGAATTTCCATCCGCCAGCGATCCGAGTTACCTGCTAGATGGAAATTCGGCGCCGGATTTCCATCCATCCGGGCTTCGAATTACCTGCAGGATGGAAATTCGGCGCCGAATTTCCATCCTGATCCGCTCCGAATTACCTGCATGACGGAAATTTTGCGCGTCGCCCTACCTGCCGGATGGAAATTCGGCGCCGAATTTCCATCCATCCGCTCTCCGACCAACCTGGCGGATGGAAATCCGGCGCCGGATTTCTATCCATCCGCTCCGAATTACTTGCGTGGCGGAAATTTCGCGCGCCGCCCTACCTGACAGGATGGAAATCCGGCGCCGGATTTCCATCCATCCGGCTCCGAATTACCTGCGTGGCGGAAATTTTGCGCGCCGCCCTTCCTGGCAGGATGGAAATCCGGCGCCGGATTTCCACCCATCCGCTCCGAATTACCTGCGTGGCGGAAATTTCACGCGCCGCCCTACCTGCCAGGATGGAAATCCGGCGACGGATTTCCATCCATCCGGCTCCGAATTACTTGCGTGACGGAAATTTCGCGCGACGCCCTACCTGGCAGGATGGAAATTCGGCGCTGAATTTCTATCCTGCTGCTCTCCGAATTACCTGCATGACAGAAATTTTGCGCGCCGCCGTACCTGGCGGATGGAAATCCGGCGCCGGAATTCTATTCTGCTGCGCTTCGAATTACCTCTACGTTGGAAATTCCGGGCCGAGTTGCGTCATATTTCATCCGACAGGGAGGGCTTCATCCGACATTTAATTGCGTAGTTGGGCATTAAATGTCCACCGCCGTCCGTTTTTATTCGGGCTGGCGACACATGGCTTCCTTGATACGTACCCTAAATCTGATGCTAATCTTGGATTAACTTCTATTCGAGGGATGTACCCCAAAAAACTGAAATCTTTTTCCATTTTGGCTGGGACTTATGCCGCCTGAAGGGCGTGGCTCTCCTGAGAGAGACCTCACATCCAGACCGCGGCGGAAGTTGAAAGCTTTGTACTACAGACGACGGCCAATCTCTCGCATGGCCAAACTTAAGCTCCAGCAGGAGATTCCAGTGTCTTGCTCACAACCCGCGCCAACTGAAGCCGAGTACTCTCAGGCAAGCCACTTCTACTTTCGCTTTGTTCGCTTTCGCTTTTGCTTTCGCTTTGTTGTTTCGCTTTGTTTTTGCATCTTCATCCTGGCATCGCTGGAAGCGTATGGCTGCATCGCAAAAGCAGCAGCTGTTGCGAAGAATGATCAAGGTCTGGGTGGTTAAAAATTAAGGAAATCCATGCTGAGCTGAGAAGATGAAGTGCCTTCAAAACATTTCACCCTGTTTTCCCGTCTTATGGAATTCCTGATCATTTGTTCATCGTGTTTCATATTACCGGTTGAGTGAACCTTAGATAGTTTGCAATGCGTGTGCAAAGCCGGCAGCTCTGGAGAAGGCTGCTTGTGCATGTCATTCTTAGGCATTGGTTGGATTTGTTTTCATTGTTGTTCCATGGCACTCCATACTTCCTAAACTTGTTTTGTTTTCATTGTTGTTCCACGATTGTTGCTATGGTGGTTGCGCTGCTCGTTGCGATGCTGGTTTTGGCACCGATGTTGGTTCTGACGATTTTGGGAATGACAGAGTGACGACGAGCCCGACACGCTGGTGGTATCATCGACCGCTCCAACTCATCGCATGTTTGAATCACCCAACTTGGGGCGAGAGGGAAAACTTCAACCTTTTGTTGGTGGACAGGAGGACCTGCAGCGAGGGTACGACAGAATAGGCATTGGGGAGGTTGGTGCAGACGGCATGGCAGGTGAAGGGCGTGAGGACAGCAGATCCGGCAATGGAGGTTGTTGATGCACATGCAGTAGGGCCCGCCCACGCAAAGAAGGAGAAGAAAGCTAAGCACATGCAATCCCTGGCAAGAGAGCCGTCACGGGCTGTGGAGGGGGGAGTGAGCAGTGCGCGTGAGGGTGTTCCTTCTCCTCAATCAAAGGTGGTCATCCTGGAGGGCTCCCCTACTGCTAGCCCTAGTAAGAAACAGAAAGCCCGTGAGAGGGCAAAAGAGAGGGCAAAAGAACAGGCGAGACAGAAGGCTAGCCAGGAGGAAAGAGAAAAGGCCACTGAAGAGGCCAGGGGTACCCAAATGACAGATGCCAATGTAAGCGAGGGACGCACAGAGATGGTGGATCCCTCCAAGACACCACAAAGAGGCAGTAACACACCGGTTACACCATCGCGGACAAGAGCAGCCCCTGCAATTACCCATACGGTGGAGAGTGGAGGAGAGGAAAGAACACCACAAAGAGCACGGATTGTGCAAGTTCGAGGTGAAGCCGGGGAGATGGCAGTAGAGACAGGGAGAGTGCTCGAGGTGGTTTCGCCGGTGGTTCACCATGTTGAGGAGGACAACACCGAGCTTTCTGACTAGGATGACATCCTCCCGGACATCCCCAGGCCCCAAACCCGCAGCATACAGGCTGGATTTGGCGGTCCTGGTGGGCTGCCGGAGAACCCCTCTGCAGCAGACGTCATGTCGGAGGCGGATATGAAGTTGGCCGCTGCCAAGATGTTGGAGGCAACTGTTAGAGGACTGTCTGGGACTTAGACGCTTTTACGGGATCTGTGGGGTACCCTTAATTTTTACACAAACTGAGACCAACAAGAGCCTTAGGGGTGACAGCAACAGGCTTTAGGGGGGAGAGACACAGCCAACACAGCCCGTCACAGCCTCACAGCCCGACACAGCCCGACACAGCCCAGCAGAGTCGCACAGCCAGTCACAGCCCGTCACAGTTTCACACAGCCAGTCACAGCTTGACATTGCTGTCACGACCATAGGGAACGGATAGCAGGACAGGGAACGACTGTGGGGAACAACATCTGCGAATGGAACATGTTAGTTCATGGATGACGGTTAGTGAGGGAAACGGTTAGAACAACGGGTAGGAAGATAAAGCCAGGAGCGAGGACTGAAAAATGATCACTTCTGGGGGAAGATGATCACTTCTGGAAGGACTTCGGGGGGGGGGGATCACAACATGGAAATGAAGCGGAGAGCGTATCTCTGAGCAGAAAGAGGGAGAGCACGGAGTAGGAGGAGAACGATCTGTTGATACTTGCTGAATGCAAGAAGTAGAGTTGTAATGTAGAGCAGAATAGAGACACCATGGCTTCAGCCTGATACTTGATTGATATTAATCTGATACATACTTCATACTCACACTGTGTGGAGAGACCTGAGTGAAGCTGTGGAATGGATGGATGGAACTTGATAGATTTTTGAAGCAAACTGATACTTAATTGCAGATAGTAAGGTAACTCGCTAACATGAATGCGGGAAGGAGTACAAATAGGAAACACCCCCATGATACACTAGCTGTAGGTCATGACTGATTGTTCTGAGCGGGTTGAGTGCTTAGAGATTTCCAACTCTTCTATCTTGGAGTTCCCACCTCGGATAGCGAAGGGATGGGTGAGCAAAAGCCGCGCGACATTTGGCGACCATACTGGGGAACTGGGTCATGAACAACCAGATGTGACAGGCATCTGGTGGGATCATGGTGGATGGAGAATTAAAGAATTTGATGTTAATCAAATTCCATGTGAAACTGAGAAGGAAAGATTGTCCAAACGATTCTTTCAGAGGTTCTTGGAATTGCCAGATGGTTGTAAAGAAAACATTCTTAAGAGAGTGCATGATGCTGACCCTGAGTGGGGTCTATAGAAAGGAGTGATAAAGATTTATCAGGTGGCATGTAGAGGAAGAGCACGTTGGTTACCAACACTGGTTTATGTGATAGCATTGCTATCCATTAAGCGAGTAGAGTTTGAAGGCTGGGAGGAAAGAAAGGTGAATGTTTATACTCATATGCATGAAGAGCTTGTACTGGTAAAGAATTGGATTCCAAAGGATATTTTGTGGATCAAACTCACACCAAGAACAGCTTTCCAGACTTGTTTGCCATATGGTTATATGGTAACGGAGACTTCTAGTATAGCCAAGGGTGCATGGAAGCTTGAAAGAAACCCAGGCATATACGAGAGATATTACAGAAGAGAGTTTTGGTTATTGCCACATTAAAAGAAATGAAAGACATGGGACATGAGTGATGAAAGAGAAGCTAGACTCCAGAGATATTTAGCAAAAAGAGAAAGCTATCTGAAAGCTAATTATCCATATCTTTGGGAGAGAGGAATAGACATAGGGGAATCATCTGGACCTCTCACACCATTAAGATCAGGGAGTACATCACCCATACCGGAAGAGTTAGAGTTGGATGCCACCCCTTATTTTTCTTTGCAAGAAAGATTAAGGGAATTGGTATGGGAAGAAGATCAATCACGAGGTGAAAGATCTGAGGTACATCCCTGGATAAAAGATTTGACAGAAATCTTTGATAAGAGTTGGCATGGAACACCAAAAGCAGGAACTCCAGTTTCTGAAGCGGAAGGTGAAGAAGGAGGAGAGGATGTGGCAGAGCCAACGGAGAGTTCAGACTCTCCAACACCATTACAGTTGAGTTACATGAGTGAAGAAGAAACCCAAGGGCAGAACTTGGAGGATGAAAATAGAGAGAAGAAATTGGAAGAGGAAGAGTATGAAGAAGTAGACCCAACAGCTGAGGTTGAGACTACAACCAGGACATCCCAACCCGTTGGACCTGGATCAAGTGGAGCACTTGGATCACAGGCCAACGAAGGTGTCGGCTCAGGGGGATCAGGCGGGCTGCCTGGATCTGGCTCTGGGGGGACAAGGAGTGTGGGAAGTAGTGCAACTGGAGCTGGGAATACTGTGAATATCGTGGGGCCAGTAGCAGGGAGTGCTCAAGGGCCACCACTTGGTGGAAGATCCACCACAACAACAACAGGTCCTGAAAGACCAGCACCAGCAAGGGTGCCAACACCTGTCAGTGGGCAGAGGGTACGACCACAGATGGCGTTACAACCAACACGGGCAAAACCACCTTTTCCAATATATTCAGGAAAAGGGGATCCCGATGTACACATTAGCCAATTTGAGCACATGTGTATAGTGAACAATGAGAATGGCGATGATGCCAAGATGAGATTGTTTCCTTGTTCACTTATCAAGAATGCAAGTGAATGGTATGCAAGATTCCCTGATAATCATTTCATAACCTGGAATGGCTTGAATACAGCATTCCGAAATAGGTTTAGGACAAGTAAAACTGAGGATGAAGTGTATGGAAGTTTACAACAGTTAAAGCAAAAGAAGCATGAAACTGTTGAGGAGTATATGGAAAAGATGGAATTGATGATGAAAAAGCTGGCTACTGTACCAGCACCAGGTTTACAAAAGACTTGGTTTGTGAGTGGACTAAGACCAGAGTTGCAAAAGAAAGTGGATATGTTACCCCATAATACAGTGGAGGAGGCATTTGAAACTGCAAACAGAATTGAGCGATTGGGAATGTTCAGGAGAGAGAAAAGGGATGATGAGGACTCTGAGGATGAGTCAGATGACGAAGAAGAGCAAGAACTAAAAGGAAGAGTAAGAGAAAGGAGAAGTTGAAGAGGGATAACTATGAGAAAAGATTAGAATAAATCTTGAAGAAGTATGCCACAGAGGCTGCAACACATTGGAGGAAGGGTGTTTGGTGTGCAAAGTGCCAGAATGAAGGCCATACCACCACTCGATGCCACATGAAGGAGAAACACTGTACTATCTGTAAAATGGATAACCATTCTACTGAGAATTGTTACTACAACAGAAGGACAGCTGCAAGAGAACCTAGGCAAGTAAGGGTGCATCAAGTGCAGCCCCAGCCAAGAAGAAACAATGATCAGGACCACTATGGTAGGCCTGGTGGTTATAACAATGGCATGGAAGGGAGAGGTAATTCAAGAGGGAATTACCAAGGAAATTCCAGAGGCAACTATCTGGGTAATCCAAGGGGGAATTACCAGCCAGGGAATCAGGATTACAGAAATAATCCAAGAGCAGACCAAGGGCGAGGACCCAATGGTGAAGAACTGTGTTACTATTGTAATCAGCCAGGACATCGCAAGGAAGCCTGTTCGTTCTGGATTAGACACCAGAATGAGATGAGAGCTCCTGTGAATGAGGGCCCAGTGGTGGCAGCTCACATGGTTAGGCCATGTGTTGTACCAGAAGTAAGTACAATGATAGTAACAAGAAGCAAAGCCAAACTAATACCTCCAGTAGTTGAGGAAGATGATGATAATGAAGGTGGCAGTGATATGCCTAAAGATGATGAGGCTTGGAGAGATGAGAAGGAACTGCACAAGGAAGTGGCAGATACCATAAGGGAAATGCAGAAGAGTACTGATATTCGTGTGGCAGATTCCTCTGATTCTGATGGAGAAGAAGAAGTGAGTGAGGATGAAAGGAAGAAAGAAGCTACAGACATGCAAAGTAATGAAGGGACTTTGGCTGAAGTAATATGCCAGACCAAAGCAGAGATTACCATTGGACAGCTATTGGCTGTGGCACCTTATTGTAGACACAGGCTGTATCAAGCAATCAATCGAATTGCCCATGTGACAGGAAACACAGACCTGAACAGCAAGGTGACCAGTTATAATGTGAAGCCGGAAGGGCGAGAAACAGTCATGGACTTTGATGATTCTATGCCGGTAATCCAATTGAGAATTGGAAGCACAGAACTAACTGGTGTACTGATAGATGGAGGCTCTGGAGTGAATATCATGACAGACCAATTAAGGCAGAAGCTTGGTCTAAATAACATGAAACCAGCCCCATTTACAGTAACAATGGCAGATCAAAGAAGTGTACAGCCATTGGGATTGATAAGAGGAGTTAAGATACAGATTCAAAAGATGATCTTTATGATCACAATAACTGTGTTGAAATACAGAGATGTATTTGCTTGGAGCTACGAGGATCTAAAAGGGATACCACCTGAGATCTGTCAGCATAAGATTGAACTGGAACCAGGGTCAGTACCAATCAAGCAGGCAAGGTACAGAATGAATCCCAACTATGCACAGAAGGTTGGAGAGGAGATCGAGAAGTTGGCTGAGGCTAAGTTTATATACCCAATAGAGTATACAACTTGGTTGTCACCCATTGTGATAGTTCCCAAGAAGAATGGTAAACTAAGAGTTTGTGTGAACTACAAGAAGTTGAATACTTGTACGAAGAAAAATCCTTTCCCTTTGCCATTCACAGAAGTAGTATTGGACACTGTGGCAGGCCATGAGATGTACTCATTCATGGATGGCTTCAGTGGTTATAATCAAGTGCAAGTGGCAGAATAAGACCAAGGAAAGACAGCTTTCATCACAGACTGGGGTGCTTATGCATACAAAGTCATGCCCTTTGGACTTTGTAATGCACCAGCAACCTTTCAGAGAGTGATAAGTGAATCTTTTCATGAGTATCTGGATGATTTCATGCAGGTGTTCTTGGATGATTTCAGTGTGTACAGCTCTAAGAATGAGCACTTGCATAAATTGGAGTTATGTCTGGCCAGATGCAGGATGAGAGGTCTGGGCCTGAATCCATAGAAGTGTACTTTCTGTGTGAACTCAGGGGTGCTTCTGGGACACATTGTGTGTAAGAGGGGACTTCTTGTGGATCCTAGGAAAATAGAGGCCATTAAAGCCTCTCCACCACCAGTGAATGTTAAGAGTCTAAGGAGATTCCTTGGGCAAACCAGTTATTACAGAAGATTTGTCAGACGGTATGCACAGATAGCAGCACCATTGAGCAAGCTTCTGAAGAAAGATGCAGTGTTTGCATGGACAGCTGAATGTCAACAGGCTTTTGAGGAACTTACATTGTCAGTAACAACTACACTGTGCTGATTAATCCTCACTGGCAGGAAATATTTCATGTTCACTGTGATGCTTTAGGAGAAGCACTAGGAGCAGTGTTAGCCCAAAATGTAACAGGAATGATAGATTCACCTGTGTACTATGCTAGCAGATTGATGAACAATGCCGAAAGAAATTATAGCACAATGGAAAGAGAAGAATTGGCAATGATCTATGCAGTGAAGAAATTCAGGCATTACTTGTTGGGCAAGAAGTTTATGTTCTATGTGGATCACCAGGCTCTGATATACCTGGTAAACAAACCTCTGATAAGCGGAAGAATAGCAAGATGGTTGATAATCTTGCACGAATTTGAGTTCGAGGTTGTTTACAAGCCTGGGAGGCTGCATCTTGTGGCGGATCACTTGTCACGGTTATCAACAGGAGAACCAGCCACGGGAGTAGATGATTAATTACCAGATGCGAGTCTATTTGCAGTGGAGGTGCAGGGAAGTGCAGATGACTGGTTAGATTGGCAGTGGCCAATCAGATACTACCTTGCTCATGGTCAGTGCCCACCAAGTTATGGAAAGGAGCAAAGAAAGAGAATTGCTATCAAGGCTCTACCTTACACTATGGTAGGGAGCATAATGTATAAGCTAGGACCAGATGGAGTGTTGAAGCAATGCTTATACCACCATGAAGTTAATAAAGTTTTGGAGGAAGTTCATAAAGGACTGGCAAGAGGTCATTTTGGAGAAGAGACTACCAGTAGGAAGATACTACATGCAGGTTACTGGTGGCCTACTTTGTTCAAAGATGTACACAAGTATTGTCAGAGTTGTGATGAATGTCAGAGGCTAGGACCTTTGCAGAGATCTGGGAAGATGGCTTTGCATCCTACAATGCCTACGGAACCATTTCAGAAATGGGGACTAGACTTTGTTGGACCAATTAACCCACCAGCCAAGAATACACAGAACAGGTACATAATTACAGCCACTGATTATACTACGAAGTGGGTGGAAGCTAAAGCTTTGAAGGACAACACAGCCAAGTCCACAACAAGGTTCCTGTATGAGAACATACTTACACGATTTGGCTGTCCCTTGGAATTTATCAGTGATCAGGGAAGTCACTTCATTAATGAGACCATTGAATTATTGACTAAAGAGTTCATGATTGTGCATATGAAGAGTACACCATATTACCCACAGGGTAATGGGCAGGCAGAGGCTACCAACAAAATACTATGTATTATCTTGGCTAAGATAGTCAATGCAAACAGAACGGATTGGGATACAAAGCTGCTGACAGCTTTGTGGTCATACATGACTTCATATAAAGTCACCACTAAGTATACACCATTCCAATTAGTTTATGGTATGGAAGCTTTACTTCCAGTGGAATTCCTGTTACCTACCATGAGAACGGAATGGGGAAAGAGAATGGAATTGCAAGATTCAATTAAGGTCAGGAAACATGAATTATACCATGTGGAAGAAGTACGTGCTGATGCAGCTGATAACATGACCAGAATACAGATGAAGAGAAAGGAACAGTTTGATGAAGGCAAGATAAAGACTTTTAAGACGGGAGATTTGGTTATCTGGTTGCAGAAGAAGAGAAAGATTAAAGCTTCTAAGCTTAAATCACCATGGAAAGGACCTTATGTCATACAGAAGATGTATGATAACAACACCGCCATGTTACAAACCATTAACAAAGAGATGCTGGGAAGAGTCAATGCCAATAAGTTGAAGGGGTACAGTGGTATCCATGACAAACCATTGCAGCATGATTTGCATGTTGAAACGCAAAAGCAGTCACGGGCTGCGCCAGTGATACCAACAGAGTATCACAGCCCAGCACAACGACACAGCCTATCACAGCCCAGCACGGCGCGACACAACATATCACAGGCCAGCACGGCGCAACACAGCCTATCACAGCCCAGCACGGCGCGACACAGCATATCACAGCCCAGCACGGCGCAACACAGCCTATCACAGCCCATCACAGCGTGTCACAGCCTATCACAGCGTACCACAGTATGACACAGCCTGTCACAGCACAACACAGCCTACTAGGGTTACATAATCCATAGGATCAGTGACAGGTGGACGTGGGTTAACATCCGGAGAGTGGCCAGCGGAAAAGTGGACGAAGGCACGTGTAGAAATGGACACGTGGACGCCAGGGTGAGACACACAACCGGACATGGATTGCAAAAACGACTGTCATCAAGGAAAAAGACAAAATTGGCCGTCAAAGTACCTACCCGACACATTAACTTATTATGGGCCCATTAATGCATACGGGGAAAGGGTAACGGAACCCTTAAAAAGTACCGAAAAGCGAAATCCATGTCACATGTGCTATCCTAGTGGACAGTCCAGAGTGGAAAATCCATGGAAGAAAATGAAATCTAAAATCCAGTCACAGCAGTTATAGCCAATCAAAAACCAGAAGCAGAATCAAGAAAATGGAGGAATTTTAAGCGCAAGAGTCGGCGTCGTTCCAAGTAACGGGCGTCACGACGGGACAGACCATCAATGCTATAGCTTTGAAGCTATGGAGGAACTAACAGACTATACGCTCGCGATACTACTTACGTTGTGGCACGGGGATAGAAGAACAGAGAGTATCTTTTCTCTTAATCGATGCTTGCAAGCCCCGCAGGCTTACAAGAAATTACCCATAGCATTTTGTGGCAACCATACGTTTATGCTTTGTGCCCTACAGGCATTTCTTCAATTGTTACAGCCAAAACCTTTTTGTGGGTCTAGAATGAAGAGAGTGAGAGGAATGGAAGAAATCAGGGTGAAGAGCACCACAATCCTGCAGAAACAAACGATTGCTACTCCACACGCGGTACAGTTACTGAAGGAGCTGCGATTAGAAGGATTACAAAGCAAAGATTGGACATTGCACCATAGGCAGTACATGTTACAATTCTTGCAGAACTTTGAGCCTAGGACAGGAGCAACAACGGTGAAGGGAGTTGAATTAGAAATTACTCCCCTATACCTACAGCAATTGTTTGAATTGCCATCAGGTCACGTGCATGTGGAGGAGCACAGGGCAAGACTGCAAATAGGGGACTTATTCCAAGAAGGGAGTTTCTTTAAAACTCAGGGTTATGCTTGTACCAAGGCCGTGTACCCAGGGCTAAGGGAGGTAGGCCAGGTATTGAACGTTCGGTTTGCCATGAAACAGAACCAACAGTATTTGAGCAGATCCTTCACAGAGGAAATACTCAAAGCCCTGAGAGGAGAAGAGGTAGCATGGGCGGACATAATGTACAACGCACTGGTAGAGGAGATGAAAAGATTACAGGGCACTGCCCCTTCAGCTCCTCCAGAGACTTGTTGTGTGCCACCTTCTTCGCCCTGGCAGCCAGAGCATCAAGAAAGCTCTCATTGACGCATTGGATGATAGTTGGGGATTCTAACTTTGGCATTTGCGGAAACGTCACCGCCGAATACCGCCGTGTAGGCTCGCCCTCAAATGCCAACTTCTTGGCAGAGCCAGTCCCAGTCTGAACTGACTTGGGAACCCGGACGACCGGTGACTTGGTAGTAGCAACAGCAGTCGCAGGACCTTGCACAAAGTCGTCGTCGGAGTCACTCCCTTGGGGCCCCTCCTGCGCCTCCTCTGGTGCCCCGGTGGTTTTCTGTTTTTTGGGGGTTACTTAACTCCCCTGTTTCCGTGTCCTTTTCATTTGTCCTTTATTCTTCTCATTCAATTTCTCCTGAATACCTGCCTAAGCAAGCTCTGCCGCTTTCCTGGACTTGACAAGCGCTTTCGCCTCCTTTGGACCCAGCGGAGGCAGCGGAGCTCGATTTGGTCGGGCCTCCGCATCCAGCTTCAATTGGAACTCGGATGAGTAGAGCGAGCCGGGCGGAAGGTCCACATACCAAGGGCAGTCGCGCAAATGCTCCAGATGCCACTCCTTCACGATAACGTCAATGTACATGGAGTCAGCTCCAGGGTTCCTCCATGCGAAGAAGAATGGCGGCTGGAAGGACACATGGACTTTCTCCAACAGAGAGAACTTACAGTACCTGCATTCAAAAAACACAGACAGAATCACATCCATTTTTCCAGACTGGGTCCGAAAATGGCTAAGTCCCAGATCTGACTGGGCCCGGAACTGGAAAAATGCCGCCGAATTTCCAGAATATGTGTCATCCGCCCCAGGGACTTAACCATTTTTGGACCCTGTACTAGAAAAATGGCGCCATTTTTCCAGTACAGGGTCCAAAAATGGCTAAGTCCCAGAACTGACTGGGCCCGGAACTGGAAAAATGGCGCCGAATTTCCAGAATATGTGCCATCCGCCCCATGGACTTAGCCATTTTTGGACCCTGTACTGGAAAAATGGCGCCATTTTTCCAGTACAGGGTCCGAAAATGGCTAAGTCCCAGATCTGACTGGGCCCGAAACTGGAAAAATGGCGCCGAATTTCCAGAATATGTGCCATCCGCCCCAGGGACTTAGCCATTTTCGGACCCTGTACTGGAAAAATGGCACCATTTTTCCAGTACAGGGTCCGAAAATGGCTAAGTCCCAAAAATGACTGGGCCCGGAACTGGAAAAATGGCGCCGAATTTCCAGAATATGTGCCATCCGCTCCAGGGACTTAGCCATTTTCGGACCCTGTACTGGAAAAATGGCGCCATTTTTCCAGTACAGGGTCCGAAAATGGCTAAGTCCCAGAAATGACTGGGCCCGGAACTGGAAAAATGGCGCCGAATTTCCAGAATATGTGCCATCCGCCCCATGGACTTAGCCATTTTCGGACCGTGTACTGGAAAAATGGCGTCATTTTTCGAGTACAAGGTCCGAAAATGGCTAAGTCCCAGAACTGACTAGGCCCGGAACTGGAAAAATGGCGCCGAATTTCCAGAATATGTGCCATCCGCCCCAAGGACTTAGCCATTTTCGGACCCTGTACTGGAAAAATGGCGCCATTTTTGCAGTACGACTGCGGAGGACTAAATTCCTTCCAAGCCAAATCCAACACAATGGGAATTTGGTTGAAGGGCATACTTATAGCCCGACTGTACTCTCGTGCAGCAGGAGTCTTAGGTGGGTTAAAGGCAACATCCCCCCATACCTCAGGCTGTGGTGTGGCTGTAGTAACAAGAGGGTCAGCTACCTGCACAGTCACTTGTTGTGGTATTGGTAGCACTGGCCCTTCTACCACTGGCATTTCCTGCACCCCTTGCAAAGAAGACTGAAAAATTAGAGTTCTGGCCTGTAAATAAGTAGCCATCAGCTGCTCCTCAGGTACAAAGACTCTCTTGTCAATATTTGAACTCAGGTCATCCACCTGAGTCTGCAGGCTTTCTACATCCTCCTGTAGCTCCGCTATCCTACTATAGACAATGTCTATAGTAGTTGTCGCAATGTTCTGCACCTGCAGTCTGAGCTCATTCATCTCTCCCTGGGTGAGCTTCCGTGGTGCTTTGCCTTCCACCGGCCCTTGTGCTAACCAGACCTGCATAAGGTGGTTATCCACCAAGTTGTGTGTGGCACCCCTGAGAGTTTGCTCCTCTGTGAGCCTGTACACATCTAACTGCTGCTGTAAAGCCTTCATGCGCGTCGCATGAGGTTCAACCAAACTCGCATAGGCAGCAGCCAGATTATTGGCTTCCTTCCAACCCTTGTTAGCCACAAAGAGTTCATTTCTATTTACCATGACCGTTTGTTGCAACTCCAGGATGTACCTCTCTTGGTCAGCTTCAACCTATCTGTATTGCTTGAAAGTATTCTCATTGCGACAAATTGTATTCTTCATATCAACAATGAGTTTCGTCTGCTCGACATTCTCTGCCTCTACCTTCATACATCTCTCCCTTTGTCTGTTAACTTCTAATGCAGTTTGCTCAAGAGTAGTTGTGAGTGTAGCACATTGTATGGTCATCCTCTCATGTACTGCCTGCAACTCTGTATGTAGTGCATTCACTTCTTGCAACTTGCCCTCATGCTTCACCTGCATTTGGTATAACTGTTGTTTATGTGCTTCGTGCAACTGGTCCTGCGCGAGGCCTGCTTCAATCAAATGTTCCTTGGCCAACTGCAAAGCAGCTTTTGTATCCTCTAACTCTTGCTGTAACTTGAGATTGACCTCCTCATCAACCTTGTTTGCACACTCAGTGGCAAGTCGAGCCTCAAACTCCTTCCTGAGTTCCTCCCTCAAAGCTGCCAATTAGGTAGATGGAACATGGGATTTCACATAAGTGCCCAACAAATTAAGTGTCATGCTTATGGAACTCATAAGCATGGCCTGCTGAGGGTCATCATGGTGAGCTTGCTGTTGTTCTCCCTCATCCTCAACAGTGTGATGCCTCACGAACCATTCAGGCCATTGCCCCACCAGATTTTCTTCCTGAACCACCTCATCCGCCACAGGTGCTGCAGTGTCTTGATATTCTATCCCTAGTACCTCCGTCACAAGTGTGGGTATTACATGCACAGCAGGGTTTCCCCTGGACAACGGCTGCACCTCTGGAATCACTGTTTCCCTTACCAAGCCAGAATTTTCATAGAGAAGGTCACCCGTCTCAATTTCGGCCACGACCTGCTCTGTAGTGGAAATGTCCAACCTTTCTCCTTCCAGAGCAATTGGGGGTGATGCCACAGCATATACTAACTGTGGAACCTCTAAAACAACAGAGTCAATTGGTTGTGGTGGCTGTGGTATCGAAGTGACTTCCTCTTCCCTCTCTGAAGGCCCTGCTTCCAATAATAGCAGCTCTCTGTGCTGCTGTGCCCCATCCTGCACAAGAGCTTGGGAAACATTATCGTGCGGTTTCCGTGAAGCCAGTGGATCCGCCACTATAGTCATACCCCGCCTCTGTCTCTTAGACTGGTGTTGCGCTGCCAGTCCACCCTCACTGTGTGAAGAGCCTTGCTCTTCAATTGCAGTGGTTTCTGCCTCAAACACTCCCATCTCCTTACGTTCCCGAGTATCAAGTATGCAAGAATCAAGAATTATTTGGGCAATGATTGGACCGGACACAATGATCGGAGACTTAGGAGTAGTGCCCTGTAACCTCTTCATCTCGTCCACCAATCCGTTGTACATTAACTCCGCCCAAGCGACATCCTCTCCCCTTAAAGCTTTCAGGATCTCCTATGTGAATGACCTGCTCAAATACTGATGGTTCTGTTTCATGGCAAACAGAACGTTCAATATTTGGCCAACTTCCCTAAGCCCTGGGTACTCGGCTTTGGTACAAGCGTAGCCTTGAGTTTTAAAGAAACTCCCTTCTTGGAACAAATTCCCTATCTGCAATCTTGCCTTGTGCTCATCCACATCCACATGTCCTGATGGCAAATCAAACAATTGCTGCAGGTACTGGGGAGTAATTTCTATATCTACTCCCCTCACCTGAGTAACTCCCGTCCGAGGCTCAAAGTTCTGAAGAAATTGTATCATAAACTGCCGATGATGCAAGGACCAGTCCTTGCGGCTCTGTGATTGATTTTGTAATTTAATTCCCTTCCGTGGATTTTCCCCCCTGGACTGTCCATTAGGATAGCCTATGTGACAAGGATTTCGCTTTTCTGTACTTGCAAAGGGTTCCGTTACCCTTTTCCTGTATGCATTAATTGGCCCACATTAAATTTCGGTTAACGTGCCGGGTAGGTACTTTGACGGCAAATTTTGTCTTCCTTCTTGATGACGCCCGTTCTTACAATTCATGTCCGGTTGTATGTCTCGCCCTGGCATCCACGTGTCCATTTCTAAACCTGCCTCCGTCCACTTTGTTAGAGGGCTGCTTGGGACTTAGACGCTTTTACGGGTTCTGTAGGGTACCCTTAATTTTTGCGCAGACTGAGACCAACAGGAGCCTTAGGGGTGACAGCAGCGCACTTTAGGGGGGGGTTACACAGTCCGACACAGCCCGTCATAGCCGACACAGTCCGTCACAGCCAATCACAGCCGACACAGCCCGTCACTGCCAACATAGCCCGACACAGCCAGTCACAGCCAACACAGCCGACACAGCCAGTCACAGCTCGGCACAGCTTGACACAGCCCGTCACAGTACATGGGGAACAGTTATCAATGGCAGGGAACGACTGTGAGGGAACGACATCTGCAGAAGGAACGTGATACTTCGGGGATAACGGTTAATTAGTTAGGTGGTTAGAACAGTTTGGGGGGCAGATAAGGAGAGCGGCAACGGAAAGAAGGACATTTCACGGGGGAGCGCTTGATGGTCATGGAGGAGAGGAGATGAGGCGGAGAGCAAGAACGAGAGCACGGAGTAGGAGGAGAGATGAACAGTAGATGATTTACTTCATGCAGAGCTGTAGTGATACTGTAGGGTGGATTAGAGTCACTTGACATTGGCCTAGTACCTGATAAATCATAATCTGATACTTATTCGATACAAGCACACTGTGTAGAGAGACATGAGTGAAGCTGTGAAATGAATGCATGATTAACTGGAACTAAGAAGATACTGAAGCAAACTGATGCTTCAGTATTAGATAAGGTAAATTGTTAACATGAAGGCAAGAAGGAGTACAAAGGGGAAGCACAACCATGATTCACTAGCTGCAGGTCATGACTGATTGTACTGAGCGGGCTGAGTGCTTAGAGATATCCAACTCTTCTATCTTGGAGTTTCCACCTCGGATAGCGAAGGGATGGGTGAGTAAAAACCGCTCAACATTTGGCGACCATACTGGGGAACTAAGTCTTGAACAACCAGATGTGACCGGCATCTGGTGGGATCATGGTGGTTGGAGAATTAAAGAATTTGATGTGAATCAAATTCCCTGTGATACTGAGAAGGAAAGATTGTCCAAACGATTCTTTCAGAGGTTATTGGAATTGCCAGACGGTTGTAAAGAAAACATTCTTAAAAGAGTGCATGATGCTGACCCTGAGTGGGGTCTGGAGAAGGGAGTGATAAAGATTTATCAGGTGGCCTGTAGAGGAAGAGCACGTTGGTTACCAACACTGGTTTATGTGATAGCGTTGCCACAAGATGCAAACGGCCAGGCTTGTAAACAACTTCGAACTCAAACTCGTGCAAGATTATTAACCACCTTGCTATCCTTCCACTTATCAAAGGTTTGTTCACCAGATATATCAGAGCCTGGTGATCCACATAAAACATAAACTTTCTTCCCAATAGGTAATGTCTGAATTTCTTGACTGCATAAATCATTGCCAGTGCTTCTCTTTCAGTTGTGCTATAGTTCCTTTCAACACTGTTCATCAACCTGCTAGCATAGTACACCGGTGAAATCCCTTTCACAATTTATCCACTTGCAGAAGTAGTGGATGTACGCACACTGGCAGCATCTGACATTCTGCATTTGAATAGTTTACATTGTACACGTTGATGGTCTTCGAAGAGTGGCTTAACGGGAGGTTTGCTATTTCATGAGCATGAGCGGCATGAGCGGCATGAGCGGAGTAGTAAGACAATCGGTTTTCATGAGCAGAAGTACAAATTTCGAAAATAAAAAACAATAAAAAAAAACAATAATTTAAAGCAATGTGTCAGGAAAAACAAATATATTATTCGGCCCTTTGAAGGGAAAATTGCAGTTTTGACAGTTCTGCTCATGATATTTCGTCTTCCGCTCATGCCAATTCCCAGCGACATGTGCAAATATGGCGCCGAATTTCGCGGTAATAGGGTCCGTAACCTGAAAAAACGGCGACGTATTTCGCGGTAATAGGTCTCTCTGGCGAAAAATGGTGCCGAATTCCGCGGCTATAGGTCCCCTCATGACAGGTAATTCGGCGCCATTTTTCCAGTGCATGTTCGGACTTAGCCAGTTTTCGGCGCAAAATAGGGAAATTCGGCGCCATTTTTCCAGGCACTGTACCAGTGCATGTTGGGACTTAGCCAGTTTTCGGCCCAAAAAAAAGAAATTCGGCGCCATTTTCCCAGACACAGGTACCAGTGCATGTTGGGACTTAGCCAGTTTTCGGCCCCAAAAAGAGAAATTCGGCGCCATTTTTCCAGAAATGGCCCCACAACTGCTTCTGTTGGATCTCAGTTTGAATGGAATATTGCCTCATTCCAGGAGTTTTGGGGTGCATTTCATTACACTGCAAAAAAAAGTCTGATACAGCAAAATGCAATTGAAAATATCCATATGGAGGATTCCCTTTGCCCCATCAATGATTTCTGGAATCCCTAAGGAGGAGTTTGTGCAGCTCGTTCACGCTCAACGCCGGTGCATGAATAAAGTCATCAATAGTCACGTTCATCCTCAACCTCTTCAGGTAAATGTAATACAGATGCTTGCACGGATAATACTTCGAACCCTTCTTTGCTTCCATCAACGAGAAGTCCATACAATTGCAAGTCGGCTCCACTCCAATCGTAATTGTGTATACATCGTCGCGTACAGCCGAGCCGGCCGTTGCCATCCGATACACACGCCCAAGGCCGGGTGGGGGTACGTCCACGGAGCTCTGAATAGTGCAAGCCATCCCAAGAGCATTGGCAATCCGAGTCTCATTCAATTGTTGGGAGGGTGTCGTCTCTTCACTCTTCCGAATCGCATTGTGGGATGTGCAGAATTGTCCAATCCGTCTCTACTGGACCGAGCAGTCTGCAATGGCTGGGTCTGAGGAACCGGAAATGCGTGGGCCGGGATGTTTGTGCGTTGCACCATTCGAAATCCTGCTGCAGATAGAGCATCCGCCTCATTCTGAGAGAGGCTGCAACCCGGTGCAACAGGCCAGACGCCCGGAGGCTCCGGCATTCCCTGAATCCCGTACTTGGGCTTGCCAAATACACAGGTCATTATGTCGTGCCTACAGAACCAAAATGTCTGCGTTGTGGCGTGAGCAAATGTGGGAGTCAAAAATCTGCCGCTGAAACAAGGTGCAGGTACAGCACCGTGTGGGTTCCTCCGAATCATCTCACCACAGCGTGCTCTCGTATCCACCCGGATGGCGCAACACTTCCCTCGAAATGCCGGCAATGTCCTCGCAATTCTCCACTGTGACTCCGACACTCTTGTCTCCACAATGGGAATGTTGTACTGCTTTACTACAGATGGCTCGTTATGTTGCCGGGGCACGCGCCCTGTGCTCAAAGGAGATGGCGATCTTGAACGTGCAGGACTTGCGGTGCTCGACGAGACCTCCTCGGGCAACATCACTGGACCACAAGGGAGCGTGCGAATATTCTTGTCAGCTCGCCATGAATCCTTTTCTCCGCCAGGTGCCTCGTCAAGTCTTCGTCTCACTGGACGGGTATGAACATCTCCTTCCAAATGTTGGCCTCTTCGCAGCAATGGCGTGTCCCGAAGGCCCTCTCGCAAGGCCGCCGCCCACTTCCGAGGATTCTTCGATCTAGAGGTAGTCCGCATCAGCATTTCCTGCCTGTCCGGCCCCAAGCCCCACTGTTTCCCTTTCAAGAACTCGTTGTACCTGCATTGCTGCATAATTGACCTCACAATGTCCTCCGTTGTGGCAGTGAGGATGTCCACCAGATGCGCCGCAAAGGAGGCACGCCAGGAAGAGTGCACTGATTCGGCCATGTTTGTCGTGGGCATGTCGGTGTCAGAGTCGAGACACATTTCCTGCACAGCACATGTTGAGGTTACAAGCAAGTTACAAATATGGCCAAGAATAATATTCAACGGGACGCGAATTCGTGCAACTCACCTCCCGCATATAGTCGCCGAACTGGAGGAAACGATAATGCCACCATGCTAGCCAACTGACCATTGCTCCCTCGTCTGATTTCCTTACAGCACCTGACGATGTCCACCAAGCCCGTATACATGCAAACTGTGTCTCTGCATCATCCAAGGTGGGAGCGCGCTTCCACGCAAGGCACATGGAACGGTGCTCCTCTCTGAAATCTGGCGCCACGAGCCTGGTTGTGTACTGCGAAAGGCTCTGCAGAAAATGGAACCCACAAGATCTCTCCTTGCCTTCCATGGGAACATTGGGGTCTTGCCCGTACACCCTTCGGATGGCAGCCCAATTTGCTTGTGCGTTGTCCGCCATGAAACCACGGAAATTGGGAGGGGGCAATCCCGCCTTGGCCATCTGTTCGTTTATTCCCTGCCAAAGAAGCATCTCCGATTGTGTGTCCTCTCCTTTCATCTCACAAATAGCAATTGTTATTAGCATCCTGCAGTGGGTGTCGTAGACATGTGCACCCATTGTCACCCACTGGTGATTTGTAATTCGCTTGATATGGTCGAACATGACCCAACTGTTTGACAAGTCCCCACTCGTCATCCTGTCGACCAGTTCGACGCCGCTGTCAGGTCCACACGTGGACATTTTGAATACGAAACAACGATCTGTCTCAGTCCCTTGTCCTGGAAACCTACTTCCATGCATGTAGTCATATCCACATCGTCGCTTCACCTCCAGAATGGAGTGCATATCCGAGCCACGCCCAATTTTCTGTTTGCATGAGACAATGTGGTTTCGGACATTCGGTGAACATACGTGGGACACCGACTCCAGCAATGCCTCCATTTCCTTCTCATCGAGAGGAACTCTATCGGAGCCGTCTTCCGACATAATTCTGGCCAATGCCATCTTATGGGCGGCTTGGAGCTGTATCTGTTTGGGTTTGGCACCCGGTCTCAACTTAACCTCCTCCTGAACGAGCTGCTCTGCCTTCGTGGGCAGCCTCCCGCGAGTTCCCCCTCGCCAATTTGTGACAATGGGAACCAACGTGTATGCAAGCTCGGGTGAGGTCAGGGAAACGGTGCAACACATAGAACTGCTTGGCATTACAAACAGACATGCAGTGTGGTGGTTCTTTGCAATGCGCACACTTAAATGTGGAGTTCGGAACCTTCTCCTGAGCTCGAAATGGTTGATGAGTTGTGCCTGTCCAATCGGTCTCGTTCCTGTGACCTCTGGATTTAAAGTGGAAGCAAGTTGGGGAGAAACACCGCAACGCGCCCGCACAAACAACGTAGCGCACCCGCACACCATCGAGCATCTTCATGCTGGTGGTTTTGGTAACGCACCAAGGATGACCGTCATGTTTTCTATCCATATCTGTCAACATTCCGGACGCCCTCGAGTAGTCCGCCCGAGGAGGGAACTCAAAGAAGATATTACCGTCGACGTCGGCGGGAAGGCATGTAACCGATTTAATTGCGAACTTGCTGTAGTCCAGCCCGGCCAGCTCCGACCGGTGTCCCTCCAGGTGAAGCCCTCGTAGAATTTCAAGAATAGATCGAACTGCGGTGCTCGTGCTGGGAATATGACTCCCTCCTCCACTGACGTCCATTGAGGACTTGCCTGATCTCCAGGACGACCTCGGAACTTCCATGACCTCGTCTGAGTCGGACAGGTTGTGAACAACCCGGTTCTCGCTCGTCTTCATGGATGGGTTCGGCTCTGGATTTACTTCGTTGCGGACTTCTCTCTTTGAGGTAGCCACTCTCTGATTCGCGGATTGTTTCGTGGAAGGCGCCAGGATAGAAGGTGCATTTGGCGGGCAAATGAAGTCCCCAACAACCCTGTATATGACGCTGTCCGATGGTGGAACTCGCCATTCCCTGCCATCGCCGAAATCATCGTGGAGCACAACAATACTCTCGACAACAAGGCCGTTTGAGTCCTTCCTTTCCTCCTCCAAAAAAACCGACCCCGGTTTCAGGTGGTATCGAACGCACAGATATTTCTCCATCACCCGGCAGATGTCCCCTCTGCACGGAAATGAAGCTCTATGCTCGTGAGGAGGGCAGTACACTGTAGCGCTCGGGTTTTCCGCCATGGGAGATGTGCACACAAGACTGCCAGGATGGCGTGCGGGGAAGCTCCCTGGTAGAAGGGGGATGCAGCGATGGGAAGGAATGCGGTGCCGATTTGTCCGAGCGACGAAGCCTGATCCAAATCCAGGGAGCCAACTATCTCAAAAATCCACAGTCAGAGTGTTAATGAACCTTGTCTCCGGAATGCGGCCCCTGGTCTTTGCGCAATAACTGCCAACGGTATGCAGTCAGAAAGTGGGGGGCCGTCCGGATGATGACGGCTGAAGGGGAGAAGCCGGCACCGTGCCGTCACATTACTACCCCCGAATGGAAATTCAGCACCCAATATCCAACAGGGGCCGCACGGATGAAGTCGTCTGGGGCAGAGATGCCGGCACCTGTCGGACAGAGAACATCCCCGGACGGAAATTCAGCGCCGAATTTCCATTCGGATCCCCAAAGGAAGTCCTGTCGGGGGGACAGGCCGAAAACTGGCCGACATAAAAACCTACGCGGATGGAAAAACGACGCCGAATTTCCATCCGAGGCCTTTCGGATGCAGTCGGCTTGGGGGAAAGGCCGCCATCTGGCCCTCACATTACAACCCCCGGACGGAAATTCGGCACCGAATATACAACAGGGGAAGCCCGGATGAAGTCGCCTCGGGCGCAGAGGCCGGCGCGTGTGCGACAGAGAACATCCCTTGGATGGAGATTCGGCGCCGAATTTCCATCCAGGCCCCCCCAAAGGAAGTCGTGTTGGGGGGTCAGGCCGAAAACTGGCCGGGATAAAAACATCCCAGATGGAAAAACGGCGCCGAATTTCCATCCGGGGCCGTTCCAATGCAGTCGGGGAGGGGGGAGAGGCCGGCACCTGGCCGTCATATTTCAACCCCCGGACGGAAATTCGGCACCGAATATCCAACAGAGCGGCGGAGAGGCCGACACCTCTCCGACAGAGACCATCCCCCGGATGGAAATTCGGCGCCGAATTTCCATCGGGGCCCCCTCAAAGGAAGTCGTAAAAACCTCCCAGATGGAAAAATGGCGCCGAATTTCCATCCGGGGCCGTTCCAATGCAGTCGGGGAGGGGGGAGAGGCCGGCACCTGGCCGTCAATATTTCAACCCCGGACGGAAATTCGGCACCGAATATCCAACAGAGTGGCGGAGAGGCCGGCAACCTCTCCGACAGAGACCATCCCCCGGATGGAAATTCGGCGCTGAATTCCATCGGGGCCCCCTCAAAGGGAGTCGCAGAAAACCTCCCAGAATGGAAAAAACGGCGCCGAATTTCCGTCCGAGGCTGTTCCGATTTGCCTCTAGCAGTCAAGGATTCCAAGAAAAACGTGTCTACAAGTGCACTTCAGCCACAAAACAAACAGTTAGGTTTGTTTTTCTCCGAAAAATCAATCCGACACGCTCAGAATTACCTGTAGGAAGGTAATTCAGCGCTCAGAATTACCTGCAGGAAGGTAATTCAGCGCTTCAAAATACTTGGCGAATGGAAATTCGGCGCCGAATATCCATACGCCAGCGATCCGACTTACCTGCTGGATGGAAATTCGGCGCCGGATTTCCATCCATCCGGGATTCGAATTACCTGCTGGATGGAAATTCGGCGCCGGATTTCCATCCATCCGGGATTCGAATTACCTGCTGGATGGAAATTCGGCGCCGGATTTCCATCCATCCGGGATTCGAATTACCTGCAGGATGGAAATTCGGCGCCGGATCTCCATCCATCCGCTCTCCGCCCAACCTTGCGGATGGAAATCCGGCCCCGGATTTCCATCCATCCGCCTCCAAATTACCTGCTTGAGGGAAATTTGGCGCGCCGCCCTACCTGCGCGGATGGAAATCCGGCGCCGGATTTCCATCCATCCGCTTCTGAATTACCTGCGTGAGGGAAATTTCGCGCGCCGCCCTACCTTGCTGGATGGAAATTCGGCGCTGAATTTCCATCCTGCTGCGCTCCGAATTACCTGCAGGATGGAAATCCGGCGCCGGAATTCCATCGTGCAGCGCTCCGAATTACCTCTACGTTGGAAATTCCGGGCCTCTTTCCGTCGATTTTCATCCGACATGGAGGGCTTCATCCGACATTTAATTGCGCAGTTGGGCAATAAATGTCCACCGCCGTCGGTTTTCATTTGGGCTGGCGACACATGGCTTCCTGGTTACGTACCCTAAATCTCATGCTAATCTTGGCTTAACATGTTATTCGAGGCATGTACCCCAAAAACGGAGATCTTTTTCCATTTTGGCTAAGACTTATGCTGCCTGAAGGGCGTGGCTCTCCTGAGAGAGACCTCACATCCAGACCGCGGCGGAAGTTGAAAGCTCTGTACTACGGACGACGGCCAATCTCTCGCATGGCCAAACTGAAGCTTCAGCAGGAGATTCCAGTGTCTTGCTCACAACCCGCGTCAACTGAAGCCGAGTACTCTCAGGCAAGTCACTTCTGCTTTCGCTTTGTTCGATTTCTTTTTTGCTTTCGCTTTGTTGCCTCGCTTTGTTTTTGCATCTTCATCCTGGCTTCGCTGGATGAGTGAACTTTAGATAGTTGAGTGAACCTTAGATTGTTTGCAATGCGTGTGCAAATCCGGCAGCTCTGGAGAAGGCTGCTTGTGCATGTCATTCTCAGGCAATGGTTGCATTGTTTTCATTGTTGTTGCATGGCTCTCCATACTTCCTAAACTTGTTATGTTTTCATTTTTGTTACACGATTGTTGCTATGGTGGTTGCGCTGCTCGTTGCGATGCTGGTTTTTGCACCGATGTTGGTTTTCACGATTTTTGGGAATGACAGAGTGACGACGAGCCCGGCACGCTGGTGGTATCATCGACAGCTCCAACTCATCGCATGTTTGAATCGCCCAACTTGGGGCAAGAGGGCAAACTTAAACCTTTTGTTGGTGGACGGGAGGACTTGCAACGAGAGTACGACAGAATAGGCATTGGGGAGGTTGGTGCAGGCGGCATGGCAAGTGAAGGGCGTGAGGACATGAGGACAGCAGATCCGGCAATGGAGGTTGTTGATGCACATGCAGTAGGGCCCGCCCACGCAAAGAAAAAGAAGAAAGCTAAGCACATGCAATCCCCGGCGAGAGAGCCGTCACGGGCTGCGGAGGGGGGAGTGAGCAGTGCGCGCGAGGGTGTCAGTTCGCCTCAATCAAAAGTGGTCGTCCTGGAGGGCTCCCCTGCTGCTAGCCCTAGTAAGAAACAGAAAGCCCGTGAGAGGGCAAAAGAGAGGGCAAAAGAACAGACGAGACAGAATGCTAGCCAGGAGGAAAGAGAAAAGGCCACTGAAGAGGCCAGGGGTGCCCAAATGACAGATGCCAATGTAAGCAAGGGACGCACAGAGACGGTGGATCCCTCCAAGACACCACAGAGAGGCAGTAACACACCGGTTAGACCATCGCGGGCAAGAGCAGCCCCTGCAATTACCCATACGGTGGAGATGGAGGAGAGGAAAGAACACCAGAAAGAGCACGGATTGTGCAAGTTTGAGGTGAAGCCAGGGAAAGGGCAGTAGAGACGGGGAGAGTGCTGGAGGTGGTTTCGCAGGTGGCTGACCTGTTGAGGAGGACGACAGGGAGCTTTCTGACTAGGATGACATCCTCCCGGACATCCCCAGGCCCCAAACCCGGAGCATACAGGCTGGATTTGGCGGTCCTGGTGGACTGCCGGAAAACCCCTCTGCAGCAGACGTCATGTCTGAGGCGGATATGAAGTTGGCCGCTGCCAAGATGTTGGAGGCAACCCACAGCAACATTGGCAGGGTGCTGGGGGGCATGGTGTACCCGGCCAAGCTTCGAATTCCCCTTTGCCGCTTGGTGTCATTGCAGGTGGTGAGACCTGCCCTCCCAGGCGATATCGACAAGCTGAAATTCTCTTTCCGGGATGGATATCGAATGGGGTCTGCCGCGTTTTACGTTTCCATTGAGAACGACCACGGAGCTTCCCGTGCCCACACTTCCGATGAGGTGGACAAATGGGGTCCCCATTGGCAAACGCGAAATGAGGAGTTCGAGAGATCGATTGCTAGTGATCCTCTTTTCCAGCACTTGTCCGGTAAGATGTTCTACGTGTGGGACAGCAATCATCGCCTCCTGGCATAGATGGAGCACATTGCCCAAGCCCACCCCAACGACCTCGATTGGCATTTCGCCGTGGATTGTGTTGTGCTGAAGGTTGCGGGGCCCAAAGATCGCAGTCTTCTCAAAGCTGCAATGGCCGACATCAACTCGTAAGCTACAACGCCTCTCGCTTTTGGACTTTGAATTTGGAAGTCATTTCATTGCGAATCCTCATATATGATGAAAATTCCCATTTCAGTATTGTTTGATGGAAATGTGGCACTGCAGGGTGACTGAGAATGCCTTCATTGCCACCAACTTGTCCCATATGCTCTTCCGAGTGAAGGATGTCGGGAAGCAGGGGGTGCAAGAGTTTGCCAATTCCCTCAGTGCCGACCTCCTGCGCAAGTCGGAGGCAAAGGCAGACAGAACCTGGTATAGGCTGAGCGTCGACGCTATGGTGGACTACATATTTCGGGTAAAGCTCCTGACAGTTTTGTCGAGCTAATCTGTCTCTCCTCCCCCAATAGAAGAAAAGGTCTTCACCATGATTTCTAATCTCCTCCCCCAATAGAAGAAATTGTGTGAGCAGGATCTCTAATCTTATGTGTGCATTCTTGACAGACAAAAATACAGCAGGATTTGGCACATGCGCGGAGGTTCTACATGGAGTCAGAGGAGAAGAATCCAACCCTCCTGGAACTCGAATCGTATGTCAAAGCTGCGGAGGTGAGGGCCCGCATAAAGTACAAGTCGCGGATGGTAAAGTACGTGGCCATAACTGATCCCGCCCTTGGTGCCGACTTTCTGGTGGAGGTGGGGAAGCACTACTCTCGCGCTCTGAAGCCCACGATGACATTGGAGAAGCTCCATCGTCTAGCCACATCCTATGTGGATGCAACAGAAAAGGTGATACATTCTTAACCAAATTGTGGTGGCAACAACTCCTTTTTGTGGTGTTTGGCGCTTACGAATATGCTGGGTGGTTGGACAGACCCGGTGGCTCCAAATCTGGAATGGTTCCCAAAGTACCAGGGACATGTGGAGCTTCCCCAAACCGGACAAACTCTCTGACCCCACATTCGACATGTGGATGAACCGCATGACATGGTGGTTTCAGGTACTTCCCCACGCTTCGTTTGGGGCTTCTACTCTAGTAGGGGGTGGATTCATTGTATTTTTTCAGGAAAGCGATCTGATGGAGAATCTCCACAGGTGACGACGAATGCGCAAGAGCAACTGGACACACAAGCACATCAGTTCAAGATGGAGATATCTCCTGTAGCAGAGAGCCTACGTGACTATGTGACGAGGTACTTTCTGCTCTACAAAACCAACCTATTCTTTCGGGAGATAGCAGATGCTCGCCGGAGCCACGAGTTCACCGACCAGCCGAACGCGGACAAAGCAGCAATGCGCCTTCTGTACAGGTATATACGCGCTGCCTTTCTTTCAAGTCCTTGCATTTCAGGATGTTAGAGGCCTCATGTGGTGTTAGGGAAAATGGCGCTGAATTTCCAGTCAGGGCTCCGAAAATGGCTAAGTCCCTAGACTGGCTGGCCCTGAACTGGAAATTCGGCGCCATTTTCCAGTTCTAGGCCCTATTGCCGTTCAGGGACTTGGCCATTTTCGGGCTAAGTCCCTAGACTGGCTAGCCCGGAACTGGAAATTCGGCGCCATTTTCCAGTTCTAGGCCCTATTGCCGTTCAGGGACTTGGCCATTTTCGGGCTAAGTCCCTAGACTGGCGGGCCCCGAACTGGAAATTCGGCGCCATTTTCCAGTTCTAGGCCCTATTGCCGTTCAGGGACTTAGCCATTTTCGGGCTAAGTCCCTAGACTGGCTGGCCCTGAACTGGAAATTCGGCGCCATTTTTCCAGTTCTAGGCCCTATTGCGGTTCTGGGACTTAGCCATCTTCGGGCCAAACCGGGAAAAATGGCGCCGAATTTCCAGTTCAGGGCTCCCAAGATGGCTTAGTCCCTAGGGTGGCAGTCACCGAAAACCGAAATTCGGCGCCATTTTTCCATTTCTAGGCCCACTCACATTCGCCCCAACCTGGGAAAATGGTGCCGAATATGCATTTCAAGGACCTCATTGTGTTTTTCATGAATGCAGGTACTGCAAGTTCTCCCTTTTGGAGAAAGGTCATCTGTCTTTTGAGCCACCATTCTTCCTGGCATGGAGGAACCCTGGGGCTGACTCCATGTACACTGACGATATTGTGAAGGAGTGGCATCTGGAACATTTGCGTGATTGCCCTTGGTATGTGGACCTTCCGCCCGGCTCGCTCGACCCATCCGAGTTTCAATTGAAGCTGGATGCTGAATCCCGACGAAACCGGGCTCTGCTGCCTCCGTTGGGTGCAAAAGAGGCAAAAGCGCTTGCGAACTCCAGGAAAGCGGCAGAGCTTGCTCAGGCAGGAATTCAGGAGAAATTGCATGAGAAGAGTAAAGGCCAAAGGAAAAGGACAAGGAAACAGGTGAGTGCAGTAACACCCAAAAAGAAGAAAACCATCGGGGCATCGGAGGAGGCGCAGGAGGGGACCCAAGAGAGTGACTCGGATGACAACTTTGTTCAAGGTCCTGCGACTGCTGTTGCTCCTACCCAATCACCGGTCGTCCGGGTTCCCAAGTCAGTTCGGAGTGGGACTGGCTCTGCCAAGAAGTTGGCATTTGAGGGCGAGCCTACACGGCGGTATTCGGCGGTGACGTTTACGCACAGGCCAAAGCTAGAACCTCTAACCATCATCCAATGCGTCAATGAGAGCTTCCTTGACGCTCTCGCTGCCAGGGCGAAGAAGGTGGCAAACAGCAAGTCTCTAGCGGAGCAGAAGGGGAAAGCCAAGAAGAGGGCTGGCGGTACAGAGCCTAAAGACACCCCTGGTTTGAAGCCATGATGGAATTCTTCACGGCTGTGAGCACGAATTGCAAGAGCACTCGGGGGGGGGGGGGGGGGTTGAGGTGGAGAGAGCTTGCGACATGATTCTCCTCGACATTCCAGATGGGGAGCTGCTGGAGGGCCTGGATGGTGTGCCCACCTGGAACAGGTTTACTGAGGACTACTGGAAAGCCGGGTTTGGGCTGGCGGGGATGCTTCTGGATGACGGTGGATGTGTGGTTGTCCTTGCCACGAGAGGGAAGACCACAGAGAATGCGGTGGCAAGGTGGACACCAAAAAGTGTCACCCCGGTCCTCCTCAGAAAATGGTTCTGCATCAGTACACAGGGGTTGCGAACAGAGGGCCAAAGTGTAAGTTATCAATCTATTGCATTCACTTCATATTGTGGTGTATGTTAAGTAGACCCTGGAGTTGATCCCTTCTTTGTTGGATGTGCAGACATTGGTATTTGAGGCATATTGCTTTGTGAAGAGAGGGTCTACGTTCAAATTCTGCAACGACGGTCGTCTTGTTGATGCCGTTGTGGACCCTGTAACCTGCGATGTCCTCTACAACTATGTGCCCCACTCCAGTATGCCGAAGGACACAAAGACAGGCAAACCGTGGTGGTACAGCCGGACCCGGAGCCCTACTTTCATCCAAACCCTCATGGAGACGTGCTCGGATGTCCAAGGGCGGATTCTGGACCTCACATGCGGCACGGGTAAGCCTTCACATGCTCAGTTTGTCCCCTGGCCCGATTGCAATTGCATGCCGCAAGCTATTAACCGCCCGCTTTGTTCCTCAGGTGCTTCAATGTGGGCAGGGACGTTGTCCGACGCCTTCGAGCCAGATACTGCCCTCCACAACTCGGAACTTGCAGCGGCTGAACGTCTGCCGAAAGAGGAAGAGGCATCCTTGGAGGATGAGGAAAAATCCGAGAAGGAGCAGGGGGAGGAAGTTGGGATTGAGGCCGAGGAGCCCCCGGTTTACGAGTGAGTGGTGGCATTGTAAGTTGCCTCCAGATTTCGTGAGGCACCTCCCTCTGCTCTCTTATTTCATTGAAAACCCTTTCTGGTTGTGCTGGTATTGACATTCTTGAAGTGGATTTGTTCTTACTGTAGGATGCCAAGTACTACCGGAGGGACGTCTACACCGGAGTTCATGGGCAGGAGGAACGTGCCTTTTTTTGCCAGGGGGGATTTCATGCCTAGTCCCGAAAGGGAGTACATCCTTCCTACTTATGCTGCCCGGCTTGCTTCGTTGTCCATTAGGAGGTGTTCCAAACCTAGTCGTGTACAGCAGATTTTAGACGAGGCAAGCCTCAAGAAAATAAAGATGAGGGAGGAGACAGCAGCTATTAGAGCCCGTCGGGCTCGTAAATTTGTCTTGGATTCTGCTGAGGAAAGTGGGGGAGAAGACGCAGAAGATTCCCAGGAGGTGAGGTGGACAGTCCCCCAAGGAGAGGACGGGATTTTTGAGAGGCATAGTGGAACTGATGCATCACAGAGCTCGGGGGATGAGGGGGATGAGGAAGAAGGTGGGGCAAGTTCCTCGGAGGGTGTAGGAGAGTAGTGCCCATTCCGGCTATGACAGTTAGAACACACTTGTATAGACGTGGCTTGCCACAAAATTTGCAATAAAATGTTGCATTTCAAGTCCACTGGTGCCACATTCCAACTTCACATGACCCTATTTTCGTGCCTCCTAACCCTATTTCCGTGGACTCACAATGGTTTGCTCATGCTCTTTTTTTTTTCCCGCTCATGCTCATGCCGCTCATGAAATAGCAGCCCCCCAAGTGGAGTCGACAACTAGAGTGTTGAAGTGATAGATGCAACTGGTGAAATGCACTACTTCACTAGTGATGTACATTGATTGTGGGTTGGGAACCAAGCACTCCTAGTGGTTGCAGAACTTCCATACAAACCTCCGCACATAAAAAGAGAAGTCTCCTTCAGAGGACATGCTTCTTGCTACATTTTGAGAAGGAAATCATCGTCTGTGACATGGAATTAACTATATCAACCTGTTGTGTCCCTGCCTGGAACTCCATAGCATACATGGACTTAGAACTATAACCAGACTCTGCTCTCACACCAACTACCTGTGTTTCACCCACAGACAATTAGACAAACGAAATTAGTCCACTATAAAGGGATTAGAAAACTGAAGTAAAAAAGACCATGCTTAGCAATGTTGTTAGGCCTACCTGACTATACGCATCTGTCATATGGGATGACGACTCGAGCTCCAACCATGCCAAAACTTTAGAATCCATTTAGCTTTTCACCCATGAGAGGCATATCCTGCAATCATCGAGTTCCATAACACCCCATCATCTCGTTAGCCATATTCTCAAACACTCAATGCTCCCATGTTTGGCACACATTTTCATCAGTTCAAAATGACATGTGGAATGATTCCAACTTTGACGATGTCACCATGGAGCTCTCTTGTCCTTTTCCCACGTATGCCAAGCTTGCACATGCATTGCAAGAGAGAGACATAAGAACTGCTGAACTGCCTCCTTCCTTCCAAATGACATCTAGTACAATTCCAGCTTTGATGATGTCACCATAGACCTCTTGCCATTTTGCAGGGCTGCCAGGCTTGTACACACATTTGCACAAATGCAAACGAATGTGATGTGGTTGGGCTTCACCCCTTCCTGCAACATTTGCTCATACATCCAATCCCCATGCCGCCCATATCCTGCAATCATGGCACTCCCAGCTATTGATCCACAGGGAATCATAGGTAATCTTGTGCAAGGTAAATCTGGCCCTCTTGGATGAATCTGGATCCACGCTCTATCCCTGCTCCTTCAGCTATCCATGGCTCTGCACAAATCATGCATTCATCGTTGCCTTGCTGCTAGCAGCTGATAATGACAGCCTACATTTGTTCTAGGAAACACCCAACTCAGCTTATCACACTCATTCCTATGTTGAATTGCGTCTGCTACTCTCTGTAATTATAAAGGCATTCACCTTTTTGCCTCGGGTGTCCCACCATTGACTGGGGTCAGAAAGTACTCTTTCCACAGCTTTTCATCATCTCTGTTACCTGTTTCTGGACACTTTCCTGTTGTCACATTGGCAGTATCATGTCAAAGTCACTCCAAACTATTTAAGGTTCACTCAACCAGCTAACTTGCAGAATTCAACATGAAAATTTAGGGCCGATTCTGATAAGAGGGAAAAACAGGGTGAAATGTGTTGAAGAAGGTACCTTCATTAGCAGTGCCTTGTTCTACCAATTGTGCTGCTGCCACTGCTGTTTCCAGCTGACCATCTACCCACTTGTAGCTACTGATCCACAGGGAATCAGACCCTAAACTTGTTTGAAATCCGGCCCTCTTGGATGAATCTGGACCTCTATCCTTGGTCCTTCAGCTATCCCTGCCTGTGTACAATCATGAATACATCCTCAGCCTTGCTGCTAGTAGCTGACACTGATGGCGTGAAGTTCTTCTAGCAAACAACCCAACCCTACTTGTCAAAGTCACCCCAAACCACCACAGATCCACCCAATGAGCTAACTTACAGAATTCAATATGCATCTCAGGGCCGAGTCTGATGTGAGGGCAAAACAGGTTGAAATAGGTCGAAGAAGAAGGTGCCCTCACCACATTGTCCTTGATAAGAGGAAAAAATAGGGTGAGATGTGTTGAAGAAGGTGCCATCATTAGCAGTGTCTGATTTTATCAAGCGTGGCGCCGCTGCTGCGGTGGCTTCCAGTTGACCATCTACCCATGCAGGTCTTGTAGCTATCCTTCCACAATGAATCGTAGGTAATGTGGAGCTTGAAATGCGGCCTTCTTGGATGAATCTGGACCCACACTCTATCCCTGCTCCTTGAGCTATCCATGCCTCTGCACAAATCATGCATACATCATTCCCTTGCTGCTAGCAGCTGACAATGACAGCCTACATTTGTTCTAGGAAACACCCAACTCAACTTATCACTCTAGTTCCTATGCTCAATTGCATCTGCTACTTTTTTTCCCAATCTCCTAGGTGTCCCTTCTGCAAGCCATATTTTGTGCTCCTTCAATACATGACCTGCTGGTAAGGTATGTGTGCAGGCTGAACCAAGAGGCCTTGCAGCCTGCAAAGGGGCAGCAATATCTTATCTTGTCCCACACAAGAACAAACCCCGCCCTCCCACCTTGTTTTTGTCTTGGATGATTGGGTGGTGTCATTTGGGATGATTTGACAAGACTGGAAGTGTGAGATAGTGCCCTATCTAGGGCTATTTATGTCTTTAATTGACAATGACCCTTATGGGTCTTATCCATGTCTTGACATGACATGAATATCTTCCCACTCTCTTCATTTTCCAGTGTACTTACAACTTTGCATCACCGACAGTCAACCAACATATGTCATCGATGTACCTGAAGGCTGACTTGAATTTAGTCATAAGCTGGAACTGTCCAATAGTAGCAAGTCGGAGAATAAATTTAATCTCATAGGACAGGAAGTAAATGTTACACCATAGAGGAGAACATGAAAAACCCATGGGTATACCAGAAACTTGCTGCCAAACTCGATCTCCCAATGCAACAAAACAATGAGTCATCAACCACTTATGGAGCCCAAGCAATCTAGCTTCGGAGAGCTCAATCCACGTACCAGTCTTAGGAGAAGAGGGTCCCCACCTACATTTCCCGAACGTGTTGTTCCTGGCTGGGATCCATAATGAGTGATTGGATCGAGGGTGAGCAATGTGGTATTGCCGGAAGGCAATCTGAACCACATATTCCAAACTGACTTCACTTGTCAAGGGTATGTTTTTGTAACATTGAGTGATGTCCGCGACAAACACATCATGGATCCTTGCAGGCAAATTCAGAGTAAAATCAGAGATGCTTCTATTATCCAATACATGGAAGTGGACACTTTGAAATTTTTTTCATAAGTGTCAAGCCGTGCTTTGACCCATTCCTTTACCAGAGGCAATAGATCCATGGTCGCACGTGTCAATAGACTGGCAAGTTCGCTGAAAATACAATTATGGGCGTTGGTAATCCAGCGGTACTTCTTTTTGTGTAGCTTGTAAATTCCCATCATGTAGGGTTACATGCTGCTACTGGTATTTCAGAGGGCAAGTTCTGTAATTCTTCATAAATGCTTCTCAAGACAGAATCGGGTGAAAGCCATACCTCATTTTCAAAACAGGGTTTGAAATCTTTACCGTCAGCCGATGGTATGCTTGTGTTCTTATGTGCTTCACACACATAAAACATACATTATTGTTAGCCTTGTCAAGCCCAGACATGTAAAAGTGAGAAAGAAGCCATGTAAGTTCATCCCGTGCCTCTTGCACAATAAAAGGATTTCTTTCATGATGATTGAAACGGCCATTGCGTCTGCTGGCTTTTTGTTTCAGTCTATCCTAGCATGTGTTTTTCAACCATTGGCTGCATGATAACACCCAATTCTCACAAGTATCTACTTGTAGAATGTTACATGTCTTTGAAAAATGCAGAGTGGATTTGCTCAACTACATCCTTCAACAAGGTACATTTGAGAGGGATGTGATTCATACCTAGGCTGAACACGGCTTCCAGTCTCTCATGTCTGATGATGATCAGATCCATGGTACGTACGTGTTGTTTGGGAACAGACCCAGGTAAATGGAACTCTGTTACCGTAGCCTCATCACAAAACGCACGAAACCTGTTAGTTCCATCACATGCGCATTCTGGTGACATAATCAGATCTTGCATGAAGTTGAAGTCTCGGAAAACAAAAGCAGGCTGCTAAAATTCAGTGCTGCATTGTTTATGATAGGTCCATCCAAAGACAATCTCATCAACAAGGAGAGCCAGGTCTGGTTGTGCATGAGTCACCAGAGCTTCCTTAATCAGGTTCTTAGGGCTGATCCATTCCATACCTCGGTTTGGGTATAGCATATATATGAATCCCAAAGGGGTAGGCTTCGCCGCATGAGTTATGAATTTCCTGCCATGGGCGTAGGTCTCATCAGCCTGCAACCTTCCTCCGGTATGTTTAGATTCTCAGAATCCTCCAAAACTCCAGAGTCCAGCCCTTGCATATTGGTACTTGAAGTCACTTGCCGTGACTAGTGGTAGTTTGCATTGCTGGAAAAAATGGAGGCCAGGGACTGAAACCCCAAAGCGAACTTGATGTACACCCCTCCAACTCAGGAACTTATATGCTGGCCAACTGCCAGACCATAAAAATCCTTGTTAGTAGGTCAGACTGGTAATGAAATAACAATAACGGAAGATGGTAGATAGTGCGTACAAACACCATCATCACTGTCCTTTCTTGTCCGATCAAAGGCTTAAGCAAGTTTGAGGAGAGGATATAGGCCTTTCCTGCCCCATTGGCGAATGTGTCCAAGGGTGGGAAACTATATTGCAGAAGGAGAAAAATTATGAAGGGGTCTGGTATGCACTCCCTTACGGGGTGAGTGCATACCACACTCACTCCATAAGGGACTGCCATACCAGGGGCTGGTTGGCGGGTGCCCCCTCTCTCCCTCTGTCTCCCTCTCTACTGGAAACTCGTAGTTTGCTATCAGTGTTGATTTCCTGTTTTTTCACCCATACCGGATGAAGTTTTGACAGAGGCTCATCCATCCTCTATCGGTTTTTTTCATCCATATTGGATGAGCCACCAGGATGGACACTGAATTACCTTTAGGATGGTTTTTTGGCTTTTTTCATTCCTCCTTTATTGAGTCTCATCCATACTGGATGAGTCACCATGGAATGAAAAAATTACCTCTATGAAGGTTGCCAACAACATCCTGTTTTTTATCCATACCGGTTGAAAAACTACCAGGATAATAATTTTCTTCATTCCTCTTTCATTGACTCTTTTGATCCATACCGGATGGTCTGGTGAGGAATGATGAAATTACCTAGATGGAGGTAAACCGCTGCCACAGATGATACTCCCCACTTTTTCATCCTGACATAAGTGAGCTGTTTATGGATGACGTGATTATGGCCTGGAATTGATCTTTACTACCCCTAATTATGATTAATTACGGTGGAAACCCTAACCCCTACCATAAAACCTATTTTTAACCCTGCTGCGGATGAAATCCGTCAAGGTAGAAGGATGTGTTCTACTGTTTTTCATCCACGGATGAAAAATCGGGGGAAAAGAAACCCTATGTTGTCTCTCCCGCTGTCAGAAGCACGCGATGTGCTTCTGAGCTCGCGGGGAGAGTGTTATGGCGGACGTGCTTTGGTAGCTGCCCCGTTTGTGGTATCGTACCCATGCTGGACGAGCGCCTGGGGAGGCGCGAAGGCGGCGCCTTGTCTCTCTTGCAGCAGGAAACACCGCTGTGAATGCAGTGGCATCTTCCCTCCACTGGTTTTAAGTTTAGCCATTCACAGTGGCATCTTCCCTCCTCTGGTTTTAAGTTTAGCAAGGGCATTTGTGCTAGGAAGTCTCTCTCCCTCCTTTCTAGTGCCTTGCAATTGTGCCTGCTTTGCTTCATTGCTTATGTGCTTTGTGGAGGCGGCTTGCTGCGGGTGGTGATGGCGCATAACCCTCTTCCCCAATCGCTTAAGGTGCCTTTGGAGTTTAGGGATCCTGATGATACCATGCGTGCAAGGCAGGCGGAAGAACCCTTTTTGGCATGGTGACTCTGACCTATACAATACTGTGCTCCTCCCCCTTTTGTCTGGCTCTACATCAGGCACACAGACTGAACGATTCAATCCGAAATGATGAGGATCCGAGGATAAGCAGGCGCAAGACTTTTCATGTGAGTAAGTATGCCATGGAATTGTCATCCACTTTGGGTGCCATGTTCAAATCGCAGACATCAAATCATTGGGTGGAGTGTAATAACTTTTTTCTTGCTGGGATTTGCAGGAGAGCAGGCGAGCGAGGGCATGTCGTCATATGGATCACTCGAGCAGAGCGCCCCCATCCATTGTGGCGAGACTATATTGGAAGATTCGACAGACACGCCCCAGTTTCGGACACAAATTTGGGATGCTTTTTCCTGTGATATGCCAAAGCAATGGCAATGCATTGATTGAGAGGAATGGACGAGGCTCTATTCGCACCTGACTGTGTTGAGTAATACAGCATTGCCGATCGCAGGTGTAGCCATCGTAGACCCGGAGTTTCTTAAATTCTTGGACTTGGATGTAGAGGGACAGCGGGATACATTGTACTGACTCTGAGTCAGACTGAACTTCGCATTTTTAATGTTCTGTTTTCATCCTCTTCGGAAAAGATTGAATTCCCTTGCTTCATTGCAGTTGTTCCGGCAGAAAAAAAACAAATGAAACAAAGAATCCACTCAGATTAAAATGGCAATCTTCATGAATCCATCCCACAAACCCCACACACTCATGTCATATCCATTGTGCATTCATCTATTGTGTATTCATGCATCCTCCATTCATGATTATTTTCCATTATTCAACATCCATTGTACATTCATCCACTGTACTCTCGAATCCATCCCACAAACCCCACACACTCATGTCATATACATTGTGCATTCATCTACTGTGTATTCATGCATCCTCCATTCATGAATGTTTTCCATTATTCAACATCCATTGTACATTCATCCATTGTACTCTCATCCATCCCACATTCATCCATCTGCTTGCATTGTTCGCACTCATCCATCTATTTCTCATCCACTCTACATTCATCCATCCTGCATTCATCTGTTGCTTTCAGGTGGGAATGACCACGTCCTTTTATTATGTCGTCCAACTTGTTTCCGCGGTTAAGGGTGCTCTTCCGCGGAAATACACTCTGCTTCTTCCTTGGCGCGCGGTGACGCGGCGTTTAAGCGCGATGACGTGGAGTGAGCCCGGTGATGTGGCGTGGGCGCAAGGTGACGTGGCGTGAGCGCAGCTGCGCTCACGCGACCAGGCTCACGGCCGAGGCATCCCTGACATTTCATGAGTATGCATGATTAACCCTAGTATGTTGGCTCGATCTTGGCCATTCACTCATTCCATGCCCTAGATGCAGTGCCCCTACGACGGGCCTAGCACGCCTCGCCACGTGGCAGGCGGGCTCAACCCTAGGTCTGATGTATAAGCCCGGGCAGACCTCGGGTTGGCGGTCTTTTGATGAAAAAGTGTATTTTCTGTGTACATGGTGTTGGATGTGCATGCCGTGTAGCTCGGCCCTGTGTCAGTGTGTATCAGACTTCCTCTACGCGCAAGATCCCCTTCTCGTCCGCAGAGCTTGCTCTTCTTGTTCACACCCCTTGACCAAAAAAAAAAAAAAAAAATGACATCTAGGAGAGGACAAGCATATCCTGTCACGCACAAAATGAGTCTTCACAGAGCGAACCCCTATGATGGTTGTATGATTTGCGCTGTCCAAGTGTGAAAATTTCAATTACCATTCCTCATGAATCGGAATAACACATCGGCAATTCTTCCCAGTCCGTCCAATGTGCGCAACCACTTTCTAGAGAACCTATCCATTGGTGGCATGTGGTGGGGGAATACATGACTTTTGTGGAAACAAACGAGAAACAGCCTTTGTGATGGCACTTCCCCAGGATGACCCAGTCATACCATCGAAGCACCATATTATCAATGTCTTCAGTTGTTCTTAACTCAGATACTCAAGCCACCGCTCAAAACTAGAACCAAGAGCAAACTGGGGGTACAGAACCATAACTGCTATCAGTAAACAATGAATTAGAGTCCTACCACTTCTATGAGAGAACGTGAATGTGTGCATGATCCAGTCACCTTTCTATCACATTTCTCTCATGGGGACTGGAGGGGATGTATCACCTTTTCCTTGTCTACACAGTATCACCGTATCTAATATATAAAAGTTCTTATGACAAGGTTCTCTCTAGACCAACGGACTTTTGCCTCAAAAAGATACTAACTTCTAATCCTTCGTAAGTAGAAAGCATCCTCACACATGCCCAAGGTTCTCTCTTCCCTTGGAACACACAGGTGAACTGCAAGTAGTAACCTCCAACTTGTAATTACCACTAGTGAAAAATATTTGCATTTTATTCACAAAGAGACATTCGCACACCACGTCCTATGTATAGCTACAATACCTTTTGCTTTACTGTCTTCACTACTGCAGAATTCTGACAAACCTCCTCATAGAGGCATCACCAACAAACAAATTGTTTCCAGAGCTAAAGCATGCACTTCCTGTCAACTTCCCATCCATTTTAGAAGTCTTGAGGGGATGGCAAGGGGAAAGAGAGAAAGAAGAGAAGAGGGGAAAGGAAGAGAGAACAAGCATACAATCGTTAAGAGGTAATATAGCCTTTATGCTCAAAGCACACCTGCAATCCTATGCTGTGACTTGCCACAAAAATGTCATAAAATTACAGACTTCCGGCCTTACTAGTACTTGGCCTGGACAAGTTACCCACAATTCCAGCTGCCTTAAATTTTGCGTTTACACTTCGCAAATCCACCAAATCCTCAAACAATTTGTCAGCAGGGTTGACTTCTTTAGCCGGAGTCGGCACCTGCTGCTGTGCATTGGGTGCCATACCTTTTTGTCCATACTGGCCTCCTATTGGCTGGTTCTGCATGTACTGGCTTGTACCCTGGAGAGAGAGGTTGTGAGTCTGCCCTGAGATATCACTGTGTGTCGCACCCCCATAGCTCATCTTGTAGGGGTCATGACTACCTTGAGCCAGTTGCTGCTGCTGCTGAAAGAACTGCTGCCTCTGAGTGTGCTGACCTGGAGGTGGAGGGAGCACTGTCACAGTGTTTGTTTGTGACCCATACAGCATAGCCCGCGGCTGTGGACTCATTGGCTGTGGCCCATTTACCCCACCCCATGGAGAAGAAATATTGTACCCCACTTGCAAGTGCTGCCCCTGCCCTGGAAGCCCTTGTGACTGCTGGCTGTGCCCTTGCTGCTCACCTTGTAATTGCTGCCCTGGTAATGGCTGCACAGCTGATTGCTGCCCGGAGGATGACATGGCCAATTGGGGCTGTTGCTCTCCATAGATCAAGGCACGATGCTGTGAGCTGAGGGTGAGGCCAGCCCCCCGAGCAGCTGCTGACCATGGGACAGCATAGTTGCTTTGGGGTTGACCAGAAGGCTGCCCCTGCATATTTTGCCGCTGTTGGTAGCCTTGGGAGGGAGGACTTGTTGTGTTTCCATTGGTTTGCCCAAACTGTTGCTGCTGGGATGAGGACCCATACAGAGGCTGAGAGCTTGGGGTGGCCTGAAAGTCTGGACTTGATGCAAAGGGATTTTGTGCACCCTGCGGAGGTGGGTCTAGTAGGGCCAGCTGAGTGGGAGGGGTGACTGGAGGTGAGGTAGTTGCAGTGGACTGTGCTGACTTGTCACCAAACAAGTCACCACTGAGTAGATCCACTGCTTGCTCTCGCTGCCCAGCAAGGCTCTTTGCTGAGCCAACCTTCTTGTTTGATTGTGGGGGTGGGGGCAATGCCAGCTGTGGTACATTTGGCTTGTTTCCTGGGATGATGGTCGAGCTCTGGCTCTGGCTCTTGCCTTGCAATCGCAATCGAGATGATGACCTGCAAATGAGCACTTGTTAAGGACGAGTAAAAGCCAGCAATACGAACATAATGAATCACCTTTACACTCTCACCTACTAAGGGAACTTAACAAATGAAAGTCTATGTGTACCTGTGGGCCAGTTGTGCAAAATCATCCTCTGGCTCCTCTTCCTCATGGTCAAAACGAGCAAGGTATTCTGTTGACTCAGCTGGCAATGGAGACCCAGAAGCAATTGCATCATGCTGAGCAAGCACACGCTGCAGGTCATCATTCAATGCTAGCCCCTGACGTAGCAACTCCTCGTCACTGTCAGGCAATACAAATCAGGGTAACCAATGGATGTAAGCGAGTGTAAGTATGAAGTGTGAAGTAAACTCCAGAGTTACATTTGAAAGGTAACTGAAGTGGAGTGATGCAAGCAAACACAGAATGCTGACTACGAACTGACTGTCTATCTCTGCTCCCTCATGTAGGCCAACAAATTATCCATTCCTTTCAAGGTCGTACAGCAGGCACACCAGAGCGAACAGGGGGGCGCCAGGGAGGGGAGAAGAGTAGATTGAAGCCCACTGCCATTACAGGGTAGACTGCCAGCATTCATAACTGAGAAAGGCCACAGCTTTTGGCGTTGCCTCAAGCTTCGGCCCGTAGGACAAACTGGTGCAGTGTACTGTTTCATTTTTTCAAGGAGTCTCTCTTACTCAGAAGAGTACCCTTTACAACGCATCAGAGGATGTCCCTATCCTCATCTTGATGCCCATAGAGTGGAGTCTGGATTCCCATTTTCCCAGCTGGGTTAACTACTATATAAAGGTGAGGAACCCACTCCTAGTTTGGACTTCACCTAGTGCCCAGCGAGGGCAAGGGCCCTGAGGTAGACCTTCAGTGCCACTTGTTGACACTGTAAAGAAGCTCAGAATAGATCCTGCCGGGCTTCACCTCATTCACACAAATTCTGTGGCCTTCCTAGTTTTTGGACTACATCTCCTCCACTGCTTCTCTAGGAGGCTTGCCCTTGAGATGTTCAAGAGAACTTCACTACCACCACTTGCTATTTCACAGGTTGTCTAAGTCTTCACTGCCCCCTGCCCCCTAAACAGTATGGGATGGTGTCAACAATCCTTGGACACACTATGCCCTCTAGTATACCCAGCTGGAACATGGGATACCAACCCTTCTAGAGTTGTTGGTGGGTCCTACTCACAAGTGTCTCACAGCCCTCATATTGCACGCAATAGGGCTTGCACACAACCGCCCTCAGTCTGCATGCAGGGTGTTGACGCAAGGGCTAGCAAAGACATCACCCAGGAAAACACCATCTGATCCTGCACTGCTGCTCTTGCCCTAAATCTGATACACTGACACATGCGGCTATGTTTGTACTGCTAGTTTTGTGCAGGTGTAAGTTCATCAGGCTTTGCTTGCCCTCGTCACACTGTGCAAGAGATTGTACTCATAAGACGTTGTTTGCCGTAGCCTTGTGGCCATTGACCCCGCGCCCAGTTTGAGCGGGAACAAAAGGGACAGAACCTACCTCTGTCAGGGGCTGACGTTGGTAGTAAGACTTACCTTCATATATAGAATTAATCCGGGTTTTCCAGATATCCTCTAGAAATCCCTTCACACAAGCATCAATCTGCTGTGTGTGATTTGCCCAAAAACTAGGCCTCAGGAGGGCCTGGGCTTTTGGCTCAGCCTCGAGACTTTCAAAGTTGGTAAACAGGGGTACAGGCACAATTCCCTTGATAGATTTGAAGAAAGCGTCTCTTTGGTGAGAGAACCCCGGACAGTGTATCAGAAAATGAATACTGTCTTCAGATTGCCCACACAACGGGCAATTGCACTCTCCCTTTCCTCTCTGCTTCTGTTTGCTGTTCAAAGGTAGGCTTCCTGCCCTGAGTTTAAATTTCAGTCTAGTGCCGAGAGTGGGTAGACCCTTGAGGTCATCCAAGATGTCCTCCCCCATGTCACAGAGTGGAAACAAGTTCAGGGAAGTTTTCTGCCTAACTTCATTTTCATCAGACAATCTCATGGCAACAGACATGGCTGAGGACACTACAGCCTCTAAGTCAGATTTATCCAGCAGGGTCAAGACTTGCGGATCCAGGTCCAGGTCCTTGAGGATCTCTTCTACTCTCTTCTGCCAGGACTTAGCCTGTTTGACAGGGCGGTCCTGTTTCCAAGATATAGAGTCGATTAACTTAGGATATCTGGTGTTGGGCATATGTTGCAGCTGACCCCACCATCTGACCTTGAATTCATCTCGTCGGGAGCTTAAGGACAGAATGCCAAACTCACCCCGAACAGCCACATTGGCTGTTTTGGAGCATGCTGACATACACTCCTTAAGCACCCCCACTTGAATGGATTCTAGAGACTTAGCCTGGTTGGAGTTATCAACCCATATAGCAGATCCGTGCAAGAGAGAGATTCAGAAAGAGAAGAGGGAGATGTGAATCAGGCAAGCAACTGTATTAAATCTTCCAGATTTCCAGTGGAATACAGAACATTTTCTTTGCCCACACAGCATGAGACCGAGAGAGATAGCATACGAGGTGGTGTTCACAAGTTGCATGACACGCCGCTGATTCATGTGGCACTGATCCACAAGTTCCACTATCACATCATCCACAACTGCCTGCACGTTGTCATGAGAAGCTTTACTAGCCACATATGCATAACAAACCAAGAACTACCTTGTTTCTCTTTACAGACTGGCAAAAGACCCCATGGCACTTGTAAGGAAATATATAAGCTGGGGTTTGGTGAACACTAGAATCACCACCTTTTCCTAAGAAAGTTAGGAATTAAAGATGTCTGTGACTGCTTTTTTCTTTTGTTTCTCACTACAGACCAAACCAACCACAAACAACCCATTAAATGAGGGGAAGATCAAGAAGGTTAACAAACTTCACCGCCGTATCATGTGGGTCTAGAGCACTCAGCATCTCTGATAGAACTTCAATCATGCTGCGTGACGTTTCAATGTCTGTCAAGCTGCAAATAAGTTTCAGAAGCTTGTCAGGTCTAGGTCCCCAATGCATCAGCAACTACCACACTAAGTACATGTTCAATATGCAGACACAAAAATACCAGATGCTTGTAATCACTCTGCCACTGAAGCACTGCCAACTATCACACTAAGTGCATGTTCATTACACTGACTTTCTGCATGAAATATAAAATCTCCCGTCTAGTTAGATTCCACAAGCTTTAGTGGCATCAACAGCACTCACGTCCCATTCAACTTTTGGTATGTTGTACTAGTGCGCTCTTCTTGCCATTGCGATGGATGTGCATTCTGCAAAATCCAACTTAACATTTCTAAACATTATGAGGACTAGGTGGAGATTGGAGAATCACAGCGAGTAAGTAGTTCAGCCATGACTGACCCGTTGATGTCAGACATTCCATTTACTAATGCAAAGTAGTTGGCTCGGTGTCATACCTCATGGCTGGAAAGCTGTCATTTGCCATTTCTCTCTCTACCCTTGGAGAGATGAACTCTGGGGAACCATGTCCAGGCGTAACTGGGTACCCAGTGACAATAGGCTGTGATTGAGGAGGAGTGAAGATAGGCACTGACGGCTCACCAGTACGCTGTGGAAACTCTACACCTGCACGCTGAAGCACAAGCAACGCCCTGGCTTCAGCAGTGACTCAATACAAAGGACGGTCTCCCATTTGGAGATACAAATGATCTCCAGAACCAAGAGCAAGACAATGGTAGATTGTGCTTGCAGTGGCCCTGTGACATACTGCTAAAAAGGGGCGAGGAGGACAGGATTGCAATGGAGCTGGAGGCAGACAGGAAGTGAGTTGGAATACACAACTACAAACCTGAGTCATATGTCAAATAAAAGCCAGGAATGGCTTCATAAACATACCCGCAACTCGTCATAGGCCAGGTAATACTGCGGATATTGTCCCTTTGAACGCCCAAAAGCTTCTTGCCATGTATCCAGTAACACCAGGATCTTGTCCCTCACTCGCATGTCTGCCTGCAATTAAGACACAGGATGTCCACAAAGAACGCAGTTCTGTTTACAAAAGCAAGGCTGACTTTACAGCGAGTATCAGCAAGCACAAAGAATCCTGTCCCTACAGGTTCATTGCTGCCATGAGATAAGCCCATTTACATTTTGTGCCAGGAGAAACCTCTGCCATACATCTCATCCTTGAAATAAATTTATCCTCCTTGCACTTAAAAGTCCCAGTACAAGTGTCTCAGTGTGTCAGGTGTTCAGCCTGGCAGGGTGTATGACACTCATTGAGAGATCACCATAGCACTTACAGCCACCAAATGACAATCTGATCGGAGGTACAAGCTGATCTCAACCTCCCAGAAACTGAATGTTCATGTCAGCACTCGTTCTGTTGCCCCAATCTGCGCACAGCTGTGAAACTGCCAAGCACATGTGTCTGGGAAAGGGCAGAGACAAAGGTAGAGGAAAAACCCTGGTATTAGGGGAGAGGGGGATGTCCAAAGTAACGCTTGAACTTACTTTCTTTTTGACAATTTTCACCATTTCATGCAGAACATCTTTCTCTGCAACCTGTTGATGAACACTGTCTCCACAGTTCTTGGTAAGGGTTTCCAGAACCTACAATAGCAACCCATGTTTAGATTCTCAGAATCCCAAGTCTCCAACAGTGCATACAACAACTCATCAACAGTGTTGAGATAACAATGCATTCAAGCCTACCATTATAACACAAATATCCATCTCAGAACCATGGACCCATACACAAAACATATTATCTTCTCTCATAGAACTAATCTCTCTGACTCTGAGGCTACGGCAAACAACGTCTTATGAGTACAATCTCTGACTCTGAGGCCCCCGTACAGATAGCTGCCTCTGCTCTTCCCCCTCTGCCCTTTGCCCCCACTCTTCCCTGCTCCGGGGACACCATTCAAGTGTGAATATCTTCGACATTACAAACCTCAACACAACTTGCTCATTCACAAATGGACAAAAATAGCAATCAAGCCTGCACCATTCAGTGCCTATAGATATGATTTTTTCAAAAACTTCCACTTGCCAGAATCAAATTAACCTTTTTTACATCATTCATAACTCTACAATACCATGTAGAGCAGACATCACCCGTGTTATAATCTTCTACGTCTGTGTACTTTGCAGAAACTCAAGGCTTGATTTTCCTTGAGTGGGGTATTACTACTGTCTCACACCTTTCAAACCCAACTCGGGACCCACTCTGTCCAAGATTTCAGCTGGATATCCCCATCTTAATCACAATGCCCACTTCTCAGTCAATAGTAGGCCTACTCACTGTAAGTGCAAGAATCTGAACCATGGGGTTCTTGTTACCAAGGCGCTTCTTGAGCAATTTTATGACATCCTTGGCTTGCCTGTATTGTCCCAATCCAACAAATGTCAGAGCCAGGGTGAAAACATGGTGAGAGTACAAGAGGAGAAAGACAGGATACCACCAAGTTCAAAAGAAAAAATCAACCAAATTCCTTTTTTCAAATCAGCTGCTGCATTCCCTCCATTGAAATCAAGCATAAATTGATCTAAAAGACAATGTGACAAAGCACATTAAAATGACAAGTAAGGGGTACCCTTCCTTTGGAGAGGTAATACTCTTTTCCCTCTCTTTCTACACTGTCTCTATCCTTACCAGGAACAAGCACTATTAGCAAAACGGGTCAAATACGCTCCCTTGATTCTTGCCCTTCGTCAGCATGGGTGGCGTGTTGGGCCCCTCACTATCATCACAGCGGGAGTTAGAGGGGCATCCACTCCCGCTGCCTAAACTCTCTACACTTTGACCTTAACCTACCCCTCAGGTGCATCTCCACGTGTTTTAAGGAGATACACCTCATTGCCATCCGCTCCCTTACAGCTATCATCACCAACAAACGCAAACTAGAAAACAATCCGGCCCAAAGATAGGCTCACTCTTCAAATAGGGCCCACCCCCGCAGGACACAGTAGCCGCAAGGTGACATGGCTCTTAGTTACGCTGACTTTGGTTGGCGTCCTCTCTCTCTCTCTCTCTCCCTGTCCTCTAGGAAGCCTATTGCCATCGGGTGGACTTGATACGGGACTACATAAATGTCTCTGAGTAAATGCCGCCTTGTGACCCCATGTCTTTGTTTGTTTTGACCTGAAGCGCTTTGCTTCAGGTGAGGTAGTGCATTGGATTTAGTTGGAGAGTTTGGAGCCTCTCCCTCTTTAGAATATGCCTACGCGGGCTATTCCCTGCAGCTCCCTGGAGTGTGATCTCTGAATGGTAACAAGCGGACCCCTACCGCTTGGGGGCAGCCCCTCCGCCCAAATTGGGCAGTTGTATGCTCTGTCTAGCATACTGGGCACTTGGGCTAGGGTTGGTCCTTGTGCTTAAACTTAGAGCCTGCAAATTCTACCAATACATTACCTCCCATTTATCACAACACTCCCCAGGTTGCAATGCCCAAAAATGCTACAAATAGAGTCTCACATCAATTCAATCTCAAAGAAGTTTGTCCCTTGACTGGCTGGAGAGTGGTCTTAGACATTGGTGATTCAATGAGGCACTCTAGGAAGACAACCAAGGGCAGGGACTTCACTTGCAAGTTTCTAAGCAGTTTGATGCACTGGATGAGGTTGATTCCAAGCAGTCAAAGAGACAAACTGACCCTAAGAGTGCTGAGCCTGAGTGTCGTGTGACTGAAGGATTTGGTACTCTGAATGGTTTACCAATCCTTAACTTTTACACAAGACGAGCAAAATCTACACAAGGGGTAATTGTCCCCCCTTTGCAGAACGGTTGGCCGTCCAGGAGCAACCATAGGCTACATAGACGACAAACAATTCATATGCAAAGGGCTGGCTTGTGGCTGGGCACCTTCAATTTCTCAGGGCTGACTAACCAAAGGAAACAATTCGAAGTGGGACAAGTTCTTCAGGAAAATGATATTCATCTCTGTGCTGGGCAAGAGACATGGGAAACTTCAGAAAAACTGGTTGGAGATGTCAGTGGTTACAAGTGGATCGGTAAGATGTGTGCTCTTAAGGCAGCCTCCGCCAAACGTGGTCAAAAAGGGGTTGGCTTCTTTGTCCGTGATTTCTTGTGTGACAGTTGTCAAATTATCAACAAGGGTTTGCAGTATGTGTGCGGTAGAGCTGTTAATTGGTGGACCAATGAGATTGAACTCAAGATAGCTGAGAGACGAGTCCTCTATAAAGAGTGCTGCAATTTGCATACGAATAAAGAATTCTGGGCTAAGTACTACCAGATCCGCAAAGATGTCAATCAGCTTGTAAGGTCTCAGAAGAATACTGGGACAAGCTATACAGTGAAATAAACTCAAACCACCATGGTGGTAATGACAAGAGTCTCTGGTTGGCCCTTCAACGTTTGTACAAGCCGAAAAACTGTCAGCAAGTACAAGCGCGAGGACTACTAAGGGTGCAGTGGTGACTTCAAACGGTTGACATTGGCAAAACCTTTGAAACCCACTACAGTATTCTTGGCAGAATTTCTAGGTCTAACACTGAGGGGTCCTCTGAAGAATGGAAGGACACAGCTGGAAAAACTGTTCCTATGATTCAAGACAGCCCTAATGAATTGGAGTATATTTCAAAGGCTTACACCGCTCCCATTAGTTCTTCTAAGATTGTGGAAGCAATTGATTATTTAAACGGATATAAAGCTGGTGGACCTGATGGCATAGTCAACGAGCTTATCAAGCACGGTGGCGATCCCATGATCCTTGTACTTCTCTTTAACCTTATCTGGAGGACTGAAATGATCCCCTTTCGCTGGCGACAGGGGGTCATTGTCAGTCTATACAAGAAGTGTGACAGAGAAGAACCGGGGAACTACCGAGGCATCACGCTCCTCAATGCAGTTGGCAAGATATTTTGCGGAGTTATAAGTACTCGTCTCGAGGTTCATCTGGAATCTAGAGGTTGTTTCCACGAAGGCCAAGCTGGCTTTCAGCGAAACGGGGGCTGTGTGGATCATATCTTCAGTCTAAGCCAGATTATCCGGGAAGGAAAAAAGAAGGGAAACCCAATTTTGTATTTTTCTGATGTCAAAAAGGCTTATGACAGTGTGGAGAGACGGCCTATGGCTCCGACTCGGGTCATGTGGGATCAAGGGAAAGATGTGGAGAGTTGTCCATAACTTGTATGCTCACACCAAAAATTGTGTCACTGTTAATGGACAGAAGTCTAACTTCTTTGACATAGACCAAGGTGTTGCTCAAGGATGTACCCTCTCCCCTCTGCTCTTCAATGTTTTCATCAATCAACTCCTCGAGGATGTGGAAAGTGAGGGATTTGGGTTAAGGGGATGCCACCATACCAGCCCTTATGTTTGCGGATGACTTCGAAGGCATAGGGGAGACTCCTTCCAATCTCCAGGAGTTGATTGATTGTGCGAAGAGATACTTTGACCGTTGGAGGCTAGAGGCTAACGTCAGTATATGTACAGGTGGCATTCAACGACCGAGGAGAGGGAGGAGTTGATCTCAAGTGGCAGTGGGGAAGCCAAGAGATTCCGGTCCTCCCTTCCTACACATACCTCGGCGTTGAGTTTTCCTCCAACTGTAATTGGGATGCACATATTCAGAAAGTTGTTCAAACTGGCAAGCGCATGCTGGGTCTCACTAAATTTTTCCACTGCAGAGGGATCAACTCTGAGGTCAAAAACACGATGCTTTGTTGCGTTCTTAGACCTGCCTTCGAGTACGCATCTGCAATATGGGTTGACAACTCCAACCCGGCTAAGTCTCTAGAATCCATTCAAGTGGGGGTGCTTAAGGAGTGCATGTCAGCATGCTCCAAAACAGTCAATGTGACTGTTCGGGGTGAGTTTGGCATCCCTTCCTGAAGGTTCCGACGAGATGAATTCAAGGTCAGATGGTGGGTCAGCTGCAACGTCCAACATCAGATATCCTAATTAATTGACTCTATATCTTGGAAGCAGGATCGCCCTGTCCAACAGGCTAAGTCCTGGCGGAAGAGAGTAGAAGCGATTCTCAAGGATCTGAATCTTAGCCCGCAAGTCTTGACACTGCTGGATAAATCTGACGTAGAGGCTGTAGTGTCCAAAGCCATGTCTGTTGCCAGGAAATCGTCTGATGATAATGAAGTTAGGCAGAAAACTTCCCTGAACTTGTTTCCAGTCTGCGACATGGGGGAGGACATCATGGATGACCTCAAGGGTCTACCCACTCTCGGCACTAGACTGAAATTTAAACTCAGGGTAGGAAGCCTACCTTTGAACAGCAAACAGAAGCAGAGAGGAAAGGGAGAGTGCAATTGCCCGTGCCTGTACCTCTGTTTACCAACTTTGAAAGTCTCGAGGCTGAGCCAAAAGCCCAGGCCCTTTTGGGGCCTAGTTATTGGGCAAACCACACACAGCAGGTTGATGCTTGTGTAAAGGGATTTCTAGAGGATATCTGGAAAACCCTGATCAATTGTTTATTCCAAGGTAAGTCTTACTACCGGCGTCAGCCCCTGACAAAGGTAGGTTCTGTCCCTTTGTGTTCCACTCAAACTGGGCACGGGGTCAATGGCCACAGGCTACGGCAGACAACGTCTTATGAGTACATTCTCTCTCTCTCTCTCTCTCTCTCTCTCGCTTTTTACTTGAATGTGGATATGTTCTTTGTAACAACACTCAAGAACTGCCTGATCCCTTTGACTCTTCCTCCAGCCTTGAACATATAGGGACATGGGATGGCAAACTAATACATGATATCTTGTGCTAGGCCCTGTAGCAACAGCATAATAGAGTATATGTGTACACCTTCTACATGATCCGGTCAATGTACATTGCTCTCTTGGCTGCTCTACTGTAGTCAATGCCTTGTATCAGCATTAGGAAACCTGAAAATCAGAGGCTTGAGGAATTTTTTCTGTCTCTTTCTCTCCTTAATGTTGCTAAGATCTTTTTAGACAGCATTCAAGAATTGCCTGATCCCGTTATTCCGTTCAGTTTTTTTGTCTAGAACGGAACGGGGGATTGTAGAACAGGATGACTCACTAGGATGACTCACTAGGACGACTCATGAGGGTGACTCATTAGGGTTCACCCTAGAGGTCTCAACCTAAAGCTGCTGCCCTATATGGTTAGTATGCTTGGCCACTCTTCTCATTTGGAAGAGGAGCAGGCAAGAGCTGAAGGAGCTGACTACACTATGTCTACAAGCAAGGTATCCATTCAGACTCCTCCAACACTGTGATGGGCTGCTTAGGATGGCAACATAAAGAGAGTTGACACTATGAGGAACTTACATGGACTTGACTAAGCTCTACTCTGAATCTAGGAATACTTTTGCAAAACCAAGGGCTTCTATATATGCCCTTGCTTGAGTACTTGGTCTTCCTTTTGGGAATAGGTGCTTGTTGTCATGTTTACTTACATGGACATGATTAGCTCTACTATGATTCTTTGAATACTTTTGCAAACCAAAGGCCACCTTGCTGAGTACTTGGCTCTAGTGACACCTTCCTTTTGGGAATGGGTGCTTACAGACATGAGACCACCCCCTCTCCCTCTGGAGCATGGGCTGAAATAGGTGCTACTGAGTTCTGTACCTATGTTGAATGGCTGAAAGGACCTCTCTTACCTCTCCTCTCTTTGCTAGTATGACCTGTTGCAGGGATGACATTGATAACAAATGTGAAGGGGTTTAAGCCTGGGGTTCCACAGGGATCACTAACCTGTTGGTTGGTTGGTTGGCTGTGATGGATCCAGGTGATACCACTTCACCTTCTTTTGTTGCAGGAAATGCTACTAAGGGTAAGAGACTAAGGGAGTGAGGCTTTGAGCTCTCTCAAACCTCAAATCTGTTTGTATGTGTTGATTGTACACATACTACTGCTGTTTTTGCTCTATTGGTTTGATGGATCTATGAGCTGGTACCTACATAGAAAGGAGTTACTTGTAAGGAGACACTTGTGCTCTTCCTACTTCTACTGTTGCTTCCTATGATATGAAAGTGAGGAGGTAGATCTGTTTATGAGAAGGCCCTACCTAGTGTGCATGTGATTGCCACTTAGTAGTCCTTAAACCTGGTTTTCCAGCAAGGGTATAATGTAAAGGGAGGTATGGAGGCAGATCTGGGTGGAGACAGTTTGATGGTGCCTAAATTAGGCTGTCTGATGTCGTTAAATGAAGGCAAACACAGCACAATGTGCTTAGTGTTTCCTTGTCTAGCTTTGACATGCTATGTAACACTCTCTCTCAAACTCCACTATAGGTCCTCTGAGTATCATGCAGGCGTTATGGATGTATTCCCCCTTTTCTTCCTTTCTTGTTTTCTTTCTCTCTTGGTGCTTTTCTCAACCTGAGTTGAAAGGTAATTGGTGCATGCATCGGTGTCAGACTGCATGAACTGAGAGCCCATGATTTTATACTTGGCCACCAAACCCTGGTTTCCTCCAAAAAAACCAATGGTTGATTCCTTGTTTCATAGCTACACGCTTAGCAAGAGGTAAATTGAATGTTGCATCAAGCAGACCAGGCACCACCCTACATATCGTTTCACCCCAATCCAGCACCAATTAATGAAGCACACTCTTACTTACTCGACCTAAAACGTTGTTCACTCCAATCACAAACCACCCATGTCAATTCCCAACACCTGATTGGCTAGAACCCAATTGAAATTAATTGCCTGACTGTAGGTATTCAACCAATGGTCTTAAGCCAAATTGGCACCATCTGATGTACACAAGATCAAATGAAGGTGGACAACTGTGATAAAGAGACAGACAGCAGAGACAAAGTTTGACATACATGGCTAGCTAGCAGTACTTGGCACAACACAACACCAATATCAAAATATTAAAAAACAGTGAGCCACAGCAGACAAGAGACCCGCACAAGGAAGGCACACTCCCCAAGTCAATCTTGCAGAAACAGGGAAAATAATAAGAAGACGTAAATAAAGAACAAAATGACAGGTAACAAAGACCAAACCAACAAGTTTGTCAGTGAGAACTGGAAGGAATATCTAAAATCTGCAGAGAATTGGGGCCCTATAGCAAGGAACTCGCCCATTCCACAAGCCCGAAAGAAGACAATGAAGGATGACTAAGAAAATTTTGTAAATCCCAGTGGAAAGAACAGAAGGTATGAAAAACGCCCCAACAAAGAAACGACAAGGAGAAGGGCAGATTAGAAGAGCACATACCCTGGGTCACTGTTGATGATATCGCAGAGATCCAGGTTCATGGCCCAGTCTGGACCTATCAACATATCGCTCGTGGCTTTGTCCACGAGACCTGCTGCGGACATTTTGGTCGTAAATTACGGCTATAATCAATCCAAATCAGGGCAGCCTTCTACGGACAGTGTTCTTCAAGCACGCTGCCCTAAGTGAGCTTCCCCGCACCGAATCACATTGAGTCCCGCAGGACCAGACTCTTCAGGACAATGTCTTCTAACTTTCGGCAATGCAATCCGGAATAGACAGCTTATCACCGGGGATGATACCATCTGAATTGCGTACGCATAGTTTTTTTCCTCCTCCCGAAAGCCAGGCGGTCATGTAACGACTCTTCCTATCGACCCCCTGCCTCAATCTTCTGCTTGAGCGAAAATAGGCAGACTATTAACGAAAATCCAACAGACCTCCAAGCGGAAGACAAACACAAAGAGGAAGAAAGAGGAAGAGGGAAAGGTAAGAGCTGATGTCGATCGAATTCCAAAAACTGCAGCTACAGCTTTGATTCGAGATGATGCGCAGAAGGGCAGCAGTTGGAAGGGAGACGCCGGAGACCCACCAAAACCTAACAAAAATTGAGCACCCAGGAGATTAATCAAACAAAACGATATTAACACAATCTCTGAACCATGATCCTTCTATCGTCCTTCTATCTGGTGAAGAGGGCACCGAAGAGGAAGATAGATTCGCGTGCCCAGAGGCACCGGCTCTGTGGCAGAGGCTGGGGAGAGACACATGGGTGGCAGCCAGGTGGCAAACTTGAGCCCTAAATGAAAATCTGTAACTAAATGTACAGATATACATATATCCCACTTACATTTCTGTTAGGCTGGCACCACATTAGCCAAACTATTGTACAGAAACAGGCCTACTACTACGCTAGTTAACCCTTAAGTGCCAAAACTCATTTTCACCATCTCTTGGAAAAACATGATCCTGGCCCACAAAAACTTTTTTATCTGGAGAATCTCTGTGTCCCTGTAAAACTGACCGGAGGAATTAGGTACTTCCTACCTACCACAAAAAGTTTCATCAAAATTCAACCGCCAGATCCGGAGATTATAAAGTGTAGAGTGGGGACCAGAAAAATTCTTCACTAAGAAATAGGTGCCAAAAAAAGCAGTTTTTTGCTCATCTTTGGGGAGTTTTAATTTTGTTTTCTGAGAGTCTCAAGAATGTTGTTCCATACCTGATAACACACATTCTCAGAAATTTTCAGTTTTTTCTGAAATGTTCTCAAGTGGACTCCTTTGTAGTGACAAATTGGGGGGTCAAAATATGCCATTTTCTTTGGGCAGGCCAAAATCTCTTTTCCTAAAATTATAGAAAAGCATTCAGCCTAATCCCTCCTGTTGAAATGTCATGGGCATCCATATGATGTCCCCAAAAAACATTGGGAACAATCAGCCAATGCCATCGCATCTTTAGGTTCCCTGCCCAAGACTTCAAATGGCACACCTATGTTATAGCCTATAGGCTTAGGATATTTGAAGCCAGAGCCCAAGAAGGGCACGGGGTTTGGGAGCTTCTCTGGCTACCCGACCCTGCTTTCATGGGGGCCCACTCCACCCTCAACCCTATCAAACCCCGGCCCTAGGTTTGGCCCACCCTCATGGCAGTTTTTCTTGAGCCGCGAGCTCTGCCGCCATCGCAGCTGCATTCCCTCTGCCCGTCCTGCTATTGTTGGCCGGAGCTGCCATCGTCGTCAATTTCAGGTTAGGGCGCGGCCTGGGAATACCCAGACCTGCGCCGGCCGCCATGCCCCTGCCTGGGCAATAAGGGGTTTGGGGGAGCGTGCCGCCCTAACCTTTACGGGGTATCTTTCACTCACCCTAGCCTGACCGCAGTTGCCATGTCAGCAACTTGGGCAGGTTAGGGGGGCCAAAATGGCCTCAAAAAGCTGAGTGTGCCCCCTTCCAATTGGTCCACACCCCCGCCCTTTCAGGCATTGACCAATTGGCCAATGCCATATGAAGGGGGACCCCATTATCTATCCAATGAGCCCAAAAAAGGGCCACTCAGCCTTAACCACAGGAAGTTATGGTTGGTTAAGCAAACCCAACCGACCCAAATTGGGTCGATATACCACTTAAGGGTTGACGTTTTCTGGTAGCATTCCCTTTTGTTTGGAGTCCCAAAAGTGGAGGCTACCTAGCATTGAGATGAGACAACAACTATCTTGCTAGTTTATGAAATATTAAATGCCTATGTAATCAACTATCATTTACACCGCTCGACACATCATCTACCCACTAGTAGATGATTTATGGAGCCTTTCATTTTTTAATAATAGGGTCATGAATGCACCTATGGGCCCCGCCAGTACGGCCCTTGGGGTGAGCTCATAAGCCCACCGCCCATTCACCGGGTCGGCCAGATTTTGAAATTTTTCTAAGTCCTTGTTCATCTACCACGGCGGACCTTCTAGGAGACTGGGCAAACCCTCCAACAGACCGACTCCAAAAGACCTCTAGCAGACCAGCAAACCCTTCGATGAAATATATATTTAATAATATACATTACTGCCACAATACAACCTAACAGGACTTGAACACCAAACCTCCTATTTATTATTCATTGCTCTTAACCACCACACTACACGCCACTTTCTACAAATCCCTTCAATAACTAATGCTTTATGTGCATATTGTGGGCCCCAGCAGACCAGCTTGTGGGGCAGACCCGGCAGACTGGCCGGGTCCGGGTAGGGTCGCTCCCACCCTTCCCAACCCCTCTACCATACGCGGGCCCCGCCGCAGCCACACGCGTGGGCATTCATGACCCTATTATTGTTCAATGAGAAGCATTTATGGAGGGTTGATTTAATGGGCAAATAGTATGCATAGGCGTACCAAATGCCCAAGTCTTCATCCCACTTGTTCACTAAATATTCTCTAATAGATTTTTAGATCCCTTAAAATTATGCTTAGATGCTTTCACCTTTGATTGATTAGGCATTTGGTATACATAGGAATGTCATATGACCACGTCCCTCAATAAATCAACCTACCTACTTGTACACACACCACCAACCCTAGTGGCGCCTACCTTGTTGGCGCCACTGCTTAGTTCATATTGGCACAACCTAGTTTTCTTTCAAGTACTTTTTACGCAAATATATGTACATATATACACATACATACATATAGGTAACTCATTTGAATAATTCAAATACACTGAGACATTGTCTTTAAGAGTGTTAGATGTTTAAGGATATTTAGAGAATAATTAGATTTAATAACATGTATAGACATATAGTCTATGGTTTTTCTAGTTTATTTGTAATACTTAGAATTTTTATATTATCGGATGCAATAGAGTATTTTAATTGAAAATTACAAGGTCACAGATCAAATTAAAAATATTGTATAGCATCTTTTTTAAATGCAGACAATATTTTATAATTCAAATATTTATTTTTGTGCCTCCTATTATTATATAGATCATTTGGGTGTATCTCACAAAACCAAGAAGATTATATAGATAACATGATATTAGCATAGGTTGTCGGATTTGTAGACGATGTACGCATATATAATTAATATATTTGTAGATTTATAAAACAATGAACATCACCAAAAAAAAATTATTTCAAACAACAACATGCCGTTTGAAATATTGTAATCGTAAAACATAGAATGTTTGTATTATTAGATATGCAATACAATATTTCAATTGAAAATCACAAGGATGTGGTAGATCAAATTTAAAATATTATATAATACCATTTATAAATATATATAAGACTTAACAATTCAATATTTCTTTTTACATGTACCTCCTATATTATATAGATCATTTATGTGTATATCACAAAACCAGGAAGACCTTATATATAACCTCTTATTAGCATAGGCTGTCAGTTTGTAGACGGTCTATACATATATAATTAATATATTTATGTATCTATATAAACAATCAACATTACCAAAAAATATATTTCACCACTTATAAGTATTGCTTTGTGGAGTTTAACCAAACAGCTTCAAATTGATCAATTAAACTCTTACATTACCTAAACCGTGACTCATTTGTATTCTAATGTTTCTTTTACATATATGGTTTGGGGTACATTGAAAGTTAAAAATCTAGAAGTGAAAATATATTAATAAAATTCAGAGGGCTTCTATCTCCTATATATGTGTGTGTGTGTGTATATATGTAGATTAATTCATTAATTAATTGTGATGAAAGCGGGTAAATTGATTCTCACTGATTCAAAATAGATGTAGATAGCAATACTCTTGAAGAAATACACCTCATATTTCGTATTTCATAGCATTTCTTGTTTTTTGAGATCATCTATGCTCATGTTCTCAAACACAAATATTTATTCTAGCTTAAATCACCGTATGCAGTACAATAAAATGATTAATATCGTACATTACGGTTAGCTCCGTGGAATATCATTTGTTGCAATTTTTTTTTTTGTTATGACAAGTTACATATATCGAAACACAATAATGTATATGCATTGAGATTTGAGAACACTCTTTATCATAGTATGTAGTTGATCACGTTGAAAATCTTTTGGCTATGGGTTCCACAACACGTAGCAATTGAAGGCTTTCGCACCACCTATACAATCGTACGTCAACGAAAATAATAATAACAGTGAAATTAACGAACATTTCCACCATCATTTCATTGTCAAATTATGTGATTGAAAAACATCGTGAGGTTTTTGCATTTTTAGAACATGACCTGAAAAAATATCTATCCAATTTGAATTATACAAACGTCAATCTGATCAACTGGTCATACAGAGAAATGCAAAATATGGATATACGTAAATAGGGACTTTGAGTATATATTGCATCACGGAATCAATTTCGCTTAGAAAATCTTAAGAGAAAGATTTTTCAATATGGCAACAAATTATCTAAGAAAACACCTTCAGGAAGAGGTCGTGTACTAGTCAAACCTTCTTGGGCCTTGACGTGGTTGTTACCAATGTCTGGCAGGTATCCATATGAAGCGCTTCAAGTGACCATTGCAGATGGCTATGTCCTCTTGTTGGAGAGAATACCCAGGTATACTTTGTTTCAGTACTTGCATTGAATGCTTTCTGGCTGATATGTGGGTTGTGTATCCAATCAAAGTGTCGTGCACATACATATCGCTACACAACTACATCGTTGTCCAAAACCACACCACACATGTGCACACCAAACACTAGTCTATCACCAGTCCACCACTAGTGCACCACTAGTCTGCCACTAGGCAACCACTCGCCATCACTAGTGCAGCCACTAGTCCAACCACTAGGCTGCCACTAGTCCATCACAATGATAAAGATGAAAGATACAAGCACACAAGCTCTCTCAAACTCACACACATGCACATGAAAACATCACTCATATATTAAGTCGAGCCAAGTGCACCCCACGCCATGGGGAATCCACACTACGGCGCCATAGCTAGATGCGGTGAGGCTCAACTCGATAAAGATGAGCCCACCGCGATCTGCCGTGAAGATAACCACGCCAGGTGCCCAAACATATATTGGCCCCTGGATTGACACTTGGGTCAATCCCAAATGTAAATATATCAAAACTAATTATTTCCTAGCTAGTTTTACACTAGTGGTATAATAACTTGACAACTGTCGTGCGCATACATATCGCTACACAACTACATTGATGTCCAAAACCACACCACACATGTGCACACCAAACACTAGTTTATCACTAGTCCACCACTAGTGCACCACTAGGCAACCACTAGCCACCACTAGTCCAACCACTAGGCTGCCACTAGCCACCACTAGTGCAGCCACTAGTCCACCATTAGGCTGCCACTAGCCACCACTAGTGTAGCCACTAGTCCAACCACTAGGTTGTCACTAGCCACCATAGTGCAGCCACTAGTCCACCACTAAGCTGCCACTAGTCCATCACAATCGCTCCCCTAGCTGGCGCTTAGGTCCCTCTAAGTCCAGGTAGCCACAAGATGTGATAGTGGTCATAGCCTCACTAAGTCCTCCACCACTGTCCCTACTACACTCAAACTTGATAGATCAAGAAGCCGGGTGCAAGAGTTGCCCCATCGTTAGTCGCCGTCTTGCAACCTGTGAACTTGAGCCTGAGATCTCGGGTATTGACTCATATGAGCTTGACCTCCCATGTCTTGTTAGCTGTCACTAGTCATATCCACTGCCACTATTCCAAGCCGTGTGGACATAACCAATCTCCATGAGGAACCCTCTCAAGAGGTGGTGTCAAGCATCCCATGTGCCAACCTCTTGAGCATCGATCACACATCAGCATAGTGGCGGCACCACTAGCATGCAACGCAACCCTACAGGTACCACTGCAAGGTTGGGATCTATCCTCCCATCCACATGTGGAAGGTGACATGGTGCACAGTTGCGCACATGGTCCTTCCATACAGTTGCGCACATGGTCCTGCCACTAGTGCAACCACTCGTCCACCACTAATCCATCACAATTGCGGATGCTTGACACCACCTCTTGAGAGGGTTCCTCATGGAGATTGGTTATGTCCGCACTGCTTGGAATAGTGGCAGTGGATATGAATAGTGGTAGCTAACAAGACATGGGAGGTCAAGCTCATATGAGTCAATACCCGAGATCTCAGGCTTAAGTTCACAGGTTGCAAGACGACAACTAACGATGGGGCAACTCTTGCACCCGGCTTCTTGATTTATCGAGTTTGAGTATAGTATGGACAGTGGTGGAGGACTTAGTGAGGCTATGGCCACTATCACATCTTATGGCTACCTAGACTTAAAAGGACCTAAGCGCCAGCTAGGGGGGCAATATGTATTTTTCCGAGGATGGGACGATCTGCCCCACTGCAAATGCTATGATGGGAGCTCTTACAACACCCCAATGGCCGACAAATCCTCATGGGATAACGGGCTTCACTCGATAGTGGATGTTGGACTAGCCAACCCTTTATGGTCGGCACCACAACTGCAATTGTGACCTCTGGACCTGCGCTGCCACCGCCAACATTATCTCCCTGATGCCCCCGACATAGTCAACTGAGGCTGCTACACCTCCATCCTCAGCGCCCCCCTCAACGCCTTGTCATTTACAGGAAGTACACTTTCCCTCTCCCCGAGCCTTGGTTATCTCATTCTCTCTCTCTCATACAAAGTTTTCGCATCGATTTTAGGGAGCTATCCTTACTATTTGTTATATAGTGGCGTATTTGGTCTCTCTCTCTCCACACCCATCTGTGCAAGCCTCCCAACCTTCCCCACCATCTACACTCCATGATCATTACTGGGTGCTTCCCCCTCCATCACCATACCTTCTTTCCCAACAGGATACCTTCTCCTTGTCAAGTCATTCCCTACAATCCCACTCTTTGTACCACCTGCAGTATGCCTCCCCCTCTCTCCCACCCTCTTCCTCCCATGCACTGTCACCAGCTATTGGTTCCTCGCTTTACCTTTTTTTATTTACTGGCAGTTCCATGACGCTAGCAAAGTTTCTCCTAACTTAGTTTGCACTGTTCCAGACACGACCATGACCAGTTCTGGCATCAACTCTGGCCGCTCGGCCCCCATGCAAGAACTCCACTGCACTAGCTCTTGGGGTAGCCTTGGGAGAGTTGCCTCTTCTCCAAATGTTCGTCACAGTTACCAACAGCGAGCCCTCAACTGCTCTCCTCAAAGACATCATGAACCCCACTGAATTCCCGGACTTATAACCGGGTGCACTCTACTGTCCACACTGTCAAGGTGTCCCCGTGCTACTGGCCAACTGACTGCCATGCCACCCACAGTAGGGAACTGCAGCACTATACACCACTGTTCTCTCATTTCCATGTTATTGCAAGCTTCAGATGCTACTATAGCTTGCTACACTCAGTATATAGGCATGATCTAAACTACAAAACCCCCCTAACTTGTCGGACTTCTAATTCATACTCTCTGCTATGTCACATTTATGTCCCTCTCCACACTATCTGGATAATCCCATGGGTTGCTGGCCTGCTCTTTTTCTGGCCATCAACACTAAACAGTCCACGTCTCAATTACTAATGCTCATTCCTTATTTCACTACCATGATACACTACGCCACACTTCTATGTGATGGCACTTCTCTGGCTACCCTCCATTGGAACCCCATACCACATCATTTCAATGACTGGCAATCAAGGCTCTTCAGCCACTATGCACTAAACACCTCAAGCCATGTTCCGCTTATGGCTTCCTATTCTTCTCGGCTCCAAGGCACTCTATGTCCACCGCCACTCACACGCACACTCCCCATCACCTCATCGAGGTCCAAACATGATATACGCAAATCTCTTCTTATCAATGATACTCCAGACGGTGGGACGCCTCGGGGCGCTGCTTCCATCCCCCACCAAAACTCATATCTCTCACCTCCATGCATTTGTTCACATATCTCCACAATAACATAGCATAATTCCGCCCAGCTACCCATGCTAGCCCCCTCCCCCACAAACAAACTTACCTTACAACATACCACATACCAGCCACATTGTTCTAACCTCACCAACCTCACACCAGCATGTGATATGCTCACTACTGATTTCTCCCACTATAACACATCCCCTTCCCTCCCAATTAATCCCCCTCCCCGATGCTCTTAGTTGCATTCCCTGCGCGCCAGCATACATACTCATCTAGAAGTGTCAAGCCCTCCTCAAATACATCCCCCACACTATACTCCCCCACATCCCACCAAAATAGAGCCCCCTAGGTGCTCTTCTCACCCAATAACCCACACTAGAACACCAATAAAATGCCTCTTCACTGACATGCTTTTCATTTATTTTGACAGGAGTACATCACTGCCCCAAGGGCTGGCATTACCCTCTCATACAAATTTAGTGCCCTCATTTGTGTGGATTTCCCACATCCTAACCTAGCATCCTCACATTACGACCTCCTTCTACACTTCTAGCTGTCATCATATGGTCTATACTTCCCATGGAATCTCCCACTACCTCCCCAATTCTACAGTCTGTTGGCAGATAACCACACCACCGCCACACAGTTCTCTCTCGAATTCGGGCTATTGCAGCCCGCTGCCTTATGCCATTCTCCTCCCCTCACAACGTGGCTGCTCCAGCCATTTCTTTCTTGGCATGACACACCATCACAACTGCCTCAGTCCGTCGAACTCTACCAAACTACCCTCACATCATGCAACACTGCTCTCTTCCTCCTCCACATGTTAAAATCAACTACTTCACAATCCTCCTCTCCACTTTTACTCGACAGTCCCATTCAATTATCTGACTGGGCATTAATCACAATCCCAAACAGTAGCCAACTCCCCATTCATCACCACTCTCTCACACATGCTAACCCCACAGGCTTAAACATCACACTCATCAAACTAGAGCCATTATTCAGCACCCTTCTAAATGCAGCTCTCCGGCACATTACATCTAAACCCAAAACCAGCATGCGCAGCCCCCACCACTCCATCAGGTGTCATCACTTCCTCAAACCAGATTTATTAGCGCTATCCATTAACCAGCCAATCCACCTCCTCGTACAATTATCGTTCCCCCTGCCAAGCTCTGCTAATGGTGCCCATCTCCCACCCTGCACATGGCGCAAGCCTCATAATCGCTTCCACCAGGCCAATCCATTACAACCGCCGCCAGGCAGTAAACTGCCAGCGGCCATACTTACTCTCCTCCACCGCTCAAGCTGGCCCTACAGCAAAAGCCACCCTCCCAACACCACTACCTATCCACTAATGCTAATCACATGTCTACATGACACCCACATCAACACTCGTCCTATAAAATGCAACACGGACAGTCCCAAACACCTCTCTTCTGCTTGCGTCGCTGCCATCACCCGCTATATAGCTATTCTTTCCCCTCCCCCCCCCCCCCCCCCTCTGTGGGCGTGGTCACGCATGTCTTTGTCAAGTTCTAAGTCTGGTAGCATACAAAAAAGAGCAGGTTGCATCCGCAAACAGAGTCGATCCATAGACAAGTCGTCGCTTAGCAAGAGGCCTGCCACCATCTCCCTCTTAGTTCAAAAACTTTCTGTCAAAATGGATCACCACCAGGTTGGTGCGATCTCGATGGCTCTCGCTGAGGAAGACGCCGACATCAGTGACATGCATCTATCTGACAAGGAGTTCTTTGCGAATGACCAAGCGTACCAAACTCGCTCTACACAGCATAAGGAAGCCACCCCCAACGGTCATGCACCATCTCACCAATGCTCGAAGCTACCTGGGCCTACAGGGCCCACCAATCCCCAGCGGACTCTCAAGCCAGCACAACTCACATCACCAGCGGGGCTGGAGGCAGCTAGCCCGGGCCTCAAACGCCCCTCTAGTGCATTCAACAGTACGGCAGGGAGCTCGCACTCCGATTCCAAAAAGTCAAGGGGCTTGCACGATTCATCCCCTCAACTAGCAATCTCTAGTGCCCCGACTTCTCCATAGCTTTGGATGGGATACCTTGCGCTCGAGACGCACGCACTTGAGGAGACGTTGAGGAGACGCGCCCAACGACAGAACTCCGTAAGCTTGGCCTCCAAGACTCAGAAATTCACTACTTAAGGTACTGCTACAAAGCATTCCCCCATGTTCCCCAGCTCTATTTTCCTGCTACTAGATCGGATGGGAAGGAGGGACAACTCTACCCACTCACTCAGTTACCAAAGGGCACCCCGGTTGACCCAGATTCTGGATTATCCGCCAACCTCACCACATCATGATTCGATTTGATAGCGACACCGATATGCCCAAGGAGCAGGCTCTGTACCGTGCAAAAAAAGAGTTCGACGACATGAACATCCCCTTGGGTAAGGTCCTTTATTCACCAATCATTGCCTTCACCAAGCACGGGAGCAAACAGTGGTTAGGCCTACTAAAAGTGGAATTACTGAACCCTGCCATTGATGGTATTGCTCTCCTGAAAGGCAACCGAGCCTTTGTTATGGAAATGGCTTCCGGGATACCTATGCAAGGGAAAGTAGAGAAGGCATTTGAGCTTAACGCCTCCACCAAATACCTTTCGTTGTATCTGTCCAGTGAAGTCTTACAGGGCACCGTCGACCATAAACTCGCAATGCACTTCATCATGGAAACATTCTTGCATGGCGACGAGTTTGAGATTATGTATGTCCAAAAATCAAGGCCTGATACTAAGTTTTGTTTATCTACCTGGCTTCCGCGGACTCTAAGAAAAGGATGTGCACAAGGAGTCAGAATCGAACACACTCTCTTAAAACCGCAGCTCCGCTCCCGCCGTACCAGTGTGACTGGCCTCACCGCAACACCGCAAGAAGTCGTAGCGGAACGTGATGTGCTCACATTGGTAGTCAAGAACCTTAACCAGCTGCACACTCAAGCTGTGACAGAAGATGCTCTTAATCTACTTTAGTGGAGTAGCCCCGACAGAGAAGTTCAAGCACTCAGGCATGGCATGCCTCACTTGTAAGAACCCCAGTATCTATGCTCAGTGGTGCCACAAACCGCATATCCTCGTCATCGACAAATACGTCAACTTCAAACCACACACTCACAGCCTGCATGGTTCTACCCCCCCCCAGCTAACGACATTCTGAAGTGTCTCCGTGTGGCCAACATAAATCAAGCTTTGGCTGACACAGTTAACTCTCTCAACATCCAGACCGACTCTGGATCGGCTGCAGGGCTTGCCTCTATGATGAGCGAAATTGACAGGAAACTGGCGCACCATGCCATTTCAATCAAGACGAATATACGGGGTGATCTAGCAGCCATGGAAAAGCGGGTTGCTTCTACCTTGGCCGCCCAACAGGCGGAACACCATGCGTACTCGGTTTCGCTGCAAGAATCACTAAGAATCTAGGGGCCAACCTGGCCCACTTCTACGCTCATGCTAACTTGGTCCTTGAGAAGCTCTCGCTTCCCCCGAGCATGACCAATCACCCTGCCGGACAAGTTGACTCCAACAACATACCAACTCCACAAACAGGGGGATATAGGCCTGCAGCCCTCATCGAGCTCCAACACGACGGGCCTCCTAAATTTGACACCACGGGATTTCTTGCAGCCATGCCTACATCCGAACACACCAAACAGCAGCTGCCTGCCATCCTTCACACTGCCAATGACCAGGCCCTGGCCACCATCACTGTGATCGACAATACGACCAATGCGTAAAACACTATTGTGGCCCTCGGGCTACACAAGTGACCGTTGGGAGCTATCTAGATTCTTCCCTCACACCCGACTGTCCTCCTCTCTGGCTATCTACCTACTTCTCTTTCTCTTTGCAAGCTGCGGCTTGACTGTAACCACCCCTGTGTTATTGCAATATCACGATGCATCCTACGCTTCCAAGCGCCTCTCTCAGTGTTTGCATTTCTCTCACCAACAGCTAAGCTCACACCCCGTGCGCCTGCATTATTCATGCGATGCTCATCTCTTTTACAATCCGTTAGCACCAACAGCCGTCCCTCAAACCAACTGCTCATACGGCTCACCGCTGGGATACTGGCTATTTACACCATTCCCACACCTGTACCAATCGCCGCTTACCAGCCCGCTACCCCTGTTCCAAATATCTGACACCTGGACCACCTACCACCTTAAAAAAACCCTCCACCAAAATATTCAAATACCCACAATACCCATCCCCACACCCATGCACATCCAACGGTCCCTCTCATCATGAAACCCCACGCCCCACATCTGATACTACCAGATCACAGCCGACTATCTCTAATAATACCACAACATGTCCCTCATGGGAAACCGTTGCCCGTGGGCTGTGCGTTGACTTTCATCCTGCCAGCCGGACATTCATCCAGCCGACCAGTCACCTATCCACTTATATTGCTAATAGACTGATTCACATACACATGCCCCTCCCAGCCCACATTTCTCCACATACCCCTCACATATAACTAGTATAGGCCTGCAAGCCTCTGAATCCCCTTCATTATCCTGGGCTTCTCACCTTACCCACCTGCTCTACATGGGTACACTAGCCCCTGTATTATTACCCACTCCACATTTCATCCCCATAGCCACGCTCATCCATAGGCAGCCCCGTGGCCAAACCATGGCCATATCTAGCCCCCGCTTCATCCCCGCACTAATGCCCACACCCGCCGATACCCATCGGCGGATGCTATCCCAGCTACCCCAATCTGCAGTTATTTATCTATGGTGGCCACCACAACTACCCCAATCTACATATATCCGCGCCCGCCCCCACACCTATGCACATCCAATGATCCCTCTCATACTATCAAATCACAGCCGTATATCTCTAATAAACCTGCCGCCCGCCGACTGTGCGGAGACGTTCATCCAATCAGCCGGACACTCACCCAGCCGGCCAGTCACCTATCCATCCACCCTACTAACAGACTGATCAACACACATATACCCTAGCCCACATTTTTCCCCACACCCCTCTTATATGACCAGTACAGGCTCACAAGCCCTCAAATCACCATCATTATCCTGGGCACACCGCACCCCCCTGCTCTACATGGCAACAATAACCCCTTTATTATTCCCCACTCCACATGTCATCCCCATAGACACGCTCATACCCAGGCAGGCCCGTGACCATATCCTGGCCATATTTATCCGCCACTTCATGCCCGCACTAATACCCACACCCACGCTCACATCCGCCAATACCCATCCATAGCTACTATTCCAGCTACCCCAATCTACAGTTATTCATCTGCAGTTGCCATCCCAACTACCCCAATCTACGTATCTTCACCCACGGTTGCCATCCCCTCTACCCCCACCTACGTCTAAAAAATGGTCTCTATATCAAACCCCCTGTTAACCGCTGATTTATGACTTAGACAAAACAAGTTATCAACACTACTGCCCATTTCCTAAGACATGCAACAGAGGTTGTCCGACGGTATGCTTCTAGAAACGATTACGAAGTAATCGTTTTAAGGATAGCTAAACCATGAACGTCGTATGAAGCCATATCCCTGCAGGTTGCTAAATCCTGTTGATTAAGCCCAATCTACAGTCTCTTTAGCATAAAAGATCTTAGTCGAAAAGACTGAAGCCTCTTTGTTCATACAAGCAGATGGTAGTCGAGATAAAACAAGAACTATTCTGAGATGATACACATTCTCACCATCTCACGTTCTCTCATAATGCACATTCTCTCCATCTCACATTCACTCTACACAGAGATACTTCGAATATCATGGCTTTATTTCAGAGTTTGTCACATCATCACAGAAGTACACATTGATCACTGATACTCATACTCATATTGCACACACCCTCTAAGTTGCGTGCAGTCTTTTTATACTATGCTCGAAAGAGCCGTTACAGCCTAAGGTCGTTAATAACTGTTTGCCTAACTGCCTACGCAACCTAAAAGGTTTGCTAAAAAGTGGCTCGTTGCAGTGGTCGTGAGCCATAGTGGTAAACGGTCCACTACTCCCTCTATTGGTTAAAGCCGATGCTAACGTGGCCGTGTGATATCGTGGTTCACGGCTCACGATTACTACACTACCCACTACTGCTCTCGTGGTAATGTACCCTTGTCCCGCCATTGGCTAAGTACCGCGTACTTAGCCGTCTCTGCCTTTGGCTCAGGTAGTGTACGTCCATCACTACCCGGTATGTCCCGTTGTGACCCTCGTTGTCTGTCCCTCGTAGCATAGCCGTTATCATTTATTCCCCCCCCCTCTTTTGAAATTGTGTCCGCACAATTTCGTCAGTTCCTGTGCTTGTTGTATCTCTTGGGGATGTTAGGTGGTGGCATGCCTGTCTGCAAGGTAGGAAGTGCGTCCCAAGATTGTCGTGGTGGCAGCTTCTTGTTCCTGTTATCATCACTGTCTGGTTGCTCCTCTAGTTCGTGAGTAGGCCAGTTTTCTTCGTCAGGGTGTTCTGCTATCCCGTCCCCTCGTACCATATCAATTTTATTGGTCAAGGTTTCGCGGTAGGTTTGCAGCTCCTCCTTGGTCCAGGGTATAATGTGTTTTGTTGCCTTGCTGCCCATTAACCAGTTAACAGCTTGGACCCCTGTTTCTTTGAAAGGGTGGTCTCTGTCCAATACCAATGGTGAAAAGTGGTCCTTCGCCTGGCGCCATGCTTCAGCATACAGTGGCCTATTCATATATGCTGAAGTGCCTGTGACTCTCTTTGGTGGCTGGAATTTGGGTAATTCCCAGTGAGTATCTTTTTCAATACTCTCATAGCGCTGCCAACTTCCCCTCGTTGTCACGAACATGCGGTAGAAGTAACTGCCAATATAAAAACTTGGGCATCCCATCACAATGGTTACTGCCGGGTAGGATTAATCTTCAATTGCCCCACTGCCCACATGTAAGCTACCAGCTCTTTGTATTCCAGGGGAGCCTGGCGCCAGAATTCAACCAATTCTGCCCCTGACCATGTCTCCTCCTTAGCCAGTGGCCTCATCCTATATCTCAGAGGAATAAGAGTTTGATTGAGCAAATGCAATTGACCCAATGATTTGCAGGGATTTAAGGCTCTGAAAACCTTCTCCAGTATTTTTGGGATTTGGTGGGCTGGTACTACCATCATTTTAAAGTATTCCTCTGAATACTTTAACCATTCCCCATCCTGCTTGCATGGTATGATTTGGAAATCATCCACTGCTACTGAAGTTGATGCTACCATGACACTTGGTAGTGTTACAGGGTTTACCTCTTGAGTAGATGGCCCTGCTGTGGCTTGTACCAGTGTCTGTTGGCTTGGTGGTGGTTGTGTTGCTGGTGGTGTTTGTGTTGGTGTTGTTGTTGTTGATTGTGTCATGCGCATACGTATCGCTACACAACTACATCGCTGTCCAAACCACACCACACATATATGCACAATAAAGTAGTCTACCACAATGATAAACAAAAGCTAAAATGACACACACTCTCAACACAAGAAATATGAAATCCATCGCTATCACTCTTTAAAATAGAAGTCGAGCCAGGGGCACCCCAAGCTATGGGGACTCCACCCCACAACAACCTACACTCCCATCATAAGCACACTCAGATCTAAACGCATGAAGGAGCTCGGTCGCGCAGGCTCAACTCGAGAGAGATGAGTTGCGCGACTGCCGCTCTCGTGAAGATAAGGCGGTTCAGGTGTCAAACTAAACTTGACACCTGACTTAACACTTGACCTAAATCCAAGTGTTAAATACAAATAACTAGCTTTATTCTAGTTGTTTTCACACTGTGCTTATTTAACTTGACAGCTGTCGTACGCATACGTATCGCTACACAACTACATCGCTGTCCAAACCACACCACACATATATGCACAATAAAGTAGTCTGCCACAATCGCCCCCCTAGCTGGTGGGTAGGTCCCTCTACCTCCAGATAGCTACAAGATGTAATAGCCACAGCCATACTAAGTCCTCTATCACTGTCCCTATTGCACTCAAACTCTATAGACCAAGAAGTCGGGTACAAGAGTAGCCCCATCGTTAGTCGCCGTCTTGCAATCTGTAAACTTGAGCCAGGACCTCGTGTGTTCAAGGTCTCCTAGTAGCTGGGCCTTGCGTTTCTTGTTAGCCTTCCATGGTTGTATCCACTCCCACAATCCAATGCAATGTGGACATAACCAATCCCCATCCGGAACCATCTCAAGAGGTGGAGTCAAGCATCCCATATGCCAACCTCTAGAGCATCGATCACACACCAGCATGGTGGCTGCCCCTCTAGCAGACCCACACAACATGCATCTCAAACCTGCAGATACCACTGCCAAGTTTGGGTCTATCCTGCCATCGACATTCGGAAGGTGACATGGTGCACAATTACGCACATGGTCCTTCCAAGTTATGCCATCCCGACCCTCCAAGACCAAGACGCCTGAGGGAAAGACCTCTCGAACCCTCAAAATAACACATCCTGCAGTCACATCCAAGGTCGTAGGAGCAGTCTGCTGCAGATAGACGTAGTCACCAGGGTTGAATCTCCGAACCCCAGGACGATAGCCCCCACCACGTATGGTAGCATACCTCAACGTATCACGGTGTTGTGCAATGGCAAGGTTCTCAAAAGCCATTGGCATGACTTTCTTGAACAACTCTGCACGCTGCTCACATGCACGTGCCCACACATCCGGATCGTCAAGGTTAAGAACTGTAGCAGCTTCTCTGCGAGTAGATGTAGGCAAATCCGGCTCTCGGCCAAAGAGAAGAAAGTATGGTGAGAAGGAGGCAAGTGATGCTACCTGTAGCCCATGGCTAACCAGGGTAACTGAAGGTCCCAATCTCCTAGGTGTCCCTTCTGCAAACCATACTTGCGCAAACCCCTCTTTACTGTCTGAACAACTCTCTCTGCCAAGCCATTGGCCTCAGGATGATCCCGAGAAGTGGTGCAGTGGTCTATCAAGGCCTTGTCACACAAAGCCTGAAACTCCCCATGAACTCTCTCCCTTGGTCCGTGAGTACCTCAGCTGGAGCACCGAATCGGCTAAGCACACAATCCAAGAATGCATACGCAGCTCCCTCACTAGCCTTATCAGGCAATGGAACCAATTCAATCCACTTGGAGAAGTGCTCCACCATCACCAACACGTACTTGTTGTGGCGCATGGTCAGTGGCAACGGCCCTGCGAAGTCAAGACTCCACCTGTAGCCCAATCCCATGATCGGAAGAGGGTGCAATTGTGGAGTAGGGGCGTTGAATGAAGCACGCATCCTGTCACACACCATGCACCTAGCCACAAATTGTTGCACCTCTGTGTGCATACCACGCCACCAATACTGCCCCTGCAGTAGACTATGAGTGCGTCGCACCCCAAAATGCCCCAACTCCTCATGGGCATGCCGCACTAACCGTGCCGCTGTGTTGGGTGAGGCACAATCCTCACTCGACCATCCTCCCACACTCGGAGCAGGTGTGTCCCCTCCCACTTGAACCTCTTGGCTCGTTGTAGGACCGATCCCTCTCCTTGGCAGTCACAGTGGCTGCAGTGTCTCCAGTGCGGAGGTAGTCCAACACAACTGAATCCTCATGTATATCTTTGGCACCACCTTGCTCATTGCTGGCCTCAGGGTCCTCAGACACTTGATCTACAGTCATCCCTGTTGCAGGTCCAACCTGGCTTTCCGCTGCCAAGATACACAGAAATGCAGATGCATGCCATCCGGGCACCATCTCCTCGTCCGTCTCACCATGCCACCGAGCTCCAGTGTCATCCTGCTGGCTCGTGCATGGATTGCGACTCAACCCATCTGCATTGCGATTGACCAAACCCGGTCGATGCACCACCTGAAAGTCATACTCTTGAAGGATGAGTGTCCACCGTGCAAGCTTCCCCGTAAGCTTGTCTGACTCCATCAACCACTTGAGTGGTTGGTGATCCGTGACAAGGGTGAAGAGATTGCCGTATAGATAGCACCTGAAGTGTGCCACGGCCCACACTGCAGCTAAGCATTCTCCCTCATATGAGCTATACTTAGACTCTGCAGCATTGTTCGAGCGGCTAGCATAAGCCACTACGAACTCTCTTCCCTCATCATCCACTTGTGTGAGCACCGCTCCAAGCCCCAGCATGCTCCAATCTGTATGCAGCTGAAAAGGACGCCCCCTAATAGGTCGTCTCAAGATGGGCGCCGAGGTCAACCTCGCCTTGAGCTCTTGAAAAGCTTGTTCTTGCTCATCTTCCCACTGCCACTCCTGGTCCACCTTGGTCAGCTTGGTTAGAGCCTTTGCAATGGCACTAAATCCCTTAACAAACCGTCTGTAATAGTTTGCTAACCCCATGAAAGCTCGAACTCGGCTCACATCCGTGGGGCGTGGAACCTGTGCAATGGACTCTACCTTAGTCTGCTGTACCCCCAATCCTCCAGGATATATCATGTGACCCAGATACTCAATCTGGTTGTGGAAAAACTTGCACTGTTCCGGATGTAACTTCAATCCGTGCGTCCTCAAGCGCTCAAATACCCCCTGAAGGTGTCTCTCATGCTCCTCCACCGTAGCACTAAAGATGATGATGTCATCTATGTAGCACCGAGCAAACTCCACCCCTGCTAGAATCCTGTCCATGACTCTTTGAAACTCAGCAGGAGCGTTTTTAAGCCCAAATGGTAAGAACCGCCACTGGTATAGGCAATCCTCCCGTGCTCATTGATCCCCCAGAATGCCGTCTTTTGCTTATCCGCCTCCTTGATCGGCAACTGGTGATATCCGGATCGTAAATCCAACGTGCTAAAGACCTTGGAATGCCCAATGGCATCAAAGATCTCCTCTGGTGTCGGCATGGCATACCTATCGGACTTGGTCTGACGATTTACAGGCCGGTAATCACCGCACATACGTCTCTCCGTCCAATTGCCATAGACATCCTTCTTGGCTGGCAACACTGTGGCTGAAGCATACTCTCCACCAGAGAGCTCCACTACGACGTATGCGGCGGTTCCTGGGGTTTAACAGGAATTGCTTTGCCTTCAGTTGAAGGACTTGGGAGCACTGAAGGGTCAAGAGATTCGCATTGAATTGGCTACTGACACGCCAATCTTTCGGAGACCCTATAGATATAGTGATATGGAGAGGTCCTTGATTCAGATGAGAACTCAGTATCTTTGGGAGGTCTCTCCTCCGGTGACAATGGGTCCAATGTCAGGCTCCCAATTGTCCTCCGTAACTGCAACCTTAAGTCCAGTGGGCTTAGAGGTAGAGGACGCGTCCCGTGGTTGCTATGTTGCAACCTCTTGAGCAGTACTCCTTTCCTGCTCAGTCAATGACAAGGCCTCATCCTGCCCCATCATCTCATCATTGAGAACCTCCTCAACCCGAGAAGAATCCCCAACCTCATCCATCACAGCTGCCTTGGCTGCCAACTCCCTCTGAACCTCGAGCACCTCCCACGTGTGCCATGGATGTCTACACCCCGTGGTCCTCACCTGCTCGCCCCCACTCGCTGCCTGTACCGTCTCGGTAGGCAAGGAGACCATGAAGGGAAGTGTACTCCGTACTCTGCGCTGCTCAGCCATAGCCAAGCTGATAATCCAGGTCAAGCAATTGAGATCCATTGCTTGCCCCAACACCTGACGACGTGATGCCTCAAAAAGAGATGGCACCGCCGTGGTACCAGTGGTAAAACCCATCGCCCGCTCGCGCTCGTCAGCATTAGGCTCCACTAATTGTTGCAACTGGCTATCCCACAAGAGGCCAGGTCCACCATCCCGAAAAGCATGGGATCCTGGGAAGCTGAGCAGTGTAGGTAATGCTGCTCGTGGTTGACCCACCTGTTGACCACTGCCAAAGGCGAACGGTCATCGTGTCTCACACGTTGAGACTGCCTCCCTGTGTCCAAAATGCTATCCACTGTGAGGTGTGCTGGCCGCTGCACCCCATCAAATGCACGCTTGAGCAGTGCGGGTGGCATCAAGTTAGTCCACCATAGCCGTGGACGATGAGCCCGTGACCCACTGCAGCTGCATCCAGCAACACTGCTGACCCAAGCCACGACCGGACTTGATGCACACTGGCCATCACCCTGGCCCGAGAATCACCCATCAGTGGCACATTCTCCAAGATGTATGCTGGAGATACAGCTTGATGAAGCTGCAAGTGGCGCAAAATCCGCACCATCTCCCAAAACAGACCCGTCCTCGAGTCTCGCAATCCATTGCCATGCCCGGCTGATGAATGCCTTGGCAGGGCCAACCTGCCACTACCAGATCAATGGAGCCAACCCGCTCCAAATCCTGCGCCCCCAGCAACGAAATGTCTGCTGGCAAGGCTTGTTGGTATCCACGAACTGCAGACACTGGCAACAAATCAGGGTACTGCTGTACCAACTGAGCAACATGGCGCAGTGAGACGCGTCGTGCAGTCTCATCCCTCTCCACATACAGGTAACGTCGAACTCGTACACTTGCTTGCAGTACTGCAGCCAATCCAGTGCTGATCCCGCCAAACAAGTCCAGAAGGCATATGCCTTCATCCGGGCACTGCCACACAAGAGGTGTGGTGTCCAATGGCAACAACTGAGGTGGTCCTGGTGCAATCACCGCACTCTCCTCTTCCTGACGGTACGAAGGCCTCTACCCAGGCTTGTTGTACCCGTCCATCAGCAGCCTGCTGCAAATCCTTGCTCGTACCCCATAATGGAGTGTGAGCAACCATGGCAGGCAACTCCGCCGTACCATGCATGTCATCCTGCTCTGCTGGAGGTGGCACATCCTCTGCATGGGCATTGCCTTCCAGCAACTCTCCAGGCCAACTAACTGTAGCTGTAAAGGCGGCTAGTGTTGGCATCTTGCCCCGCTGGGCAGCCGCAATACCCCCAATGAATGTCACAAGGAGCTGTGCACGACGACCATCCCCTGACTGCCATCCAGGCTTGTAGAATGCTGACTCCTCCCAAAAGTCCAGGGTGAAGCCCATGGGGTATAACACTGCCCCACCAACAAGGACATCGTAAGAGACCGCGTCTGTCACAATGGCTTTGGCTCGCATTAGTGAGCCATCGATAGGATGATCCGGCTGCAGTCTAATGGCCAACTGATGCCGTGTCATGCCCCGAGCCTGCTCTGATCCTCCCAGAGATGTCTGTATCTGGAAAGGACAAGGCTCCATATCCGCCTCCATGAGGCCCAAACCTGCAATAGCAGCTCTGCCCAACATCAGTGGCTGAGCTCCCGAGTCCAACAAGACCCGCAGTGGCCGGTACTTCTTGTCTGTCGGTCCACTCAAAGAGAAAATGTCATCCTGGTTGTCTAACAAGACAACTCCAGGTGTCACCATGGCGCGCTCAAAGGCTGGCCTAGCTGGCAGCTCCGTCAACCTGGCAGCTGCAGCTTGCCATGGCGCAGCCGTGGCAGTCTTGACCCTCAAATCCGAGGATCCCTCTGCCACTACACCTTCCTATAACTCCGTAGAAGATGAAGTGACCTCCCCACTCTCACAGAGTGTTGCTGCTAGTCTGAACACTGCAGCTGGTCTTACCCCCGGCGTCGCAATCATGGTTGCCGAGAACAGTGGGCTTGACACACAGAGGTGGCTGCCCCCAACAACACACCGGCTGCACTAGCCTTGGCAGCAGGTGTCAGTGCTGCACGTGTAGCTCTCCCTAATGGCATAGAAACCTCCGCCTCGGTAACAGTCGGGCGAGAACTAGGTGCCATGGATGGCGTTGACACTGTCTCCGCCAAGGTGAATGACTGAGGCAGCCTTGCTTGACGGCTTGCCTCCCCACGTTGTGGATCCAACTCCACCTCTGCACCTCGTGGCTCAGGAACTCGTGCTGCTCCTCGAGTCACGGCTGCAGCAGACTCCACCTTCTCTAGTGGTAGTGCTACTCCGCACATGAATCCCATGCCTCCCATATCTCCTCCCTCAGGAGCAGGAGGTAGACCATCCCGCCTGGGAGCCGGTACCGCCTGAGCTGTAGCCATGGCAGCGAGCCTCTGCTCTAGCTGCTGAAGCCGGTTGGCTATGCCTTGGTCAACACCCTGACCTCCGCGTCCTTGGCCATGTTGAGCTTGCCCTTGGCCTGCACCTCGTGCCCGACCACCTCGTCCTCTCTGGGCTGGTCCACCTCACCCCCGGCCACCATTGTTCCCTTGGAACTGGCCTGGGCGCAACTCAGGATGCAAGTCATAACACTGGGCATCTCCATGTCCATACTTGCCACAATGCCCACACTGCAACTGTGCAGGCTGTGTTTGTGCCGGCCTTTTTGCCACTCTCTGGGCAATCTCTCTTGACATGGGGTCCTCCACATGTCCAACATATCACCCCTGGTTGCTGTTGGCCTGCAAAAGATGTGACGGGCCTCTGCACCTGAGGTCCCCTGTAAGCTCCATGGAACTTGGGTTGGGAAACCTTGCCCCCCTGACCACGCTGTTGGGCAGTCCCTTGTGCTTATAGGCTGGCAGCTACGCCTCATGCAGGCATGTCCTTGCCAAACCCAATGGTAACAACTCGCTCCTCCACCATGTTGAGCTCAATCCGCTCAGCCAGCAGAAAGACATCTGCTAATGTGGGTTGGGCTGCTTGTAACAGGGTTGCATCCCGCACCCTTCTCCTGAGCTCCTTGTCCCGAATTCCATACCAGAACTGGATTGCCTGAGCTTCAGTAACCCCTTGGGTCACACTTATCAAGCGTCTCATACGAGTGTAGGCCTCTCGCAAGCTCTCACTGGGTTTGTGCTAGAAGTCTTGCAAACTTCGCAGCTTCTCTGTCCGTACACCTTGGTAGTTCCTCCGCAACTCCTGGAAGAACTCCACCACCGGGTTGAATCTAGGCACATGTGTTGTAGTCGTGGCAGGAGGAGTAGTAGCACCTTTTGAATTGGTACCACCTGCAGAAGTACCGGCACTACTTGTTCCACTACTAGTGCTGGCAGTGGGAGATATTGGTACTGATGCAGCTACTGGTCGCGTCGTGCCTCGAGTAATGGAGACGTAGTCAGGTGACCAATACATCCTCCACTCCTCAATCTCTGCTTCATGTCCTCGCCTGAACTCGTGGTAATCGTCCATAGGCGGGCCTTCCAAATGCTGGAACAGTCCCTTCCACGCCATGAATGGGGTGAATAGCTGTGGATTGCGCATCTGCTGCAAATCACACCAGCTGTCGAACTCCTGGATAAAGTCATCCAACTCGATTGTGCCCACAGCTCCAGAGTACCTACGAGGCCCCTTGGTAGCTCCATACATCTCCTCCATGTCGTTCCACAACAATGGCGAATGAAACTGCACACCTGTTGATGAAGCCTCCGAGTCTGTGTCTGACTCTGCACTAGTTGAGGGTGGAGGTGAAGGTGGTCTGAAACGAATACCTCGTCTAGTGAACCCACTCTCACTGCTACTGCCTGTAGCCGTACTCCCCTCAGAACCCCTGGCTACTCCGTGATGACACTCACAATGTGCACCTCCCCCACGTGACACTATAAGGCTCTATTACTAATTCTAATAGTGACACGGGTAGGCACCTGTTGCAGTTTAAGGGTCATATCCCAGTGGCTCAAGGCACCTGCACCTGCATCCACCGCAAGAACTCCTATGGTTGGCTGGTCATCAAACCCAGTCTCACCATAGAAGAAACACTGGTGGTCTTGCTGGTCGTCACTCCAGCCTCACCACCGACAACATACTCTAGGATTGACCGGTGATCAAATCCGGCCTAATCCCTATGAAAGCAAGCGCCCACACAAAACCAACATGGCGCACAGTCAAGCATGCAGGTGTTGGGGGGGATCCAAACACAAGAAATCAAAACATCAACACCCCCACACCAAATCCATCTGCAGTGCTGACCTGCAGAATATCCCAGCCCAAAACCCCGGACTGACTGGCCTCCACCAAGAGAGGCTTTGGCAACTACAAGTACAAGGTAATGAAAATAGTACAGAGATGGAGGGGAAGAATAGAAGCCCGACCAAGCAAGATCTAATCCTGATCTATGCTATCAACTGCCAGACTTCTCTCAAAGTGCCTCGCTCTGCATGATGGTAAGGTGTAGGAGGTATATCTATGTCCAGAAACCTGCCACTAACCTTGTCCCAAGCTACAGTAGCTCGCTCTAACCAACCCTCCTCCTCTTTCTGCCAGGTAGAAACAAAGCAATACTCCCCTATCTCCCGCTCACTGAACACTAAAAAAAACAAAGGTAGGGTCTGATAGTCTCTCAACTCGAAAGCTTTGAGACGGTTGCGGGTGTCCTCATTGCGAATGACTGCATCTCCTTCAAACAGAACAAACTTGTCCTTGCTAATGAACCCCCGCTTGTGGTTGCCTTGTGCAGAGCGTGTCCGGCTGCAACGCTGTCTGATTGCACAAACTTGTGTAGCTCCTGCTCCTCTACTCCAATACACCACGGCCTTGTGACTGAACACCTTGGTCCCCGGGGCTGTCTTTGGCTGTGTTCCAAGCCTAGCTTTCACCCACTTTGGTATTCCACCTAAAGCTGCAGAACTGTTGGCTCCAACAGGGTTCTGACTGTCCAAAGCAATATTGAGGCCCTCAACGCCAACTACAGCAGTTTGTTGTCCACTACTAATGCCTGACTCCCAGTATGCAATCAACTCGTCCAACTGTTCTCCACTCAAATCAGTCTGAGTTCCTTGGGAAACATAAATCTTGTCCCCTTGGGTGCACAGGCTAAGAGAAGAGACCTGCCCTTCAATTACGTCCTCATTTCCCCCAGCCATACAAGGAGTACATCCCCAGATTTATCTCTCATGTAGACCAGAACAGGTTCTAGAAACAGGATTGTGGATCTTTCATGGCACACTCACACTCTAAAAATTCCATAGATTTTTAGCAGAGTCCCAAAAACAAAAACCATGGTCTAGATAGCTAGATTTCCCCTTTCTGTAGGTCCCTGCGCAAGTTTTGGGTCCAACGGCCTTGGTAGGCCAAAGTTATGGCCAAACAGGCTCTACCTAATTTAAATTAGATCAAAGAACGATTTTTTTAAAAAAAAATACTTGTCTTGGTTCCTGTTCCCTGATTATCTACGGGTTCCCGAGGCTGTTCCCCTCGCACTGTGAGCACACTACTGCCCCATTTCCGAGCGCACTCCACAGCAGCAGTCTTCCGTGAGAGAGAGAGAGAGAGAGAGAGAGAGAGAGAGAGAGAGAGAGCTATGGCGGGACTTACAACAACAGCACAGGGCATCACCGCGTCCTTGGCATCAGCGGCATGGGGGCATCTCCTATTTGAGGTATTCGGATTGACCTAACCCTAATCTTCACAAACCGCAGTCCATCAGCATTGGTTGTCAACAGAACCTGATCAATCATGCCACTTTCACTGTGGCGCAAGCATGTGCTCTGGTCACGCTTGGTGTAGCGCTGTGCTTGACTGGCATTGTCATCCTCCACATGTTCATATCATGCCTGCGATCACCACCCAAGTCGACCCCAACCAGTATTGACAGTGAGTGCAACTCGGTTGTTCTCCACACGCTCCATCATGCCTGCGATCAGTTTCCACACAAGGTGGTCCATTTCCGATGCCTGGCCTCCGCCCTCAATGTAGATGATATGACTCTTAACTCCCCAAATGTATGGGCCTGAGCAGCTCTCCAGCTATCCATTTCACTCTAGGCACTTTGTATTCATCCTAGGGACGTTGTGGTAGTGCAGATATCAGCGTTCACAGCTTGCCAGCCCCTCCCTTGCGAACTGCGGTTATCCAACTCATGCCAGCGCTGCTCCATGCTGCACGGTAGAGCTTTCTTTGTGAAGGATCTTGAAATAAACCTGGCAGGTTTGAATCTTTCTTACAGTAATCACATTGTAACAGAGCCATCAAGCAACAAATTGCAGTGGCAGTCGTTTACTGGATCCTCGCAACAGCCTTCCTTGCATGATTCTTTACCTAGTTGGTTCACATTAGCAAATGAATCAGCACCTTCATCTCGTCAAGTGGTTGGAATGCCTGAGCGGTCACTGCCCATCAATCAAACTCAGACGGAGAATGGTTTGCTTGGTCTGCAAGGACACTCTTTGTCAGTAGGTGTTTGCCCCAAACAGCCAGAGCTGCAGCAGGTCTGCACACCCAGCCCGCAGGTGGAGCAAGACTGCAAGATATTTGGGTTCACGTTGACAAACAAGCGGACATGGCCAGTCTCCAGTCCCTAGATCACTCAAGGTGAGGATTCTGAAAGCTCAGGGCATTGCCCAATGGCAGAAATAGCTAAGCCATCTACCTATGGCAGCTTGGGGACGGGAGCATCACTTGTCATGGTTGAGCAAGAGATAACCCCACAATCCACGGGCCCCAACACCAATCTTGGAGGGCACGGACGACACTCGCAAGGCCCGACCACTCAGCAACCTCTGCTGCCGCACAGCATCCACGCCTGCAGCGGGAGTCACCAAGGCCCTGGCAGCTACGGTCGCTACGGTCGGTTTTCCCTGCATGTGATCGTATCGCGCAGCTGGTGGGTGCACTAAAGGCTGGCAATGAAAGAGCACAGAAAGCAGCACTTGAGGCTTTGTTCCTACTACGTCAAGCCTGGTCCTCCAGTCCTGCCGAGGTGGGAAAAGCACAAGCCATGGTAGCGGCAGAAGCCATCCCTATGCTGCAACTGTTGATGAGGACATGCCCCCCACGCTTTCAGAACAAGGCAGACAGCCTGCTGCAGTGCCTGCCAAGAGGACGAGAATATTGTTGGCTTTGAACTGCTGCAGCGACACTTCGAGTGGTTCTCGCCTTCCTGTTATGCTCCACTAGGCACACATAGCCAGTCTACCTCCAAGCTCTCGTAACCAAGCTATATTATAATAGTGCTTAAAAACAGGAACGTCACATCTAGCTTAGCACTAGAAAACTAGATACAGTTCCATCTCTCTCGATTGATAAACAAAAGCTAAAAGGACACACACTCTCAACACAAGAAATATGAAATCCATCGCTATCACTCTTTAAAATAGAAGTCGAGCCAGGGGCACCCCAAGCTATGGGGACTCCACCCCACAACAACCTACACTCCCATCATAAGCACACTCAGATCTAAACGCATGAAGGAGCTCGGTCGCGCAGGCTCAACTCGAGAGAGATGAGCTGCGCGACTGCCGCTCTCGTGAAGATAAGGCGGTTCAGGTGTCAAACTAAACTTGACACCTGACTTAACACTTGACCTAAATCCAAGTGTTAAATACAAATAACTAGCTTTATTCTAGTTGTTTTCACACTGTGCTTATTTAACTTGACAATTGTATTGGTGTCTCTCGTTCGTGATCTTGCTCCTCTTGATCCTCTTCGTCCATGAGCTCCTCTTGTTCTGGAATTGGTGGCAGGAACTCCTCATGAATATCTGTCACCAATTTCGCCAACTGGCACTTCATCTGCCTCACCATTGCCCTGTTGAGTTTCTTCATCTCCAATTCACTCCCTTCATTCAACCAGGCTCTGGCTAAGGCTGCGTCTGCTGCATCCAACCCTACTTGCAGTGTCAGCTTCTCCAGCTGCTGCTTCCATTCTTGTTCATTGCCCATGGCAATGTCTCTTTCTGTGGTGGCGGTAAACAACCTGCTCTCAGCATTCTCCCTTTGCTTTAGCAGTGTAGTGTTGCTGTTGAGCCACTTGGTTCCCTGATCTCTGGCAGTCCTCAGCTGCCCCTTGAGTGTCTCCACCTGCTGCTTTAATGGTTGCACCTGTCTTGTGAGTGTTTCCACCTCTATCTCTGTTTTCCGAGATCTCTCTCGCTCTGCATCGAGGTCGGCTTGGATATGGCGTGTTTCGTCTCTCTATCTTTCCCACTTTTGCTCCCACTCATCTCTGCGTTGTGCCAACGTGTTGTATTGGCGGAGTAAGGTCGACTTTTGATCTTCTAATGCTGCAATTGTAACCTCATGGTTACATACTGTTCTTGCAGTGGCCAATTCCCTCTGGTGCTTCTCTTTGATGTGGTCTAAGATCATGTTCAGGTTTTCCAGGCTGATGTAATCCTTGGCTCTGTCCATACAAACTGTCAGTTGCCCCAATGCTTGTATTGCCTGCAGAATGACATTTTGTGGTGCTTCCTCCAACCCTGTGTCCCATGCTGTTGTATCTAGAACTTGTTGTGCTAGTAGTAATTCCAAATTGGAATTTCGTCTTGCTGCTGCTGACTCGGTGCCTCTTGCACCATCTGTTGTTGCTGCTGGTCGGGTGCCTGTTGTACTATCTGTTGTTGTTGTGCCACTATGTATCCTTCCTCTGATTGTGTGGCCTCTGTGTGTGCTGCTTGCTGTGCTTCGGTGTTGCCATGGCTAATTTCCATGGGCGTTGCTTCGTTGGTCTGTGGTTTGTTCCCTCATTCTAGCTGTTGATTCTCCCCTTCTCTCTGTACTGGAGAATCAGCCGTCGAGTTGATGATGTCCTCTGCTACTGCACTTGTGGTTGCTTTGTTGATCCGGGCTCTCTTTGCAAGTCCGCCCTCTTCTTCTTCCTGATCTGCTATCGTCTCACTTCCTTCTTTCTCCATTGTGTCTACCCGTTGCATAATTTCCAACGTCGTTTGCTCTTCGGCCGTTAGGTGTACAGCGTGTCGAATCATCTGGAGTAACAAGGGAGTCGCCATGGTAACAGTTGCTTCCTTCTTCTTCTTTGTCAATCTGGTCAGTTCTTGAGTTAATTTCTTCAATAAAAAGCTTGCCCAATTCACGATTTGCCCATTGAAGCAAATCAACACTTGGTCGATTGGCTCCTTGGTACAGTAGCTATGGTTTTTCCTGAGGCAAAGCAACGTGCTAAGTACTGGGGCTATCTTCCTGAAGCCAGGGTTCTTGCTGTGACTGCATGTATAGTCTTGATCTGCTTGGTTGAGATTCTCAAACAAATCTGCGAGTACAAACCTTGGAGGTTTGCCGATGTGCGGTGGTACGTCCAGACTGGGAAGGTGAAATACTTCCGCCAAGTACTTCTCTGTCAGCACGATGTGTGTGTCGTGGACATTTGTGCTCCGAGTGCTGGTGTTGTAATTCTCCAAGAACTCCCTGCATAGCTCGTCGTGCTTCAGGTTCCAGTCTAGCGTGGTGATGAAGTATCGCAGGCCAAGATTGTCCAACGTCTCTTGTGTCTCTGTGTCCTGTTCAATCTTCCGCAACACCGGGCTGATTTGGAAATTGACTTGCGCATAAGAACTTGGTGCCTTCCGCTTGGTGCCTGCCATTTCTCTTAGTCTCGCGGTTGTTGTAAGGAATTGGAGCACCAATTCCTGTATCACAAGGAGTATGAAACACACTGGAAGTTCTGTATACAACAATTTCCAGTTTGCGGAAGAGAAGGTGAGAAGTTCGCTCCTGGGTTTAAGTAGGGGTTCCTCTCTGTAGGTTTCTCCTCTAACTTCTCTTGAGGTTCTCGTGGAGGTAATTCTGTCCTGCTGGTTGCCTAGGTTTAAAGCGTAATTAGCTTTAATTGCTGGGCCCAGGCTTACCATGAAGCATTTAGCCTCAGATAATGGTTTTGAGAAAACTTCATCCCTTTTGTGCTTGATTTTCTTCCGCTGGTTTTTTCTTCGTGATTTGTTTTGTTTAAAACTGACGGTCGTTGATGATTGTCCAGTTTCGGTCAGTTTATGTTCATCCCTCTGAGCTGTGTTCATCCACTTTGGTACGTGGTCCGTTTTTAGATGGGCAGCGTTGGCGCAGTACTCGCAGCTTGGTTTAATGGCTTTGCCCTTATCATCCACCGTCTTTTGGCAATCCTTTGGATTGCGCCGTCGTTCTGCCTCTGTGTTATGATCGAAGGGTAGTGGTGTATGATTACCACTGTCGGTGGGGTGATCTGGAGCGTACATCTCGGAGTTTAACACAAGCAGTGGCGCGTGTGGTTTCGCGCTCATCCTCTTCAGTTTGATCTTCCTCGTTGGCGTATAAATCATGTATAAGGGCTTTGTCATGTATTCCCCGGTAGCCTTTTAACTTGTTAATATTAATTCGTCCCACGAATTCTTGTTCCAAGGTTTGCAAATCAACAGTTCCATTGTCATGTACCCTTTTGATTTGAAATGGTCCCATCCATGGCATTTTCAATTTTCCGCCCAGTTTGATCTTCTTGATTTTTTGTAACCTTAATACAATATCCCCGTCCTGGAAAGATTTCTCTTTCCCTTCGGATATTCTTTTCCTTCGTTGTTCCTGAATCCGTGCCATATTATCTGCGGCATCTGTTCGAACTTCTTCCAAATGGAATAACTCATATTCCCTGACTCGTAAGGATTCTTCTAAACCCCATCGTTCATGAGTTCCGGTTCGTGGTGTGGGTATCATACATTCAATAGGTAATAGTGCCTCTGCTCCATACACCAGTTGAAAGGGTGTATGCTTCGTGGTCACCTTGTATGATGTCATGAATGCCCATAGTGCTGTGTTCAATTTGGTGTCCCAATCTGTACGATTGGCATTTACTATCTTGATTAAGATAGTGCATAATATTTTGTTGGTAGATTCGGCCTGACCGTTTCCTTGAGGATAGTAAGCAGTACTCTTGTGATGTACAATCATGAACTCCTCCGTCAAGCATTTTATGGCATCATTTATGAAATGTGATCCCTGATCACTAACGAATTCCAGTGGACAACCAAATCGTGTGATGATGTTTTCATATAAGAATTTGGCTGTTGATCTGGCAGTGTTGTCTCTTAGTGCCTTGGCCTCTACCCATTTGGTAGTGTAGTCAGTGGCTGTGAGGATGTATTGGTTTTGTGTGTACCTTGCTGGAGGTTTAATGGGTCCCACGAAGTCTAGCCCCCAGCGCTGAAATGGTTCTGTTGATAGTATTGGGTGTAGATTCCCCTTCCCCGTTCGTTCTATTGGTCCCATCCTCTGGCAGACATCACACTGTTGACAGTGTTCATAAGTATCTCCAAATATAGTAGGCCACCAGTAGCCTGCTAGTAATATTTTCTTTGCTGTCAGGTCCGAACTGAAGTGTCCACCTGCAATTCCTTCGTGTAGTTCTTGCATTACTGTTTTGGCTTGGTCTTTGTTTACACATCTTCTCATTATGGAGTCAATTCCTCTTTTGTACAGAGTCCCTTTGATTAATGTGTATGGCTTGCTTTTCATTGAAAGTTTCATCCTGTCATCTTTGGTGTAATCTTCAGGAAATTTCCCTGTGTTCAGATAGTATTTGATTGGCCATTACCAATCATCTTCATCTTGATCCTGAATATCTTCCGATTCTTCTTTGGTGATTGTATAAGCTCCAATACTGATATTGGCCAATTCTTGATTGTTTGTTTCTTCGTTTTCGTTGTCATCTTCTTCTTCTGGATCTGGCTCTTCTTCAATAATAAGTCCTTCATCAAGAGGTTCATCTTCATCGGATAAATCTTCTTCTTCATCCGTGTCGTCCATGAGTTTGAGAGCATCTGTAAGGTCATAGTCTCCTTGAAACATTCCCAGAGCATTTATAGCATCTGTCTCTTGATCTGGTGGTTCTGGTTGAACAGTAAACAGAAATGCATCGGGGAGTTGATCCTCTACCCCCGTGGCTGGTTCTCCTGTAGTAATCCTTGAAAGATGATCTGCTGTAACATGTAATCTCCCTGGTTTATGAACAACTTCAAAGTCATACTCATGAAGAAGTAATAACCATCGAGCAACCCTGCCACTAGCTAGTGGTCGATTTGCTAAATGAACTAGAGCCTGATGATCAACAATAAACTTAAAGCGATTGCCAAGTAAATAATGCCGAAATTTTTGAACAGCATAAATCATTGCCAATGCCTCCCTTTCTGTGGTGCTATAGTTCTTTTTTGCTGCTGTCAACAATCTGCTTGCATAATAGATTGGTGAATCTATTGTGCCTGTGACATTTTGAGCTAGAACCGCTCCCAAAGCAATGCCTGATGCATCACTGTGTACATGAAATGGTAAATCCCATCTTGGATTTATCAGAATTGGTGCTGCTGTGAGTGCCTTTTTTAGTGAATCAAATGATTCCTGACAAGCTGGAGACCATCGATATTCGGCATCTTGCTTCAGCAGTCTATAGACTGGTGCTGCTCTGTGAGCATATTTGTCCATGTACCTTTTGTAATAGCTCGTCTGTCCCAGAAATCTCTTGAGTTTCTTGGGATTTTCTGGTGGTGGTATTTTTCTGGATAACCTCCACTTTCTTTGGATCTACCAGAATTCCCTGTTGGCACACAATGTGTCCCAATAATAATCCTGAATTCACACAGAATGTACATTTCTCCGGGTTGAGACTTACTCCATTGTTTCTGCAGGCTTGTAAGCAAAGTTTTAACTGTGCCAAATGTTTGGATTTCTGTCCAAAGACACTGAAATCATCCAAAACTACCTGCATAAAATCATTGAGATAGTTCTTGAATATCTCAGATACTGCTCGTTGAAATGTGGCTGGTGCATTGCAAAGTCCAAATGGCATGACTTTGTAAGCATATGCTTCCCATTCAGTGATGAATGCGGTCTTTTCTTGGTCTTCTTCTGCCATCTGTACCTGGTTGTACCCACTAAACCCATCCATGAATGAGTACATCTCATGTCCAGCCAAAGTGTCCAACACTATTTCAGTGAAAAGTAGTGGAAAAGGGTCTTTCTTGGTTCCTGCGTTTAACTTGCGGTAGTCCACACACACTCGTAGTTTTCCATTTTTCTTGGGTACTATCACAATGGGCAATAACCATTGTGGTGTCTCTACTGGGTATATGAATCCTACATCCAATAACTTCTTGATTTCTTTCCAAACTTTAGCTGCATAGTTGGGGTTCACTCTGTAACGGTTCTGACGAATTGGTTTTGTGTCAACTTCCAATTCAATTTGGTGCTGACAGATGTTAGAAGGTATACCCTTCAAATCTTTGTAGTTCCAGGCAAATACATCCTTGTATTCAGTGAATAATGCGGTGGCTTCTTGTAGAAATGATTCTTCAAGACCTGCACTTACTCGTATTATCTGTGGTTCTTCCACTGTTCCCAGATTCACTTGAATCAATTGAGTTTCTTCCGTTACTGTCCATCCTGCAATCTCTTGCCTGATGGTTGCAATTGTGGCAGGTACTTCACTGATTTGAATGTCTTCTTCCCTTTCTTGATAGAACCGGGCTGGGTGTTGAGATGTGTCCATCGCTTCTTCCTCTGGATCTTCAGTTCTCGAAGTATTTGGTTCTCCTTGGGTGTTCACCATGTGACATCCTACTGTTGTGGTATGCATGACCACCAGTTGTCCAATAGGTTCCAACTGTGGGTGTGCTGCGTATACTGTGGCTTCTTCTTCATCCGACAGTCCACTGGACCAATCATATTCTTCCACTATGCAAGGTCGTTTCTCTCGTGGAATGGTACCTCGTTGCTTCGTCATGATGGTGACTTGTTCTGCTCCCTTTTTTATTGTGAGAGTCTGACTTCCCCAATCGTGGTGTGATTGGGCTTGTGTTAACCATGGTCAACCAAGTAGTAGTGAATATTGCCACATCCTCCATTCTGAGAATGGTTACTGATATTTCGTATACCAGTCCTGCTACTTCCATTGCAAGTCGTCTGATGATCCCCAATGGTTGTACTTTTCGTTGATCAGCCATTCGTACTGTGAATGGAGGAGGTTCCATGTGCCCCAATCCTAATGACTTCTTCATCTTTTCTGTCATGATATTCACTCCGGATCCTCCATCGATGAGTACATTCGTTACCATCTTCCGTCCAATACGTACTTGTATTACGGGTATTGCTTCGTCGTAATCTGGAGTTTGTCTTATAGTTGTGGGTTTAATCGTGTAAACCTTTGGTGTTGGTTTTTGTTTTGGTGTGGGGGTCAATGCCTCAATTGCCCGAAATAAAGTTTTCTTGCAGTGTGGGGCAATTTTTAATAATTGTCCAATGGTAATTTGGGTCTTGGTCTGGCAGATTACTTCAGCCAATTCTGTTTCCGTGGTTATATTCATGGTCTTCACCGTTGGTCTGATTTGCTTATCTGGAGTTGGCTCTCCAAAAGGTATATGGGTTCCCTCTTGCATTTGAGCTATGACTTTACTTACTTCCTGGTGTAAGCTCATTTCCTCCTGCCATGCTGCACTTTCTGGATATTGTTTCCGTTCTTTTTCAATCTCCTTATCTGGAGGTTTCTGTTGCTTGGCCTGAGTTCGGGTTACCGCAAGGGTATCCACTACAGGGGTTACCACACTTACGGCTACACTTGGTCCGGCTTCCATATTTCCCACTTCTGCCTCATGCTTGATTCGCAACTGGCATTCATGTTTCCAGTGTCCCTCTTTCTTGCAATAGTGGCATCTCGTGCTTTCTTTGTTTCTGGGTTGATGTTCCATATCCCTTGGTGGATATTCATTTTGTGGCCTCTGATAACGATTACCCATATTGTATCGTCTTGGTTCGTCCGATCCTCCCCATCGGATTTGGACTTGGTGTACCCCCACCTCTCGTGTGTACGCAGTCTTCTTGGCCCGTTGGTTGTAAATACAATGGTTGGTATTATGATTGTTCATCTGACAAATATCACAGTATTTGTCCTTCATATGGCATTCCGTTGCCAGGTGCCATGCAGTCCCGCATTTGTGACACCATGTTGCCTTTCGCGGCCCTTCATCTTTAAAATTCTTGATAGCCTCTGCTATCTTCTGATCCAAAGTGGTTTTGTCAATCACTTCTTTCTTCTTTTGCTTGGGTTTTTCTTCATCATCAGAGTCTTCTTCCTCCAAGAGATCCTTGGAATCTTTGCTTCTGCTATGATGGAATCCCAATTCCAACTTCTTTGCAGTCCCTACTGCTTCAGCCAAAGTGTTGTTAGGCATGACTGTAACCATGGTTACGTAAGTCCATTGATGAACCATGATTTTTGCAAATCATCCCCTGGTGCTTGAGGTAGTTTCCTGATCAGAGTCTTCATCCTCTCCAGGTAGTCGACTACTAATTCTTTTTTTTTCTATCTTAGGTTTCGTAATCCTGTGAAGATTTCAGACGTGGATTTGTTGGATCTATATCTTTCTTGAAACGCGGCTCTCATATCCGCCCAATTCGCAAAGTGATTGGCTGAGAAAGTTGCCAACCATTCAATGCCTTTCCGGGCCATTGAACAAGGAAATAGTCAGATCTTCTCTTGGTCTGTTGCTTCATTGTAAATGGTGCACATGTTTTCAAATTGATTAAGATGGATATCTGGATCAGATTTCCCATCATATAAAGGAAATGGTGGTCTGGTTTTGCTTGCTGCTAAAGCCATCGGTGCAGCTGGTGCAACTGGTTGTCCAAACTGGGATAGTCTCGCTGCTGCTGGCTGTGGTGGTGTTGGTGTTTGTCTTCCAAACAGTGATTCAAAGCTAGGAGGTCCTTGTCCCAATGATAGTCGTCTTCCAACTGCTGTCCCTACTAAGCTTAATGAATCTTTAAAAGCTTTGAGTGCAGTTCTGGTTATCCTTTCTGGAGAAGTGCTTTCACTTCTGTCACCTTCTTCACTCAAAATGTTCTCAAACCTTTCTTCTAATATTTCAGCAAAACCTCGATTTGGGCTTGTTACTGTAGAAGGTCATTCAGATCTTTCTTGTGGTAACCATTCACCAAGCACATTACTGGCAACTTCTTCTGGTGTAGTGTTCCCACTTCCCACCGATCCAAATTCCTGATCTTCTGGTTTATCACTGTTTGATGTCTCACCTTGAATAATTTTCAAGTTCTGTAATTCTGGAAATTCTTCTCTTAACCGAGCCTCCCTTTCTGCAGCATATTTCTCTATTCGTTCAGCTCTGTCTTGTTTATTTTTTCTTTAATTTCCTCATTCATTCCCACATCATATGTAGAATTCCTTTTCGGTACCCTTTAAACAGTCTTGGTATGTCAGTAAAGAAAATTTATAGTGTCTCTACCATTTCTTCAAGATTTATCCTATCTTGCAAGAATCCGTATTACGACTTAATTTTCTTTTTTACTGATTGATCACCAAACTTTTAATGGGCACAATAATACCATCTGTCTTTTTCAGTGTATCTGACTTGCAATAAGTCTTTGGGTATCTAGTACTCTACTGCTTCTATGATCGTGTGACAATATTCATAATTTGAACATCCTTCTCTGAAAATATAACTAGTGTAGCAAACTTTTATGATTGGTATTAGAGTAATCAATAGAGCTAGACGAGACAACCACTCTTCACTTCTAATCCTACATTCCCAAGGTGCTCGTGTAATACTGATCACTCCTCCCTTCAATCCCCATTTGTCATCTGCTTTCCCTACTGAAAGAAAGATTTTCTGTTGTATTGCTCTTAGTAAACCATGAAATTTTCCCAGGAATGTTTTCCATTCCTTTGCTTTTGTTGACTCGTTCTGTCGTGATTTCAAGAAATCACTGAGTAACCATCCTTCTTTGAGTACTTTTGAACTCAACATACCGTTAGTCCCCAGTATGGTCGCCAAATGTTAACCGCTGGTTTATGACTTAGACAAAACAGGCTATCAACACTACTGCCCATTTCCTAAGACATGCAACAGAGGTTGTCCGACGGTATGCTTCTAGAAACGATTACGAAGTAATCGTTTTAAGGATAGCTAAACCATGAACGTCGTATAAAGCCATATCCCTGCAGGCTGCTTAATCCTATTGATTAAGCCCAATCTACAGTCTCTTTAGACTAAAAGATCTTAGTCAAAAAGACTGAAGCCTCTTTGTTCATACAAGCAGATGGTAGTCGAGATAAAACAAGAACTATTCTGAGATGATACACATTCTCACCATCTCATGTTCTCTCATAATGCACATTCTCTCCATCTCACATTCACTCTACACAGAGATACTTCGAATATCATGGCTTTACTTCAGAATTCGTCACATCATCACAGAAGTACACATTGATCACTGATACTCATACTCATATTGCACACATCCTCTAAGTTGCGTGCAGTCTTTTTATATTATGCTCCCTAGTTATCATTCCTGACGTGACGTGGCGCTGCCACGTCGGCCGTCACGTCACGTCGAATCCGGACGTTTACCCACGTAATTTTTTTTACATTTGACTTTTACGATTTACTTCTACTCTTTGTAATGACATGGTGTATGATTACCACTGTCGGTGGGGTGATCTGAAGCATACATCTCGGAATTTAACACAAACAATGACTCGTTGGCCGTTTCGTATTCGTTCACTGTTCTGTAGGGCATATGTGCTGGCCACGGTTCACCATACGGTATACGGGTGGTAATGTTGTCCTCCAGATAAATGGTGGTCTAGCCGCCGTGGTGCCCTGAATTCGTGTTGCCACTTGTCTTAGTACATGCTGATTCACCATGTCGTGATGAATATAGTAGGCATTGGTGGTTTCGCGCTCCTCCTCTTCAGTTTGATCTTTCTCGTTGGCGTATAAATCATGTATAAGGGTTTTGTCATGTATTCCCTGGTAGCCTTTTAACTTGTTAATATTAATTCGTCCCACGAATTCTTGTTCCAAGGTTTGCAAATCAACAGTTCCATTGTCATGTACCCTTTTGATTTGAAATGGTCCCATCCATGGCATTTTCAATTTTCCGCCCAGTTTGATCTTCTTGATTTTTGGTAACCATAATACAATATCCCCGTCCTAGAAAGATTTCTCTTTCCCTTCGGATATTCTTTTCCTTCGTTGTTCCTGGATCCGTGCCATATTATCTGCGGCATCTGCTCGAACTTCTTCCAGATGGAATAATTCATATTCCCTGACTCGTAATGATTCTTCTAAGCCCCATCGTTCATGAGTTCCGGTTCGTGGTGTGGGTATCATACATTCAATGGGTAATAGTGCCTCTGCTCCATACACCAGTTGAAATGGTGTCTGCTTCGTGGTCACCTTATATGATGTCCTGAATGCCCATAGTGTTGTGTTCAATTTGGTGTCCCAATCTGTACGATTGGCATTTACTATCTTGGTTAAGATAGTGCATAATATTTTGTTGGTAGATTCGGCCTGACCGTTTCCTTGAGGATAGTAAGCAGTACTCTTGTGATGTACAATCATGAACTCCTTCGTCAAGCATTTTATAGCATCATTTATGAAGTGTGATCCTTGATCACTGACGAATTCCAATGGGCAACCAAATCGTGTGATGATGTTTTCATATAAGAATTTGGCTGTTGATTCGGCTTGGAACAATTTGGCAACACAGAATTTTGGCCCTGAGGATATTTTCTTTAAGGGACATGAAGCCTGGAAATACTTACACTATTCCAAAGTCATTGGCACACCTCTCACCTACACGGCTAAGGAGTTCAGGGTGTTCACTAATTTTGGAGGTTTACTATTTCATGAGCAGAAACCATGAGCCATGAGCCATGAGCCGCATGAGCGGTGAGCCAAAGTCTAAGACACGCGGATTTCATGAGCGGACTCCTCCAAATTTGGAAATGCGGCAGATTAAACAAGTATTAAAATAAATAGTTTTTTTTATTTGACCTTGCCGTTTTTGGAAGTTCCAGATCCTGTAATGCGGCGAAGATATGTCGTCAGTAACAAGTCCACTCATGGTTTTTTAGATCCGCTCATGGAAATGAGTGACCGTGCAATGAGAAATCCAGTATACCACGGCAAAAGGACGTCGCATACTGGCCTGTATAGAGTATTCCGCGGTTTTACATGCCTTAACATTGGAATGAAGCTGACCCTTTTGCCGCGATTGAACAAATAGAGTATGCACAATTCTGTCATCTTGGAGTATTCGGCGGGAAAGGTTTGCGACTCAACTGGGAAATGCGGTGCCGCATTAGGGTTCGCACGTGCGAAATTTCTGGGCAGTTTGGTGTTGGTGAATGCCGCATCTACCAGTACCTACGACGTTACTTGGAAATGCGGCGCATTTCCTTGCCGGGGGTCGAATGAGGAAAGCAAAGTTTGGGAGAGCAGAAAAACAGGAACCCTCCAACACACAAAAATACATGTACGTGGAAACACGAGTGAATGACATAGTATTATCTTAGTTCGAGCAAAACAGGTTACTGGTAGGCAAGACATAAGTCGGACCTTTCTGTGGCCAGAGTCAGAGCTACTTGCAGCAGTACAGTTCTACTATCCGAAAAGGATGGGCGTACCATAGTGTTGGGACCGCAAGCCAAGGTCACTGGTCCCCTGGATCCATATTCAGAAGAGTGTGCACCTCTTGGGGGCTCAACCCTGGTGCATGTATGAAGTGATGAGTTGTGGAATTACAACGGAGTCTCTTTAGGTACACGTAGTACAGATGCTTGCAAGGGCAGTATGATGCCCCCTTGTTCGCCATGATCTGGAAGTCGGTGCAATTGCAGGTGGGTAATTCTGAAATGGTGATGGTGTACACCTCATTGCGAACAGTTGAGCCTGCCGTGGCCATCTGATACACACGCCCGAAGCCTGGTGGGGGCACTTCTGTCGAGCTCTGGATTGTACAGTTCATCCGAAGTGCATTCCCCATCCTTGTTTCGTTCACTTTTGAGGGAGGTCGCCGCCTCTTCGGTTTCCCCCAACGATGTGTAGGATGCTTAGAGCTGTCGGGTCCCATTGTTCTTGCTCTCATAGGGGTCAGTGGTGGAGGTTGTGGAAGCGGAAATGGTTGTCTGGGGACGTCAGTGCGCTGCACCATCCAAAATCCTGCGGCGGTAAGGGCGTCGGCCTCAATCTGACTCAGATCGCAGCCTGGTTCCACCGGTCACACCGGGGGAGCCTCTGGCATTGTTTGTATGCCGTACTTGTGCTTTCCATACACGCAAGTCATAATGTCGTGCCTGCAGAACCAGAACTGGGTGGTTGTCGCCTCCGCAAACTTTGCATGGACAAATCTTCCTGTAAAAGTAGGAGCAGGGACATCACCATCTGGATTCCTCCTTATCATCTCTAAACAACGTTGCCGTGTATCCACTCGAATTGCGGAACACCTGCCTCCAAACGACGGCTTTGTGCGAGCAATTCTCCACTGTGACGCAGACACAGTCGTCTCCACAATGGCTTGGCCATATTGCATAACAGCGGGCGGAATCTGGGGCAAGCGAGCGGTGGGAATTTCTCGCACGGAATACCCGCTTGAAGGCGATGGCGATCTAGAATTTCTTGGGCTTCCACTGCTGGAAGACACATTGTGTGGCAACATGACGGGCCCTCGAGGTGAGTACGGACGTCCCCCTCTAGGTGCTCACCTCTGCGGTGCAAAGGCGTCCCTTTGAACTTCTCTCGCAATGCTGTCGCCCATTTCAGTGGATTCTTCAACCTCGAAGCTGTTCGTACCAACAATTCCTCCCTGTTCGGCCCAAAGCCCCATTGTTTCCCGCTCAGGAACTTGTAGTACGTGGCTTGCTGCATGATTGCTCTGTCGATGTCCTCCGTTGTGGCCGTCACTACGTCCACCAGATGTGCGGCAGAAGACACTCGCCAGGAGGAGTGCACTGATTCTGCCATATTCGTGTTCGGCATGTCCGTGTCGGAATCCAAGCACCGCTCCTACAAGGACACAAACAATGGTGAGGAACCAATGGAAAGGTCCGTAATAGAAAGACAATTGCACGAAAATGACAGCATCATACCTCCCGCATGTACTGTCCGAACCGTCGATACCGGAAATGCCACCACCCCAACCAGCTGTGCAAGGCTCCTAGATTGGTTGTCTCCACTGCACCTGACGTGTTCCACCAAGCCTCAATGATAGCAAACTTAACCTCCGCGTCATCAAATGTGGGTGCATCCTTCCACACCGTACAAAGGACACGGTGTTCAGCCTGGAATGAGCTAGCAACAAATTTGGTAGTGTAGTGAGATAGACTCTGAATCCAATGGAATCCACAGGATCTCTCTTTCCCCTCCATTGGAACATTGGGGTCCTCACCGTACACACGCCGCACCGCTCCCCAGTTGGCCTAAGCGTTGTCTGCCATGAATCCCCTGAAATTGGGCTCTGGCAATCCCGCCCTTGCCATCTGCTCGTTTATGCCCTCCCACAGATGCATCTTTGACTGTGTGTCCTCCCCTTTCATCTCGCAGATTGCAATCGTCATGAGCCTCTTGGAGTGATAGTCATAAACATGCGCACCCATAGTCACCCACTGATGGTTTGTAATTCGCTTGATGTGATCAAACATCACCCAAGCATTCGACAAGTTTCCAGTTGTCATGCGAGTGACCAAGTCGACTCCACTCCCAGGCCCACACGTTGACATTTTAAAAATGTAACAACGATCGGATTTGCTGCCTTGCCCTGGAAACCTGCTACCTTGGATGTAGTCATATCCAGTCATTCGTTTCACCTCCAAGATTGAGTGCATATCCGACCCCCAGCCGAACTCCTGCTTGCAAGATACGATGTGATTCCGCACATTCGGACTACAAACGTGCGAGACGGACTCCAACAGGTCAAGCATCTCCTCTTCGTTCAAGGGCACCCGGTCTGAACCATCTTCAGAAATGATTTTGCCAAGAGCAATCTTGTGGGCTGCCTTCAGCTGAATCTGCTTTGGTCTGGCTCCGGGGCTCAATTTCACCTCCTCTTTTATGATGTCGTGTGCTTCTTGCACAGCCTCACGCATGTTGTCTCTCGCCAAGGGGTGGCAGTGGACCCCAACGTGTATGCAAGCTCTAGTCAAGTCCGGGAGCAAATGGATAACGTAATATTGCTTGGCTCTGCACATGGACATGCACGTCAGTGGTTCTTTGCAATGTGCGCACTTGAAAGTACCCGCAGGAGCTTGGCTGGAGACAATGAATGGATGATGCATTGTGCCAGTCCAATCCGTCTCGTTTCTCCGCCCTCCTTTGGAGAGAAAGTGGAAGCAGGCGGGATTGAGGCACCTCAGCTTCCCCGCACAGAGGACGTATCGTACACGAACACCATCAGCAATTTTTGTGCTACTGGTCTTCGTCACACACCAGGGGTGTCCGTCATGCTTTCGATCCATGTCTGTTAACATCCCTGAGGCTTTGTTTGACGAAGTAACAAGTGGAAACTCGAAGATGACATTGCCATCGACTTCGGGAGGCAAATACGTTACCTTCCTGACTGGAAATTTGGCATAGTCGAGAGCAGCCAGCTCGGAGCGAGAACCATCGAGGTGATGTGCCGTAAGAGTTGCACAATGGACCGGGTTGGAGTTATGCTCGAGGGTACATGCGTAGCACCTGCAGAGACGTCCATGTCGGATTTGAACGACCATGTGGAGTACATAGGGACCTCAATGCACTCATCTTCCTTGTCGGAAATGTCGAATACGTCCACACGAGAAGCTATGGAGGGTCTTGACGGTCCAGGTCGGGAATGATTATCGTTGCATACCTCTCTGTTGGCAGTGGCCGCCTGTCGGTTTCCGGACTCCTTTGTGGATGGTGTGGGCAGCGACTGATTCGGAAAGGGAATGGGCATTCCCACAGCTTGGTACAGGATGGTGTCTGATGGGGGTACGTGCCATTCGATTCCACAACCTCCGTCGTTACCTAGCACGACAATGGTCTCGTCAACCTGTCCAGGAACATCCTTCCTTTCTTCTTCCAAATAAACTGTGCCGAGTTTGAGCTTGAATTTGGAACAAAGGTAAGTTTCAGTCACTCTGCAAAGTCCTCCCTCGTTTGGGATCCAGGCTCTCCCAAGTTGCGGAGGACAACAAACCATAGCGTAGGAATTCGGAGCCATGGAAGACCGCACGAAGTTGGCAAGTGCGAGGTTCAGTATAGCGACAGACCAAGGCTCACAGGCACCATGTAAGTGGATCTGCGGAGTCCATCGACGATTGGAAGTCGCACATTGAAGTGGAAAGTATTGTTTCAAGCTACATGCATGAAGGTGGGAGGTGTGATTCCATATCCAGTAAGTATGACAATGATGGCCGATTCGGCGATGAAATAACATCTCCTAACAGTTTCTCCTGAGGGTGGATCTAGCAGTATTCTCGGTGCAGACATGAACGTTCGCACTGACAAGTACCAGGACTGTTAGTTAAAACGGTCAGACAACCAGGTTGTGCTCATCAAGACAGGCCGCAATTGTGTTGTTTCAGAACAATGCAACCCATTCAGGTTCCGCATGCGGAAATGAGGTTCCGCATTTCCGTCCGGAGTGATACTTTCGATTGCTGTTGGACGGAAATACGGCGCCACATTTCCGTTTTGCATCTTAGTCATGCACCAGTGCGACGGAAAACCGGCATTGAGTTTCCGTCCGGGGGAAACCTTTATACTCTCCAGAACGGAAATGCGGTAACGCATTTCCATCCAACAAGCACGGTATGTGAAGGTGGAACGGAAATGTGGTACCGCATTTCCGTTCTGATTGAGAATCATGAACCACGGGAACTGAAATGCGGCACCGCATTTCCGTCCGAGTCGCACCTTCCGACATACAAGAACAGAAATGCGGTGCTGCATTTCCGTTTTGTATCTGACGCATGGAGCTGAGGGATAGAAATGCTGCACCGCATTTCCAACCGGGTGAGACCTTCATACTCTCCAGAACGGAAATGCGGTACCGCATTTTCTGACTGAAAATCGTGAACCATGGGAACTGAAATGCGGCACCGCATTTCCGTCCCAGTCGCACCTTCCGATATTCCAGAACGGAAATGGGGCGCCGCATTTCCGTTTTGTATGTGAGGCATGGAGCCGAGTGACGGAAATGCTGCACCGCATTTCCGTCCGGGTGAGACCTTCATACTCTCCAGAACGGAAATGCGGTGCCGCATTTCCGTTCTGACTGAAAATCGTGGACCATCGGAACTGAAATGCGGAACCGCATTTTCGTCTGAGTCGCACCTTCCGACATTCCAGAACGGAAATGCGGCGCCGCATTTCCGTTTTGTATCTGAGGCATGGAGCCGGGTGATGGAAATGTTGCAGCGCATTTCCGACCGGTTAAGACCTTCATACTCTCCAGAACGGAAATGCAGTACCGCATTTTCGTTCTGATTGAGAATTATGAACAACGGGAACTGAAATGCGGCACTGCATTTCCGTCCGAGTCACACCTTCCGACATACCAGATCGGAAATGCGGCGCCACATTTCCGTTTTCTATCTCATGCATGGAGCAGAGGGACGAAAATTTTGCACCGCATTTCCGTCCGTTTGAGACCTTCATACTCTCCAGAACGGAAATGCGGTACCGCATTTCTGTCTTGACTGAAAATCGTGAACCATCGGAACTGAAATGCGGCACCGCAGTTCCGTCCGAGTCGCACCTTCCGACATTCCAGAACGGAAATGCGGCGCCGCATTTCCGTTTTGTATATGAGGTCTGGAGCTGTGGGACGGAAATGCGGTGCCGCATTTCCATCCATATGAGACCTTCAAACTTTCCAGACCGGAAATGCGGCACCGCATTTCCGTTCAGGTGAGACCTTTATACTTTCCCGAACGGAAATGTGGCACTGCATTTCCGTTCATCAACTAAGGTATGTGAAGGTGGAACGGAAATGCGGTACCGCATTTCCGTTCAGATTGAAAATCATGAAACACGGGAACTGAAATGCTGTGCCGCATTTCCGTCCGAATCGCACCTTTCGACATTCCAGAAGAAATGGGGCGCCGCATTTCCCTTTTGTTTCTCAGGCATGGAGCTGTGGGACGGAAATGCGGCACCGTATTTCCGTTCAACAACTAAGGTATGTGAAGGTGGAACGGAAATGCGGTGCCGCATTTTCTTCCAACAAGTACGGATGTGTAGCTTCGTGATGGTACTTAACGGAAATGCGGCGCCGCATTTGCATTTTCACTCCAAGTCATCAGACGCTGGGACGGAAATGCCTTGAAATGTGCACACGTGGAGCAACGGAATTGCGGCACATGTCTGCACTCTATCTGACTTAAGTGGCATGAGCCGGCGCGGCCTGACCGTTGGATAATGATGTTTGTTTTTCGGACGGTAGGCGTACCCTGAACGTTTCGAATTTTGTAATGTCGCAAAGTCCACGAGGAGACACTTTCGTCCAGCCCTTTCGAACCGAAGTGGTGCATCACCGCCGTTTCATCTTTTTTTGTCGTGTCTCCTCAGTCACCCCTCTCGCGCCCTTTCCATCTACACTCTTCGCCCCTTTTCCCTGTCTCTGTTCATCTTATGCTCGAACTTGAGAGGGAGGGAGTGCGTGCACCACATAAGAGACATCGTCGCAAGCTCCGAAAATTGTACTTCGGACGTAGGCCAATGCCGAAGGGGAGGAAGCAGATGCGTCTACAGGAGGAGATTGCCATCTCGCAGCATCAGGCCACGCAGACAACCCAGCCACCAGTGAGAGCTCCGTGCTATCGGGATTCGCCAGCTGATCGAGCACCGAAACCCGCCTCATTTTTCTTCTGCAATTCTTAGACTGTATGCTAGGAGACTTGAATGCAGAAGATGTTTGCATGCCTAACCGGAAAGGTGGACGTGCTGGAGGGATCGCAGGAATCCAAAGAGCCGCAGGCAGAGTCCGTGGAGCTAGCTGCAGCACGCACACCCAGCCGATCCACGAGCACGGGTCTTCCTGCCGGGCCTAGCCCTATGCGTTTCAAGGATGCGGCTTCCAAGGGCAAGTCTTTGCAGTTCAAAGCCCCAGAGAGCGACTCGCCTTCGAAGGTCATGGAGAATCGCCAGTAGGGGTCTAGCCCTTCTCCAGCAAAGACGAAGAAGAAGCAGCCCGTACTTCAACTTGTTTCTGAACCGGACCAGGCCATTTCCCCCCCACCCAGGTGAATGAAGCAGGCAGACACCTTCACCTGCAAGAATGAGGAAGCACAAGGCAATCAGGGGGAGGGCGGAGCAGTCTCCCGCAAAACCGATTCCACGAGCTGAAGCCCAGTTCCTGCTTGATTTACAGCCTGGTGATGTTGGGGGCATCTCTGCTGCAGCGAAGGCAATGGGATCGACCGATTTCGTCGATGTGGTACCGGAGGAGGGTGCTGCCTCTCAACGTTCGCAGCAAGACCTGACCACCGTTGAGGAAGATCTTCATAATACTGAAGGCCCGGAGGAGGCCTCTGCAATTGCAGAATTGCCCGCAAAGATTCCCCAGAGTGCAGCTCCAGTTGGGGATGCTCCAGCTGCTCAGCCCCTACCGCCACCAGCAGAAATGTCTCCGGAGGAATTCCAAAGTGCAGCGGATACAATGTTGGAGGAGACACATAGTAGCATTGGCAGAGTTCTGGGCAGCAGGGTATTCCAGCGGACTCTTCAAATCCCACTCTGTTGTATGGTCTCCCTTCCCATCGTCAGGCAGGCACTTCCCGGAGATGTGGATAAGCTCAAGTTCGCATTTCGAGAAGGGTACCGTCTAGCTTCGCCAGCCTTCTACGTTTCATTTGAGAATGAGGACGGCGAATCTCGTGGACCCACTGCGGATGAATTGTCAACATGGGATACCCACTGGCACACTCGCAACGACGAATTTGAGGCAACACTGAAGGGTGATCCAGACTTTGGCCATATGTCGGTTAAAATGTTCTTTGTGTGGGACGGGAATCACCGACTTCTCGCCTGGTGGGAGTACATCAAGCAGAACCATGCCAAGCACATTGGCTGGCATTACATGGTGGAGTGTGTCATCCTCAAGGTGAAGGCGGAAAACTCCTCCCTGCTCAAGAATGCCATGGCGGACCTCAACTCGTAAGATACTCATACCCTCCCAAGCACGTTTGAAATGCGGTGCCGCATTTCGGTTTCCAATCTGTTTTGTTTCCGTGCTTTCGTGGACTGAACTGGAGAGTGTGCCTTGCAGGGTCACTGAGAATGCGTACGTGCATACCCACATGGCACATATGTTGTACAGGGTGAGGAAAACTGGTCTCACTGATCCGCACATGTTTGCGGAAATGCTAGAGCCCGAGCTCATTCAGAAAGCCGTGGCAAAAACTGACCGGACATGGTATCGTCTCACTATGGATGGAATGGTGGAGGTGATATACGAAGTAAGTCGTCCTCCCATTTCCCTTTGCTCATCCTTCCCCAATTTCCAGTAATCTTTCCACTTGAATCGAATGTAACGCTTCTGCATGTTTTTGTTGGCAGTCAAACATCAAGCTGGATTTGGCCCATGCCAAACGCTTCTTCATGGAAAGTGAGGGGCAGGTCAAAACATTGCAGTCATTGAGCACTTGAAGGAAGTCGGGGTCAAGTCCAGAATGAAATACAAGTCAAAGCTTGTGAAGCTAGTGGCCATTGCAGATCCGGCACTTGGAAAGGACTTCATCCCCGAGATTGCAAAACACTATTCTCGGGCCATGCAGTCGACCATGCAGTTGGAGAAACTGCATCACCTCTCAACGGCATGTATTGAAGCAAAAGAGAAGGTGATGTTTCAATGCATTGAAGTTCCTTCCTAGCAATAGCCACTCTTCTTCCTGCTCCTGACATTGGATCGGAAATGGCAGACACGGTGGCTATCGATCTGGAATGCATCGGAGAGTATAAGGACAATGTGGTCTTTTCCACTCGAAGTTTCCGACCCTGCAGTGGATGTGTGGCTCAACCACATGACTTGGTGGTTCCAGGTAATTCAAGGTACTTCCCCAGATTTGCTTTTCTGAAATGAATTCCCTGAACTGCTACGTGACAATGCATGTGGGAATGGCAGGTAATGACGAATGCAAAGGAGCAAGTCGTAATGCATACAAATTCGTTCGGCTTGTACGTCAAATGGGATGGAACACAGACATTGGAAGACTACGTGACACGTTTCAGATGTGCATACAAGGACAACCTCTTCGCCAGGGAGCTGCAGACAGCAAGAAGGAGCGTGGAGTTTACACATCAGGAGGGAGCGGGAAAAGCTGCAATGCGAATTGTTTACAGGTGAAGCCCAGTTGTCCTTGTATGCGAAGCCTGGTTATGAGGTTTGTCTGGGAGATGCGGCACCGCATTCGCATTTTTAGTTTTCGGTTGCACTCTGCGGGTACGTTGGTCTCAACATTTGCTCACGCATGCTGACTGCTCTGCAGGTATATGAAATACATGCTTCTTCAGACGGGGGACCTGGCTCAAGAGCCCCCATTCTTCATGGCTTGGACCGTGGCGGGCCCAAGCTGTGTCTACACACCCGAGATGCAGAAACAATGGCATGCCGCGCATCTGGTTGGATGCCCGTGGTACCTGGACATGTCTGGCGGAATTGTTGACGAGTCTGAGAAAGATCTGCACGCGAAAGCAGAAGAGAAGAGAAAGGAAATACGTGTCCCTGCTCGGCCAGAGTTGGCAAAGGAAGCTGCTGCTCTAGAACAATCCAGAAAGGCAGCTGAGATGGCACAGAAGACAGTGGATGCAGCTGTGCAGGCTCAACAGAAGGGGTCCAAGAAGCGGACTCGCCAGCAAGGAGCAGCAGTTGTGACACCCAAGAAAACCAAGAAGCAGAAACAGATAGTGCAGGTAGAGGTTGAGGAAGAGGACTCCGATGGAGACTTGGCAACCAGCCCACCCCCCGAGACGCAGCCGAAATCCCCTGTGCCCGCCGTTGTCACGAGAGGGACGAGAACTGGCTCGGCAAAGAAGGCACTCTTCAACCCCCTGGGGGGGCACCCTTTCGAGCTGGTGGAAATGAAGAGGCCAAAAGTGGATCCCGATACAGTAGTCCAGTGTGTGAATGAGAGTTTCTTGGCGGCTTTGGATGGACGGGTAGCCAAGTTGGCATACATGAAGACCATGGAGGGTCTGAAGGGCAGAGCACTGAAGAAGGCGGCTGCTGAAGAGCCTTCCGACACCCCTGGGTTTCTGAAGATGGTCTCCTTCTTTGAGAGGGTGTGTGCAGACAAGGATTGCAGGAGGGGCGGAAATGCCACCGAGTGGTCTTGCGCTATGATCATCTTGGATATTCCGGACGGAGAGCCTGTGGAAGGATTGCAAGCTTTGCCATCTTGGAATAGGTACTCCGAGGACTTTTGGAAGAAAGGATTCGGGCTCGCCCGCATGGTGTTGGACGACAGAGGCTGTGTTGTTGTCCTGGCGAGCAGAGGCAAAAACACGCAGACAGGAATTGCGAAGTGGACCCGCAAGAGCGCCGTCCCAATTCTGAAGAAGAAGTGGACGTGCATCAACACATTGGGCCTTCGGTCGGAAGGGAAGAAGGTAATTACGACATTAGCACTCGTCCTTTAATTTTCTTAGGAGTTTTGAAATGCGGTGCTGCATTCGATTTCTAATCGTTCCCCACTGTGTATGCAGACGAAGCAGTTCGATGCATACTGCTTTGTGAAGGAGAACTCCACCTTTGCTTTCCGGAAGGAGGGATTGTTGGTTGACCCGAACTGCGACCCCATCGATTACGACGTCCTATTCAACAACATTCCCACGGAACTTCTCCCTCATAGCCTCACTTCAACTGAACCCCTGCGGTATTCACGGACTCGGAGCCCTGCCTTCATTCAGACAATTATGGAGACATGCACTGACGTGGAGGGCACAGTGCTCGACCTCATCTGTGGGACATGTATGCAGAATCTTGTTGTATGCTATTCTGCAAATTCTCGTTATGCTTTCATTCACAACATCTGAAGGGCCATGTCATAATGTGTGGATGGCATTGTAATATGTGCCTCAATGTAGGCTGGGCGGTTTTCCGACCGGCACCTCTTTGCCTACGAGGAGGACACAACCATCTGGGGATCCCATCTGGAAGGGCTGCAACGGAATGTGAAGGCTCCCATCGAAGCCAAGGACTCCTCGGATTCGTCGGAGTCGGAGGAAGTGACAGTCGACATTGATGCCGAGGAGAACCCGCAATACGAGTGAGTGCAAACATTGTAAGTTTGCAAAGCCTTCTGGGTGATTTTTTGTCAAACGCATTTCCGGACTGTGGTTCTCATTGGTCTCGTTGGTGATTGTTATGTGCAGGATTCCAGGATCCGGGTCAAAACATGTAGGGCCTACACTTCCTGCCAGGAAGAATGTCCCGTTCTTTGCGAGGGCCGACTTCATGACGAGCCCGGTGAAGGACTACTCCCTTCCTCGTTATGCAGCTAAACTCGCAAATACAGCGATTAGACGATGTGAGAATCCCAGTAAAGTAGAGCAGATTTTGGAGAGGGCTAGGGAGGACAGAAGGATAAGGAAAGAGTTGGCAACAGCTGAGACAAGTAGACGGGTGCGAAAGTTCATATGTGATTCAGCGGATGAGAGCGATGCAGACAGGGAGGACGACAAGCCAACGGAGGTGAGATGGTCGGTTCCGCAAGGTGAAGATGGGATTTTCGAAAGCCTAGCCAACGAGCAGTCCGCTGGAGATGAGAAAGGCAATGACGGGGTGGAGGCGGAGCAAGACAGTCAAGGACAAGACGACAATAGTGATGATTTTCAAGATTAATAGAATTTTAATGAACTCTCTGTACATTTAAATTCTATTCCAAAGTATATAAAGGAAATTCTCCCCGTCCTTCATGTCCCCTCTCCCATTTGCTTCTCAACGACAACATCGTCCAAACCTGGTCCCTCCCAAAATCTGAAATGCGGCACCGCATTTCAATGTCTGAACGGAAATGTGGCAACTGCAAAAACCTCCTTTGGAAATCGGCACCGCATTTCCAAAATCAGGGCAAGAACAACTTTCCGTTTCATGGTTTGGACATCAGAAACTGTTCAGACAAACGGAAATGTGGTGCCGCATTTCCGTTTCCGACACGGCAGTTTTGCCGATTGCCAGCTCCTTCCATGGAGGTAAATGGAAATGCGGAGGTCAAACATGGAAATGCGGTGCCGCATTTACCTTTTGGAGATGGACATTTTTCCAACTGCAGACCCATCGACGGAAATGCGGCTCCCCATTCCATGATGCTAGACGGGAATGCGGCACCGCATTCGATTGTCCAATAAGAAATTTCGATGACGTACATGGAAATGTGGCGCCGCATTTCCAAAACGGACATCGTTGTTTGTCCAATACCAGACCCTTTGACGGAAATGCGGCACCGCATTCCATCGTCCTATAAAAACTTACATTGTCTGTCGCGGCCCTTTGGCTTGAGGGCAGGGAGGTCGGGACTCAAGAGGGGCTGCCCCTGTGGTGGGGGCCGTGGCAGCGATAGGTACGGGGGCTGAAGCACCCTTGAGTGCCCAAGGCACTCAAGGAGGCGGAGGCGCTCACTAGGTGGAGCCCCGCACACCGGGTTGCGGTGGGGGAGGCTCCACAAGGGGTGGTGGTAGCTTAGCGGGACTTAGTGGGGGTGGCATAGGACTCACCATGGGGGCGGAGACCTCGTGGTGGGAGTCGTGGGGAGTCTTGGGACTCATCACGGTCCATAGGGGCCGTGGTGAGCGGGCCAAGACTCACCGCGACTCATCACCGGGAGTCGAGGGTTTTCGTGGTGGTTCGCCATAAAATGGCATGGCTGGTTGTGGAACCCCCGCGGACAGCTATAGAAGTATATATAAGGGGAGTAGTGACCCCGAGAACGGTGCAAGCCCATTGGTAACCAAAAACTAGTGAGTAAGCGAGCGAGCCGGAAAGCGACCAAAGAGTGGGGAGCTGTTCCGGACTGCCATCTACCAAAGGGAATTCTCCTAGTCCCAATTAGGTGGAGGGTTTAGAGGGAAGCAAAGGGGGACCGTTATGTCCCGGTGAGCAGCCGAAGCTCCAAGTTGGCCGGGCGGCCAGGTTGGGAGTCAGGCGCGCGCACCAAAGCGAGTAACTATGACTTGAAGGGGAGCTTATCGAAGTGAGGTGCGCGATATTTGGTATCAGAGCTTAGAGTTCAGTACGTGATCGTCCTTGGGATTGGCCTCATCATGGGGTCGGGCAAGCCGAAGCGAAAGCGGAACGGCCCAAAAGATGATGATCCCGGTGAGCCCGATGGGGGCGACGCGTCACCGAGGCGGCCGTTTGAGGAAGCGATGCATGTTTCCAAAAACGAGGCCGCTCAAGAGCGGGAGGAATCCGAGGAGTCGGAGCCCGAGGAATCCTTGAGAGCTCCGATAAACCAAGAGATGCCTCCCATGCCGGCAGCCTTTTGGGAAGGGTTGTTGGCGCAGTTTGGCGGGACGTTGAGAGACGTGTTGAAGGCGGTTAATGCCACTTCCACTAAGGCAAAGTTTAAGGTGAAGCCTAAGGAACCCGACACCTTCGAGGGCGTCCGAAATCGGAAGGCACTCAACACCTGGCTCCTGGAGCTAGAGCAGTACTTCCGGGCGGCCAAGTTGAGTGACGAGGATCGGGTGGAAGTGGCTCCCACCTATTTGAGGGGCTATGCTCAACAATGGTGGCAGAAACGCCTTCACGACCGAGGTCCAAGTCCGGAAACCTTGAACTAGAGTGGGTTCAAGGAATTGTTGAAGAGACAGTTTGTGCCCCTCAACGCGTCCTGGCTTGCCCGAGACAAGATGAGGAATTTGAAGCAAACAGATGACATTCGGGGGTACGTCCAGGCTTTCAATGTGCTGTTGCTCGAAGTCGCGGACATGGCAGAACCAGAAATGGTCTTCAACTTTGTGGCGGGACTGGCCCCATGGGCCAGGCGGAAGTTGGAGGAGAAGCCACCCAAGACTTTGAACGAGGCAATTGAGAGGGCTGAATGTTTCTCGGATGTCCCTAGGGGTGAAAGACAAGGCCGTACGGAGCTGAACCACAAGAAGATTCGGCGGGAAGGTGACTCCTTCCGACCGGAAAAGAAGTGGGATAGGCCACGCGGCGATAATGGCACGTGGAAATCGAAGGGAGGGCCTTCACACGTCAAGGCGGCACCCGATGCTCCGAAAGGAAAAGCGGGTGGAGCGGCTTATGGCGGACAGAAGGCGACCTTTGATGGAGTGTGTTTCAATTGCGGGGAGCCCGGGCACATGGCCAAGAAGTGCACGAAGCCCCGGCAATTGAACATGACTCAGGCGACCACGGAGCTGTCGGAAGATACCATCAGTCGCTTGGTGGAAGCGGTGGTCGCCAGGACTTGCAAGGTAGGCAAATTTTCTTGTGAGTTGTATCAGGAAACTGGCGCCTTACGAAAAGGGAGTCAGTTATTGTTCGTGGATGGGATAATATCCGGAACTAATGTGTCGTTGTTGGTGGACACAGGAGCGTCGCACTCCTTCATGACACCGGCAACGGCACAAAAGCTGGGACTCCCGACAAGTGACGTGGGGGCCTCTATTGAGGTGCGTTCTGCCAAAGGAGAACCACAGTTGGCGACAAGGTTGGCGATTGATGTTCCTCTTCAACTGGGGAGTTGGGAGGGACGTGAGAACTTCATCATCTGCGAGATCGATGGAGTGGATCTCATTTTGGGGATGACCTTTTTGAGCAAATCCGGAGCGGTCATAGATGGCCGCAAGAGAGTAGTCACGCTGCCATGTGGGAATGGTGGCGAGGTTTTACGAGTGTCTGAAACGCCCAAATCCGTGGGAGGGCGAATAAACCTTCTGTCAGCAAAGGAGTGGGCCGTGGAGGAGGCACACGAGCCCCAGTTTTTGCTTTATGTTAGAGAAGTGAAAGGAGAAGGCGATGGGGAGCCGAGCCCAGATTGGATCAAGGGGATTTTGGAGAAATACCAGGATGTGATGCCGGAGGATTTACCAAGCGGCTTGCCACCGCGAAGAGGAGTTGACCACAAGATTGAGGTGATACCGGGATCGGAACCGCCTGCCAAGGCGCCCTACCGGTTGAGCCACAGAGAGTTGGTCGAGCTAAAGACTCAGCTCAAGGATCTAATGTCAAAGGGGTACATCCGGCCGAGTAAGTCACCTTACGGAGCCCCGGTGCTATTTGCAGACAAGAAGGATGGGACGCTGCGGATGTGTGTCGATTACAGGGCTCTGAATAAGGTGACTATCAAAAACCGGTACCCTTTGCCAAGGATCGACGACCTCTTCGATCGGTTGGCAGGAGCGAAGTATTTCAGCCGGATCAACTTGCGCTCCGGCTATCACCAAATTTGGGTGGCGGAAGGAGATGAGGAGAAGACCACGTGCAGGACAAGGTATGGTTCATATGAGTTCTTGGTGATGCCTTTTGGGCTCACCAATGCACCAGCGACATTTAGCACGCTGATGAACAGCTTTTTCCAGGAGTGGTTGGATGACTTTGTGATCGTGTACATCGACGACATCTTGGTGTACTCGAAAACAAAGGAGGAGCACCTGGAGCACCTCAAAAGGGTGTTCCAAAAATTGCGGGAAGGGAAGCTGTATGCCAAAGCTTCAAAGTGCGAATTCGGGGTCACAAAAGTGGAGTTCCTGGGGCATGTGATTACACAGGATGGGATCAAAATGGATGACAGAAAGGTGAGGGCGATCTTGGACTGGGAGCCTCCGACTTCGGTCCCGGGAGTGCGATCCTTCCTAGGACTCGCCTCCTATTACCGGAAGTATGTGAGAAATTTCGCCAAGATCGCGGGGCCGCTGTCGGACCTTCTGTGTAAATCCAAAGTCTGGGTATGGAACACATTTTGTGGCCAAGCTTTTGCTGAATTGAAGCAGCGGATGACGGAAGCTCCAGTCTTGAAAATCCCGGAGTTCGATCGTCCGTTTGAGATTCATACAGATGCATCGGACTTCGCGATTGGGGGTGTTCTTATGCAAGATGGACGTCCAGTGGCTTACGAAAGTAAGAAACTGAATGAAGTGGAGCGACGATGGCCGACGCACGAAAAAGAGATGAAGGCGGTGGTGCATTGGCTTGAGCTCTGGCGCCACTATGTTGGTTCCAACCCAGTGAAGGTGTTCACGGACAATGTCACAGTGAAGTATTTTGCCACGCAGCCCAAGTTGTCCCCAAAACAACTTAGGTGGCAAGATACTTTGGCGGTGTTCGACGTGGATATCCAGTACAAACCGGGACGGGACAATGTGGTGGCCGATGCTTTAAGTAGAAAGCAGCAGCTCTTGTTGGTGTACAAGGGCGAGACGGCGCTCCAAAAGAAGATCCGGAAGGCTTGCCGGAAGGATGAGATGGCGAAGTCCGTGTTGCAGGACTTGAGGATGGGGGTTAAATCGCAGTTCCACTTGCAAAATGGATTGCTCCGGTATAAGCAAAAGCGTCTCTACGTGCCGAAGGGAGGGATCAGGGATAGTCTCTTGAGAGAATGCCATGATAGCCCGCTTGCGGGTCACGGCGGAGCCAAGCGCACTGCAGCACTTTTGAAGAAAGAGTATTTCTGGCCCAAACTGAGGGAGGAGGCAGAGGAGTATGTCAAGACATGCACCACATGCCAACAAAATCGGAGCGAGTACAAAAAGCAAGCGGGGCTGTTACAACCCTTGCCGATTCCAGAGGGGACTTGGGAAAGCGTCTCGATGGATTTCATGACTGCTATGCCGCTGTCAAAAGGATTCGATGCAATCATGGTGGTGGTAGATAGGTTCAGTAAAATGGGTCATTTCATCCCCACCAAGGAGACGGCAACGGCGCAGGAGACAGGGCGACTTTACTTCGCCCACGTCTTAAAGCATCATGGAGTCCCGAAGCATATTGTCTCGGACCGCGATCCAAAGTTTACGAGTAAATTCTGGAGAGCACTTTGGAAGAAGATGGGGACGAGGCTGAAGATGAGCACCACCTTCCGACCTACGACGGACGGCCAAACGGAAAGAGTGAATTCCGTAGTGAAGCAATTCTTGCGGAATTACGTGTCGGCAGACCAATCAGACTGGATGGAACACTTAGACGCGGCAGAGTTCTGTTATAATAACACAGAACACTCCGCAACGGGAGTTTCCCCTTTTGTGTTGGTCTATGGAAAAGCACCTCTGGTGCCGACAAGTTGGGCCGCCCAGGACGTTGAGGAACCGGCAGTAGTGGCGGTACTGGAAGAACGCGAGCGTTTGTTGAAGCTCGCAAAGTACAATATTGCCAAAGCTAGGAAACGGTATGAAAGGCAGGCAAATCGGAAGCGGAGGGAAGTGAAGTTTGAGGCAGGCACAGAGGTCTGGTTGAACATCAAGAATTTCTGACTACCTCCGGAAGTGAGTCCGAAGTTCGTACCTTCGTATGCGGGACCCTTTCGCATTCGGAAGGTTATGAATGAGGATGTGTATGAATTGGAGCTGCCGGCAAAGAGCAAGGTGCACCCAGTATTCCATGTCTCCCTTTTGAAACCTTACTTCAAAGATGAAGCGTGTCCGAATCGGCATCAAGTGTTGCGTCCGCCACCTATGCTGTTGGATCATGAAAATGAACCTGAGTACGAGGTGGAGGCAATACTTAAGTCGAGGAGGTTCAGGAACCAAGAAACGGAGTATCTCGTCAAATGGAAGGGCTATCATCATGTGGAGGCATCTTGGGTGCGTGCCTCAGAAATGGGAAACAGATTCATCCTAGAGGGCCAAATTTCAAGCACAAGATTACCTATGATTCCCTGTGGATCAATAACCACAAGAAACCTCCATGGGTAGATGGTCTATTCCGTGGAACTCACTGAAGTCTTGCATTATGAGGATCTGAACTGCTTGGCAGCTTACTTGCACGAGGCCTTGACCCTTAGGCAATCCCCAGAGCAGCAATAGCTTTTGGGCTGCTTTTTTACTTTGTTTTTTTCATTTTGTCCCATAAACTCTTTGAGCTTTCCGCTTTGAGAGGGTGTGTGCAGACAAGGATTGTAGGAGGGGCGGAAATGCCACCGAGTGGTCTTGCGATATGATCATCTTGGATATTCCGGACGGAGAGCCCGTGGAAGGACTGCAAGCTTTGCCATCTTGGAACAGGTACTCGGAGGACTTTTGGAAGAAAGGATTCGGGCTTGCCCGCATGGTGTTGGACGACAGAGTGGTTGTCCTGGCGAGCAGAGGAAAAAACACTCAGACAGGAATTGCGAAGTGGACCCGCAAGAGCGCCGTCCCCATTCTGAAAAAGAAGTGGACGTGCATCAACACACTAGGCCTTCGGTCGGAAGGGAAGAAGGTGATTACGACACTGGCACTCGTCCATTCATTTGCTTGGGTGTTTTCAAATGCGGTGCCGCATTCGGTTTCTAATCGTTCTCCCCTGTGTATGCAGACGAAGCAGTTCGATGCATACTGCTTTGTGAAGGAGAACTCCACCTTTGCTTTCCGGAAGGAGGGAGGAAAGGTTGACCCGAACTGCGACCCCCTCAATTACGACGTTCTGTTCAACAACGTTCCCAAGGAACTTCTCCCTCATAGCCTCACTTCAACGGAACCCCTGCGGTACTCACGGACTCGGAGCCCTGCCTTCATTCAGACAATTATGGAGACATGCACAGACGTGGAGGGCACAGTGCTCGACCTCATCTGTGGGACATGTATGCAGAATCTTGATCTATGTTGTTCTGCAAGTTCTCGTTAGGATGTAATTCGCAACATCTGAAGCGCCATGTTGTAATGTGTGGATGGCATTGTAACAAGTGCCTCAATGTGGGCTGGGCGATTTTCCGACCGGCACCTCTTTGCCTACGAGGAGGATTCATCCATGTGGGGATCCCATTTGGAAGGGCTGCAACGGAATGTTAAGGCTCCCAACAGAGCGGAAGTCTCCTCGGATTTGTCGGAGTCCGAGGAAGACACAGTGGACATTGATGCGGAGGAGAACCCGGAATACGAGTGAGTGCAAACATTGTAAGTTTGCAAAGCCTTCTGGGTCATTTTTGTCAAACGAATTTCCCGACTGTGGTTCTCATTAGTCTCGTTGATGATTGTCATGTGTAGGATTGCAGGGTCCGGGTCGAAACATGTAGGGCCTACACTTCCTGCCAGGAAGAATGTCCCGTTCTTTGCGAGGGTCGACTTCATGACGAGACCGGTGAGGGACTACTCCCTTCCTAGTTATGCAGCTAAACTCGCAAATACAGCGATTCGAAGAAGTGAGAATCCCAGTAAAGTAGAGCAGATTTTGGAGAGGGCTAGGGAGGACAGAAGGATAAGGAAAGAGTTGGCAGCTGCTCAGACAGGTAGACGGGTACGAAAATACATATGTGATTCAGCGGATGAGAGCGACGTAGACAGGGAGGAAGACGACCCAACGGAGGTGAGATGGACAGTTCCGCAAGGGGAAGATGGGATTTTCGAAAGCCTGGCCAACGAGCAGTCCGCTGGAGATGAGAAAGGCACTGAGGGGGTGGAGGCGGAGCAGGACAGTCTAGAACAGGATGAGGATTCGGATGATTTTCAAGATTAATAGAATTTTAATGAAGTCTCTGTAAATGTAAATTCTCTTCCAGAGTATATAAAGGAAAATCTCCCCGACATTCGTGACCCCTCTCCAGTGTGCATTCCAGCCACAAAATCGCCCAAACCACGACGCTCCCAAAATCAGAAATGGGGCACCGCATTTCCAAAATTTTGGCAACTCTAAAAACCTCTTTTGGAAATGCGGCACCGCATTTCCAAAACAGGGGAGGGACTAAATTTTCCATTTCAATGTTGGCATAGTAAAAAGTAATCGGCCGATTGGAAATGCGGTGCCGCATTTCCAAAATTTTCTTTGTCCACACGCCAGTTTTGGCTTCTCCCGCTCATTGCATGGATGCCACCACGCTTACAGAGGTCGAACAAGGAGGTCGAACAAGGAGGTCGAGATGGCGGAATTGGAAATGCGGTACCGCATTTCCATATTGGGGATGGTCGTTGTTTGAACTGCAGGCCCATCAGCAAAAATTGGCACCGCATTCCATTGTCAAAAAAAAATCGATGACGGACATGGAAATGCGGCGCCGCATTTCCAGAACGGACATCGCAATTTGTCCATTTGCAGACCCTCTCACGGAAATGCGGTAACGCATTCCATCGAGCTGGTCGGAAATGGGTGCACTTTTCGAAGTGTTGGATGGAAATGCGGCACCGCATTCCCTTGTCCAAAGAGAAGTTTCCATTGCCAAGCTGGAAATGCGTCGCCGCATTTGCAATGCCAACCTCGTTGTCTGTCCAATTTATAGACCCGTGTTGGTATTTCGTGTACCTGGACGGAAATGATGCACCGCATTCCATTGTCCGACACTGAAATGCGGTTCATACATTTCCATGTCGGCACGGAAATGCGGCACCGCATTTCGATGCCGACATGGCGTTACTCTGGTATATTCTTGACACATGACTCTCATACCGGTTACTCTGGTATATTCATCCGGACAGACAAATTGTAGAAATGAGACATCAAATTGTAAACAGTGGGCCAATTCCGACAGTTATTCAACAGAATGAAACACAATCATACAGAAGTGAGGTACGATGGGTTTATTGATCGGACACGATGTCTCACATTTACCAACTGCAGACAAAACTAAGCCCTTCCTCCTTCTACATGGGCTTCACCAAGTCGACGGAACTTCGATACCCCTCAAAACAAGCTCATCACTGCTGCGGCACCTCGAGGTAAACTGCAATTCGGTCGTTCTGCTGCCCTTGCTGGAGCCGACGACAATGTCATGTCCATCAATGATACCACCATCATACATTGACAAGGTCACTGTGGGCCTCATGTGCCCGTGCGATTCGTCTTCGCAACTCAGCCGAATGTCTCCATACACTGGAAGAGCGGAGTGATCTGCACGTATATAGTTTTCCCCGGTGCCGTCCTCCCTGGTCCACTGGCAGCAGTTCCAGCTCCAAAGCGAGGCCGTGCGTGATCTGTCCGGCATCCCTTTCCAGCTTGGTATATCGAGGTCAACAATTTTCAGGACCCACGGACCGCATTGACCCTCGCCCTCACCTCGCTCAAAGCGGTAATAGCCCTCCAGATACTCCATTGCGCGCAAAGACTCTTGCTTGATTCCAGCAGCGTCTGTGAAAACAGAGAGCCAGACAATGATGTCTCCTGATTCTGGTTTGAACATAGCATAATCGTGGCCATGATAAGGGCAGTCGGCTGGATTTCGGCGGCACGGCATCCTTGAAAAAGAGTAGCGGAGTACGCTCAATGACAGCAGCTCCCGGATGGAGGAGGAGCAGCGCGGTGGCTGGAAAAAGTTCAAGCTAACGCTGCAATTCCTCACAAACACTCCAGGGCACATTTAAATTTCCCCCCTATAGGATCCTGGACCGATGAAGATTGGCTGCTGCATGAATGTAGCCGTTTCAGTTTCCTACCCTGCCATGCAAACTATGGGCACTCACTGCCAGGTGGGCCGATAGCCACTGGACACGACGAAGTCCATCCCCTCTTCGATGTAAATGCGGCGCCGAATTTCCATCCGGGGGGATGGACTTCGGTGGCAGATCTCAAACTATAACTTGTTGATGAGAATGATGTATGGGTTCATCCACCGCTGGCGTGATGAACACGTTCCACCTCCGTCGGTGGGTACGTGGGACCCAGATGCTCCATTATTGGAGGCCGGACTGCTCTTCCGCTTCGCATCATTTCCAAAATCTAAGGGCTTCGTAGCTGTCCGCAAGGTCATCAGCATCCAAGTCGTCCTCAGGTCCTCCTTTGCAAGGATGCCGTGCTTCCGGAACCGGGACGACTGCCCATTTGGAGGCATCGATTATGCAATGGTACACAGATTACAGAGAAGATACTGGTTCGATTGTGGAAACATTGGTGGCTTTTGAGTATATCATAGGCCACTACGCCTTCGAGCGGGGTGACGATCTTGGTCTGAGGAGTCCATGGCTCCTGCGCATCCTCGATTCCGATTTTCCCAGCTACGACGGTCACCCATGCAGAAGAAGGTGCACTGCTATGCTATTGCGGTGGAACTGCTGCCATTGGACGTGGGTGGACTCCATCGGAGAGACCTATTCTCCTGAAGGAGTGCGCTCCTCTTCTCCATTGTATGGGGACATTCGCATTGGTGTGGACGACGAAAACGTGAAGATTTCCATATTCGATGGTGGTATGATTGAAGGGCAGGACATTGTGGTGAACATCACTAGGGGGGGTACAACGGCTGCAATCGACTTTACCTGGAGGAGCCCCATGACTCATGAGCTAGTTCTGAGAGCAGTCGAAGTCCCATTGACAACGTGACTTGTATTCAGTAGGCACAGGGCTAAAGATTTGATTGCACAATCAGCACAGTAGACGTGCTTCAAATGCAATTCATGTGGATCAATAAAAACCTCATTGTGCCCTCTTTTTATTCTATTCTGTGTCCATCGTTCCGAGAATGCGTCATTGCTCATTTCGTTTGGGATTGGGAGTGTGGGTGGATTTTGCAAGTGGCTGGTAGGCTGAAATGGGCCCCCATTGTACAGAGCAATACCACCCTACCATTCGCAAAACATTGCCTTTCAATATATAATTCTAAATAACATTGCCGAACCTCCTTCATCGGGAGGTCCTTCTCCCCCTATGACCGTGGCACCCTAAACCCTATTCCCGCGGACACTCATTTCCGGAAAATAGTGTTGCTCATGTTTTTTTCCACACTTACAACTCTGCTCATGGCTCATGCCGCTCATGGCTCATGGCTCATGAAATAGCAGCCCCCATAGACAGTACATGTTACAATTCTTGCAGAACTTTGAGCCAAGGACAGGAACAACAACGGTGAAGGGAGTTGAATTAGTAATTACTCCCCTATACCTCCAGCAATTGTTTCAATTGCCAGCAGGTCAGGTGCATGTGGAGGAGCACAGGGCAAGACTGCAAATAGGGGACTTATTCCAAGAAGGGAGTTTCTTTAAAACTCAGGGTTATGCTTGTACCAAGGTCGTGTACCCAAGGCTAAAGGAGGTAGGCCAGGTATTGAACGTTCTGATTACCATGAAACAGAACCAACAGTATTTGAGCAGATCCTTCACGGAGGAAATACTCAAAGCACTGAAAGGACAAGAGGTAGAATGGGCGGACATAATGTACAACGCACTGGTGGAGGAGATGAAAAGATTACAAGGTACTACCGCAAAGTCTCCTATCATAGTGTCTGGCCCAATCATTGCTCAAATAATTCTTGATTCTGGCATACTTGATGCGCAAGAAAGAAAGGAGATGGGAGTGTTTGAGCCAGAAACCACTGCAATGGAAGAGCAAGCCTCTTCACACAGTGAGGGTGGACTAGCAGGGCAACCCGAGACTAAGAGGCAGAGACGGGGAAAGACTGTAGTGGCGGATCCACTAGCTTCACGGATTCCGCATGATAATGTTTCCCAAGCTCATGTGCAGGAAGGGGCACAGCAGCACAGATAACTGCTATTACTGGAAGCAGGACCTTCAGAGAGGGAGGAGGAAGTTACTTCAGCATCACAGTCATCACAGCCAGCTGATCGGCTTGTCACAAGGTTACCACAAGTTGCCCATGAAGTGCCACCAGAAATAATTGATTTGGAAAAAGAAGGGTTAGATATTCCAACTACAGAACAGATAGTGGCAGAAATTGAGAAGGGGGACCTTCTCTATGAATATTCTGGTCTGGTCAAGGAGACAGAGATTCCAGAGGTGCAACAGTTTCCCAAGGGAAATCCAGAGGTGCATATAATACACACACCTGTGTCGGAGGTACCACAGGTAGAAGGTCAAGACACTGCAGCACCGGTGATGGATGAAGTGGTTCAGGAAGAAAATCCGGTGGGACAATGGCCTGAGTGGTTCGTGAGACATCACACAGTTGAGGATCAGGAGGAACAGCAGCAACCTCACCATGATGACCCTCAACAGGCAATGCTGATGAGTTCCATAGGCATGACACTTAATTTGTTGGGGACTTATGTCAAATCCCATGTTCCAACTACCCAATTGACAGCCTTGAGAGAGGAACTCAGGAAGGAGTTTGAGGCTCGACTAGCCACTGAGTGTGCAAACAAGGTCGATGAGGAGGTCACTCTCAAGATGCAGCAGGACTTGCAAATACAGAAGCGACTTTGCAATTGGCCAAGGAACAATTGATTGAGGCAGGCCTCGCGCAAGACTAGTTGCACGAAGCACATAAGCAACAGCTATACCAAATGCAGGTGCAACATGAAAACAAGTTGCAATAAGTGAATGCACTACATACGGAGTTGCAGACAGTGCATGACAGGATGGCGATACAATGTGCTACATTCACAACTATGCTTGACCAATCTACAAAAGAAATAAACAGTCAAGCGGAAAAATGTACGAAGGCAGAACAAGAGAATGTTGAGCAAATGAAACTCATTGTCGATATGAAGAATACAATCTGTCGCAATGAGGATACTTTCAAGCAATACAGACAGGTTGAAGCTGACCAAGAGAAGTACATCCTGGAGTTGCAACAAACGCTCATGGCCAATAGAAATGAAATCTCGGTCATTAACAAGGCTTGGAGGGAAACTAATAATCTACTTGCTGCCTATGCGAATTTGGTTGAACCTCATGCGAAGCGCATGGAGGCTTTACAACACCAGTTAGAAGTGTACAAACTCAGAGAGGAGCACACTCTCAGAGAAACCACAAGCAACTTGGTGGATAACAGCCTTATGCAGGTATGGTTAGCACAAGGGCCAGTGGAGGGCAAAGCACCACGAAAGCTCACCCAAAGCGAGATGAATGAGCTCAGACTGCAAGTGCAGAACATTGCAACAACTATTATAGACAATGTCTATAGTAGGATAGCAGAGTTACAGGAGGATGTAGACGGACTGCAGACTCAAGTGGAGGACCTCACTTCAAATATCGACAAAAGAGTCTATATCCCTCAGGAACAGCTAATGGCTTCTTATTTACAAGCCAGAACTTTGGCTTTTCAGTCTTCACAGGAGGTGCAGGAGATGCCAATGATACAAGAGCCAGTACCACCAGCACCACAACAAGTCACTGTACGAGTAGCTGAACCTGTTGTTACTACAACCACACCACAGCCACCACAGCCACCACAGCCTGAGGTATGGGGCAATGCTACTTTTAACCCACCTAAAACTCCAGTTGCAAGGGAGTCATCTGTCCATCTGAAGGTAGTTTCTTGTGCTTGCTAATGAAAACTAAATGACAAACCAATGCGACAAATGCATCGACCCACGCATAGCAAAGATGTTAGACGACATACATTGAGAGAGACTGGACTTGAACAGTCATTCCATTACAAGTTGTAGTCAAGGAAAACACAGATTTCGGAGTGTCAAGTGCATGCTTTCTATGGGCTTGTATCCCGCTGTAGAAGTATGTTGACTTTGTTGAAACTCGTAGTGGCTTGGTAAATGAAGAAGTCCCGCTTTGGATCACAAACCATCCTTCTCAAGAAGACGAAGTAAAGGTGTTTGCACGGTATGAACTTCCCTCTCTTTCCCAAACTACTTGAAAGCATACCAACAAAATCAGGACAGGTACAATTGGGAAAATTGGAAACAGTGATGTCGTACGTCTTGTCCTGCAGCGGAGATGTGGATGAGATCATGGTGAAGACCCGACCATACCCTGGATCAGGCACTTCCATTGTTCCCGCAACACGAGCGTGAAGCATTCTCGCGGACTCGATTTTGCCATAGTGTTCTGCGGTTGGAGGGAATCGTTGAACCAGCTTCCCATTCCGTCTGGTTGGCCGCAAGTGAGCGTCAGGCGGAGGTACCCGTGAACTGCTTGTACTTGAAGCACCTTCACGTGTAATGGAATGTCTGGCTAGGGAGAAACCCGCCTCTTCCAGCATTGCGATCTCTTGGTGAATGAAACCTGTGCCCATCTTCACAGGCCACACGGTTGGTGGAGTAGGCTTCCTCACCACGGAGGGCCTCACTGTCCCACGCACACATCTCCCACAATCGTCAGCGCAAAACCAGAACTTGTGGTTCTTTGCCTCTCCTTGGCCGTAAGGGAGAAACAAACCAGTGAATGTAGGAGCTGCAGTGCGTTCTTTCCCTCTGGATATTAATGATGTGCATTTTTCATGATTGGTGGCCCTGATCGCCGCGCATTTCACACGCGATCCAGCACTTGTGCATTCTATATGCCAAACCTCATCCAAGCACATGGACTCTATTACATGCGGCACCACGTTATGGTCTTCAACCATTGCAGTGACAGTGCTTGATGCAGGGGTCCGGTCTGGGGCAGAATGGCCCTCACCCGTGGATGTTCCGCAATTCCATCTCTGATCCAAGGGAACACGTGGCGTCGAGAAGTTGACCCGGTCCGCCCTATGGGAATCTGCATCCGATCCAGGAGGGGTATCCAATTTTCGTTTGCAAGACCCGAATCTCTCTTCGCCTTCCAGATGGGGAACTCTTCCCACGAGAGGGGTGCCATCTGCACATATGCTCACTGCCCGCGCTATTTTGTTGGGATCCCCCGATCTTCTGGCTGCCCGCAACATCAACTCGCTCTTGTCTGGGCCTTTGCCTCCAAGGCCACCCCTCAAGAATGGTATCTGGTTTGCTGTTGCAGAGCATGGATAAGGTCATCGGCTGTAGCCGCATACACTGCAATTGTCATGACACTGGTACACAGGGTCGTAAACATGACATGCCATTGTGGTCCAGTCTTTAACCCTCTTGACGTGATCGAACATAAGGAAGCAGTTGCCTAGATCGCCACCCTTCTGCATACGTTTAACCAGGCTGACTCCGCTGCCCTCACCTTTTGTGGACATTTTGAACAAGAACACTTTCCTGGCTCCTTGCCCCGGGAAAACGTTGTCTTGGATGTAGTCGTACATGCTCATTTTCTTCAAATCCATAATATTGTCCATATAACCTCGGCTCCCAGAGCCCATTCTTAAAGCGTTCACCTGATTCCTAATGTTTGGAGAAGTCAAAGTCGAGAAATGGTCCATAACAGTGTCCAAAGCTGGTCCCTCGAGTTCATGCACCACCGCAAAACCGTCATCTTCCACCTCGTAAGAAAAGGGGACAGGGTGGTCCTCACTGAAGAAGTCCGCGTCAAGGGAGCCCATGGGCTGGGAGGCCATCTGTCAATGTTGCTTCAAAACGCACAGTTCAGAGTCTGATGTTGCTTTTGATTGCAGATTGTACTAGAGCAGAGTTTTTTGGCTGTATAGAAGACGTCCTTACACACAATTGCAGGTGTCGCTCCCGCATGCAAGTCTCTTAATGCGGTTCGGCACATCATAGAAATGTGTCCCCATGCGAACCAAGTGGATGGTCGCAGAGTGCCCAAATGCGGAGTGGATAATGTCAGCCCTAATCAAAGAATCCCACTGTTTTCTCACAGGTGCCCCACCAGTGCATTGGACAACCAACTCACAAGATTGACTGACAGAGCCGCCATTTGCCTGTCATGTCAAAGATTCCAGATGAGATGCCCATTTCCATTCAATTTTAACGGCACCTGCACCGCTGTACAACTATACATACTTCACATTCCTCTGAAACATCCCAAAAGCTATTACTCAGCAATGAACTTTTTCGGATGAGAGGTGGACCCGAACGAATTTTGGTGGATGAGAAAAAAATGATTTCAGGAGATATTCATAACGATTAGATGGACACGTGTTCGCCATGCATGTGGAATGAGCTTGTGGCGCACAGGTCATTCCGAGCGATCAGCTTGGCGTGGAAGGCCTTGCAATGAACCCACCGTAGCCCCCTTTTTTCCTTCTTCTCCTTATTGTCCTTGCAACCCTAGATTCTGTAGAGACGGTGACCACATCCCGAGGGAGAAGAAAACGTCGAAGAACACTTTACTTCACATCAAACAAGCAAAGGGTATGCGCTAAGGAGAGGATGAGGAAGACGAGACGGGAACTTAGAATGGGAGAAGAAACCTCCGGCGGAGATGAGGACGAACGCCAAAACCCGATTCTGCAACCATTGTTTGGAGAGGAAGGTCTTGCAGTGATCCCGAAGGCGACCAAAGAGCAACCTCCAATAGAAGGGGGGGAGGACGAGGAAGTCAACTGGAAGCACTGCGAGTGGAGAACAAGGTCTTGAGAGAGCAGGGAGGAGAGATGGACATAGAAACAATGTCGTCTGCCGTTGTTTCGCACCACCGGGACCTCCTTGGAAGCATGCTGCCTCCAGACCTCATGGAAAAGTTGAATGCCTCAGGAGCATCATCAAGTGTAAAGAAGAAACCGGAGGTGACTATCAACCCTCTTTTTCCCTTTTTTGTTTTTGTCTGTTCCATGCTAATCAGAGAGGTCGACATCAACCTTGCATCAACGCAAGGTTGATGTCGACCTCCAAAGCGTATGTTATGGGTATGAAACGAGTGCAGATATTGCACTCGAATCAACCTTGCGTTGACGCGAGGTTGATTCGTGTGCCTTTTTTGTTCATTCCCACCAACCCTAAATGCCTGGCAGCCATGGAACTGTTGAATGCTTCCGGTGCATCATCAAGTGCCAAGAAGAAACCATAAGTTGCAATGTGCTTTTCCATCTGATTTTTTTGTTTGTTGAACACCAATCTGAGAGCTCAACATCAACCTTGCGTCAAGGCAAGGTTGATGTCGACCTCCATAGTGTAAGTTTATGAAGGTGACATGAAGCAGATTCAGCACTCGAATCAACCTTGCGTTGACGCAAGGCTGATTTTGATGCCACTCCCAGCATCCGAAGTCTCGCACTAGGAACCGCAAAGTAGGGAAAGTCGATTATCTGAAGCCCCCAAAAGAACCCTGCGTCAACGCAAAGCATTTAGTGGGTTCAATGGACTGTTGCGGTATGCATTTCAGACTAAGCTACATCCCCATCAATCAACCTTGCGTCAACGCGAGGTTGATCCATGGGAGCTCAATCTATCACTCACAGGGATATTCATTATCTGCAGAGGAAAAGAAAAAGGAAATCCGTGGGGGGAGATGCGGCAGTGGCAGAAGGTGATGGTGAGGAAGAGTCATTTGAGGGACACTATGAAGACAAGGCCGAGGAGGTTATGGGTGGGCAGAAAGTGAACTCCTCGAAGGTGATTCTGTCGATGGAGGTTCCCGGCGGAAACCTGGCTATCCCACTATGCAGGATGATCTCCATGCCCGCGGTTCGACCCGCATTGAGGAACGACATCACGAAGTTCAAGAATGATTTTGTTCACGGCTATATCAAGGGATCTGTAGTGTTCTATGTATCCACTGTGAACACGAAAGGAGAGGAGTGTCTTGTAACAGAGGACATAGAGCAAAGTTGGGATGCATGCTGGTGGGATGTAAACAGGGAGTTCGAGTTCAAGCTATCCAAAAAAGCCTCCACAAAAGCGTTTATGGGAAAGATGTTTTTTGTCTGGGATGGAAACCATAGACTGCTTGCCTGGATGGATTACATTTCAAGCTTGCACTCGGACGAGATTGAATGGCGCTGGAGCGTGGTTTCCATGGTACTCGACCACAAAGGACGTGTCACGCAACTCTTGACAGCCATGCACGACATAAACAAGTAAGTTACCAACATTGTTCCCATTCTGATCTGCGTTTGCACAATTAGAAATCATCTTATGAGTTGAAGGTTTTTCCAGGTCCAATGAAACCTCCCATGTGACGAAAAATCTCTGCCACACTCTATTCCGTATCCAGAAGATAGGGCTGATGCCACTGGAGTCATTCACGAACGTGCTTAGTCCTCAGCAGATGAAGAGGTGTGCTGAAAAGAAGACAAGCACATGGTACAGCCTGACAAGGGAGGCTTTTCTTGACATCTGTTTGATTGTTGTTACTGCAAATTTTATCAAGAAACGACAGTGTTTGATTCTTTCTCCCTATAATGTATGCAGCAAGAAATAGCAAAAATTGGTTTGAAGGCGAAAGTAGAGTACTATGCTTCCCACACAGAAGAGCAGAGGTCTGCAACTGGGCTTGAGGACATTATGAAATTCGAGATGAACAATCAAAGGAAGAACCTCATGAGTGCGTTCGACAAACAAATCCGCATAGCAGATCCAAGTCTTGGCACGGAATTTCTGGAACAGGTGAAAGCACATTATGACAAGTATGGCTCCAAGCTAGAGATGACCCAAGAGAAACTGCATCGCCTTTCCATTTCAATGGTGGACAATGCAACCAAAATCAGGTGGTTGGAAATCTGGAATTCTGATCCACTTTTGAGAGACACCAAAACCATACCCTGAAAGGGACTCGAAGACACAAGCAATAAAAGTTGTTAGCGACCACACATTCGACCAGTTGATACACAAAGCAACCTTCTGGAGCCAGGTAAGGTTTCCACAAAACCATTTTCAAATGCTTGTGCTGCTCCGTGCTCTCTCCACAATTCTTATGATTTTTGTTGTTGCAGTTGGAAAAACGAGCGGTGGCTGCACTTGGGGAGTCAATGGCAGACTACAAAATCCAGATGGCTTGCCCCCGGATCACACTGGAGGCCTATATCAGGAGATGGAAGCTTGCTGTCTGGAACAATTGTTTCTTCAGGGAGTTCGAGAGAGACAAAGGAATCTCCAGGTCCTACAAATTCAAAAACTAGTACAACAACGAGCAAGCAATGAAACGAGTGTTGTACAGGTATGACCTCCAAGAAACAAATCTGGTACTTGAAGTGTATGTTTGTATATTCTTGTGTTGTTTTTTCCATGTAGAACTGCAAATTTGGAGGTTTTGAGGGAGCTCTGAAGGCTCTGGACGTGCAGCCGAGCAACATTGCGTTAACGCAAGCTTGTATCCCGTTGGTTTGGTTTCACTTTCATGTACCTGGGGTATCCAATGATGTTGTTTTTCTGCATGTGAAAGGGCAAAAACTGACAGGCAAATCAACCTTGCGTCAACGCAAGGTTGATGAAGGGCCAGGCTATGTAGGTTTTCCTGTGTTCTTCAGCTGTTTTTTTGATGGTTTCCAGTTCCAATTCTGCTAGGATGAACTTAAAATTTGTTTGGAGTCTGTTTGAAATGTTGTTTAGAGCTTACACTGTACCAACAAACAGCCTTGCGTTGACACATGTTTGACGGTATGGATTGCTAGAAATGTCCTGCAAAAATACCCCGATTTCCATACAATTGTAGGAAAGTTAAGGTTATCAAATACCATGGACAGGTGTTTCAGTAGAGGAATTCAACCTTGCGTCAACGCAATGTTGAATATCCATACCAGCAGATCTTCGGATGGTTGTTTTCAAGCATTGTTTTCCATTTCCTCTGTTAATGAAAACAACCTTGCGTTGACGCAATGTTGAATTCCGTTGTCAATCACTGTCTCTTTCAATGCTACATTATCATAGGTGTATCCGCCAATCTTCTTTGCGTCAACGCAAGGTTGATTGGGGTTCCATGTTGCGCATGAGATGTTTTAGGATAATGGGCTTTCCCTCTCGTAGGTGCTTGTTGAAAGTGCAGTTCTCCAAATTTAGTGTTTTCCATTTCAGCTCGAATCAACATTGTGTCAACGCAAGGTTGTTCGGGCTTTCAAACGTTAGTTTATCAGTGATACTGACCTGCATGCCAATACCCTTTTCGTGATGTGTGATCTGTGTCCTGATCAGATCGATTGACTGTCTGGATTTTGGGTGTGTGTGTCATTCAGGTACATGTATCATGTCCTCATACCGGGAAAGTACCTTAGCGATGACCCAAACTTCATCTACTCATGGGCTGACCCCTTCAATGACAAGACAATGTACACGGCTGGTATTGCCAGAGACTGGAGCAGGGCGCACTTCAGAGATTGTGGGTGGTACCTCGATCTGCCAAAACAGAACACACCATTCGATGAAGTTGTTTTGAGAAACCTTAACGACAACGCCGCGGCACTTGCCCCACTGGCTGACAAAGACACTCAGGACAGAATCATTGCTGCTCTGGCTGTAAAATAGCCTGAGAAATCTACTACTCCAAAACGGAAGGGGAAGATTGCCGGGGATCCGAAGGGGAAGGGGAAGAGTGTAGCTCCGCAGGAATAGGGCCCGTCAGAGGCCGCTGAAAGATAGCCTTCTCCAACTAGGAGGGATAGAACAGCAAAGTCGAGGGAGCAGCCTTTCGATGCGAGAGAACATCCGTCCAGGGTTTTGTGCCAGTTCCATCGTAAGGTGGTGAATGAAAGTTTTCTAGCAATGATGGAATCCAGGAAGTCCACATTCAAAGGGGTGCCCTCGAAATCATGGGACATGCTTGTTTCGTTCCTCACTCAGGTAAGCACATATGTCTTAACTGTTGTGTGAATAATTTTGTTTTGGCAACTTGTTCTGGCTTGTCGAGGGGATTGATTTCCTGTTGGATCTGGATTGGGCTTGTGACACTGTCTCCTGTTTTTGGCTGTAGGTCACAAAAAAGCCGGATTGGGTGAATGGAGTTCAGCAGGCATACGCGACTGACCTTGTGGTGCTGGACATTCCTAACGGTTTCCTTGTCCCTGATGTGTTGCCTTCCAATTCAACCCCCACTTGGAACAAATCGGATTCTCGTTACTGGCAGTGGGCTTTCTCATTCACCAACAAATTCCTTTCTGACTCCGGGACTCTTCTTCTCATGTAGTCAAAGGACATGTCGGCACGGAGAACTCTTTTCAGCTACATGAAAGATTCCGGGTTTCGTGTCATCAAAACTTGGACATGCATCAACACTCTGCCTCTTACGAAGGGCGAGTTCCCGGGGCAGAAAGTGAGTTGGTTCCTTTGAATTAAAGTTTCGTGGTTCTTCAGTAAATGTCAATAGTTGGTTCGTGTCTTTTGCCTCATGCTCTCTTCGTGATTATTGACAGACTCGGGTGTTCGAAGCTTTGTGCCTGGTGAGGGTGCATAAGGACACTCTTCCTCCTGGTATTGCTGAGTTCCAGTTGAGGGACCTTGCAGCTCACATTGACCCCACTTGCGAGCCTGTGGAGGATGATGTAATCTTCAATTACGTGGACTCGGGTCGAACTACAAAAAGGTCAACTGGTGTCCCTTGGAGAGGTGCACGGGAGAAATCCCCAGCTTTCATGCAGACTTTGGTGGAGACATGCAGCCGTCACGGTGGACGAGTGGTTGACTTGTCTATGGGAACAGGTGGGGCCCTGAACACTATGTTTGAAATGTGGGCAGTGAGCTTAGGGAAGCCCTGTTTTGATTTCTCGTTCATCTTCGATTTGCAGGAGCATCTTTTCATGCATGCAAAAGCGCCGGAAGGCACTTCTTTGACATGGAGGCTGATACGGAGCTCTTCTCAAGCGAGCTTCATCAGCTTGAGTCGGGCACTACTTCTGCCCCATCCACAGAGGGACTTCTTGAGGAGCCCGAAGCGCCTGACGAGGATCTCGACGTGGACTCCGATTTTGAGTGTGAGTAAGTTCGGCTCTAGTCGTGCAAAATATGTTGCATTTCCTTGTGTCATTCCCGTTCGACAAATGGTTGCTTACATTGTCTATTTCTGGATGATAACATCTACCACCATTCCTCTTCTTGCTTTCCAGAGTTCGGCACCAGTCATCGAATACGCAGACACCTTTCGGTTTCCAATGATACTACATGTCCCCGAGTCCCCCTAGAGCTTACCGCTTGCCGGTTTACGCGGAAGCTTGCGCACAAGTGTTGTCCCAACAAACAATGTATTCGCCTTTCCATGGGGGTCGTAGAAAAAAAAAACGTCGCGGATGGGCTGCTGTGTTCATAGATGATATTGTTGCAGACTCTGGAAGTAGTTCCTCTGAAACCTCCAATAGTTCTTAAGGTTCAAGTACCGAGACTTAATAAAATGTGTTTTGATTTTGCTTCCATCCCCAAACTATTTTTCAAGTTCTTCGCGCGTTCCCGTAAGTACAATTAGGGATTGCCTGGGGTAGGTCTTGAGATTCCGGCATTGAAAAATGTTTGTGGGTTGGAATGAATGAACTACTTTGCAAAAGAAGGGGTTTGCTGTTAATATTAAATTCTCTAGCGAGCGATCTCCTCATTAAAAAATCATGTCCTCAATCCTAAACCATCCACAAACCTACCATTGTTCTCGGTCGGAAAGAATATTCATGTGGGGGCGATGAAGAGGGATCAAAAAATAAGGACACAGGCGACATTCGATCCGTGGTAATAGGGGGGGGGGGGGAGCACGGAATTAGGGCCTGCACACGTGGATGATTGCTGACGTGGCGTGAGCCTAGCCAGGCTCAGTGGCTCACGCAACCAGGCTCACGCGCAAGCATCCCCAGTGTTGCTGGATGCAGCTGCAGTGGGGTCACGGGCTTATTGTCCACAGCTATGGTGGACTAACTTGATGCCACCCGCACTGCTCAAGCATGCATTTGATGGGGTGCAACAGCCAACACACCTCACAGTGGATAGCATTTTGGACACAGGGAGGCAGTCTCAGCGTTCTCGTCAGACGCCGCAATTATTGGTTTGCGCAACGCACCTGCACAGGTCTGTAGTCTTGTGACTGCATACCGTTGGCAGTTATTGTGCAAAGGCCAGGGGCCGCATTCCGGAGACAAGGTTCATTAACACTCTGACAGTGGATTTTTGGGAGAGTGGGCTCCCCGGATTTGTTAATAGGCTTCGTCGCTCGGAAAGATCGGCCCTGCATTCCTTTCCCTCGCTGCATCCCCCCTTCTCCCAGGGCGCTTGCCCGAACGCCGTCCTGGCAGTCTTGTGTGCACATCTCCCATGGCAGAAAACTCGAGCGCTATAGTGTACTGCCCTCCACACGAGCATAGAGCTACATTTCCATGCAGAGGGGAGATCTGTCGGGTGATGGAGAAATATCTATGCGTTCGATACCACCTGAAACCAGGGTCAGTATTCCTGGAGGAGGAAATGAAGGATTCAAATGGAGTTGTAGTCGAAAGTATTGTTGTGCTCCATGATGATTTTGGCGATGGCAGGGAATGGCGAGTTCCACCATCGGACAACATCATATACAAGATTGTTGGGGACTTCATTTGCCCGCCAAATGCGCCTTGTATCCTGCCGCCTTCCACGAAACAATCCGCAAAGTAGATGGAACATGGTAGATTGCAGAAGCAATCTGATACTTAATCATAGACAGTAAGGTAACTTGCTAACATGAATGCGGGAAGGAATACAAATAGGAAAGCACCCCCATGATACACTAGTTGTAGGTCATGACTGATTGTTCCGAGCGCGAGGAGTACTTAGAGATATCCAACTCTTCTATCTTGGAGTTTCCACCTCGGATAGCGAAGGGATGGGTGAGTAAAAGCCACTCGACATTTGGCGACCATACTGGGGAACTGAGTCAAGAACAACTAGATGTGACAGGCATCTGGTGGGATCATGGTGGATGGAGAATCAAGGAATTTGATGTGAATCAAATTTCCTGTGAAATTGAGAAAGAAAGATTGTCCAAACAATTCTTTCAGAGGTTCTTGGAATTGCCAGACGGTTGCAATGAAAACATTCTTAAGATAGTGCATGATGTTGATCCAGAGTGGGGTCTAGAGAAAGGAGTGATAAAGATTTATCAAGTGGCTTGTAGAGGGAGGGCAAGTTGGTTACCAACACTGGTTTATGTGATAGCATTGCTATCCATTAAACGAGTGGAGTTTGAAAGCTGGGAGGAACGGAAGGTGAATGTTTACACTCACATGCATGAAGAATTTACACTGGTAAAGAACTGGGTACCCAAGGATATCCTGTGGATCAAGCTTACACCAAGAACGGCCTTTCAAACTTGTCTTCCATATGGTAACGGAGCCTTCTAGTATAGCCAAGGGTGCATTAAAGCTTGAAGGAAATCCAGGCATATATGAGAGATACTACAGGAGAGAGTTTTGGTTATTGCCTCATTAAAGATATGAAAGACATGGGACATGAGTGATGAAAGGGAAGCTAGACTTCACAGATATTCAGCAAAAAAAGAAAGTTATTTGAAAGCTAATTATCCATATCTCTGGGAGAGAGGAATAGACATAGGGGAATCATCTGGACCTCTCACACCATTAAGGCCATAGAGTACATCACCCATACCGGAAGAACCAGATTTGGATGCCACTCCTTCTTATTCTTTACAACAAAAATTAAGGGATTTGGTATAGGAAGAAGATCAGCCACGAGGGGATTAAAGATCTGAGGTACATCCTTGGGTTAAAGATTTGACAGAAATCTTTGATCAGAGTTGGCATGGAACACCAAGAGCAGGAACTCCAGTTTCTGAAACACAAGCCAAAGAAGGAGAGGAAGATGTGGCAGAGCCAACGGAGAGTTCAGACTCTCCAACACCACTTCAGTTGAGTTATATGAATGAGGAAGAAGAAATCCAAGAGAAGAACTTGGAAGATGAAAACAGAGAGAAGAACTTGGAAGATGAAGAGTATGAAGAAGTAGACCCAACAGTTGAGGTTGAGACTACAACCAGGACTCCCAACCTGTTACTATTGTAACCAGGCAGGACATCGCAAAGCAGCCTGTCCATTCTGGATCAGACACCAGAATGAGATGAGAGTCCATGTGAATGAAGGCCCAGTAGTGGCAGCTCACATGGTTATGCCATGTTTTGTACCAGAAGTAAGTACAATGATAGTTACCAGAAGCAAAGCTAAACTATTACCTCTAGTGGATGAGGAAGAAGAAGATGTTAATGAAGATGGCAGTGATGTGCCTGAAGATGATGAGGCATGGAGAGATAAGAAGGAACTACACAAGGAAGTGGCTGATACCATAAGGGAAATGCAGAAGGATACTGATATCCCTATGGCAGATTCTTCTGACTCTAAAAGAGAAGATGAAGAAGGTGAAGATGAAGTGAAACAAGAGGCTTCACAGGTGCAGGACAATGAAGGGGCTTTGGCTGAAGTAATATGCCAGTCCAAAGCTGAGATTACAATTGGGCGGCTATTGGCTGTGGCACCCCATTGTAGACATAGGCTGTATCAAGCAATCAATCAGATTGCTCATGTGACAGAGAATACAGACCTGAACAACAAGGTGACAAGTTATAATGTGAAACCTGAAGGGCTAGAAACTGTCATGGACTTTGATGATTCCATGCCAGTAATCCAATTAAGAATTGGAAGCACAGACCTGACTGATGTACTGATAGATGGAGGCTCGGGAGTGAATATCATGACAGACCAATTAAGGCAGAAGCTTGGTCTGAGTAACATGGAACCAGCCCCATTCACAGTAACAATGGCAGATCAAAGGAGTGTACAGCCATTGGGCTTGATAAGAGGAGTAAAGACACAGATTCAGAAGATTTACCATAATTGTGGACACGTCATTGCACGCAGCAAACCCAGTTGTGGACATCTGAAATATGCGCCCCATCCCGGAGATCACAGTGACTGTGTTGAAAATGGATGATGTCATGGAAGCTTACTCTTTATTGCTGGGTCGACCATGGCTGAAACAGGCCAGGGTATTCCATGACTAGAATTCCCAGTTACTGACTGTGCATGATGGGAAGCACAAGATACAGATCACCAGTAAGAAATCTAGTAGGCTACCTGCTACCAGAAGACCTCGAGGAGTCAAAGAGTATGATTGGAGGGGAGGACTTGATGAAGAGCATGAGGCTACTCTGTTTGCTGCACACCCAGAGTGGGAGCAGGTTGCAGAAATGCAACTGGGAGGACTAAGTTGTTTCAAGGGTATATGTTGTGGTGCAGTAACAACAACACCAATTGAGGGGGAAACAAGCAATTACCCACCACATTTCTATGAAGAAAAAGAGGGAGAAATAGAAATCCTAGAGGAACCAGCCACTGTGAGTTTACAGGATGAAGTAGTGGTTGGATGGACAATCACAGCTGAAGAGCAGGTGAGAGAAATGAATGTGGGAACTAAGAAGAAACCAAGAATGGTGAAAGTTGGGGCTGACTTGGAGCCTGAATTCTTTGAGGAGACTAAGAGCTTATTTATCAAATACAAAGATGTATTTGCCTGGAGCTATGAAGACCTGAAGGGGATACCCCCTGAAATATGCCAGCACAAGATTGAGTTGGAACCAAGTTCTGTACCAATCAAACAGGCAAGATACAGGATGAATCCCAACTATGCACAGAAGGTTGGAGAGGAGATAAAGAAGCTGGCTGAGGCTAAGTTAATATACCTGATATAGTATACAACTTGGCTATCACCCATCGTGATAGTTCCCAAGAAGAATGGCAAACTGAGAGTTTGTGTGAACTATAAGAAGTTGAATGATTGTACAAAGAAAGATCCATTTCCTTTGCCATTCACAGAAGCTGTACTGGACACTGTGGCAGGCCATGAGATGTACTCATTCATGGATGGCTTCAGTGGGTACCAAGTACAAGTAGCTGAAGAGGATCAGGGAAAGACAGCTTTCATTACTGACTGGGGTGCTTATGCATACAAAGTCATGCCTTTTTGGACTTTGTAATGCACTAGCAACTTTCCATAGAGTGATAAGTGAATCTTTCCATGAGTACTTGGATGATTTCATGCAAGTGTTTTTAAATGATTTCAGTGTGTATAGCTCTAAGAATGAGCACTTGCAGAAGTTGGAGTTCTGTTTGGTCAGATGCAGGATGAGAGGTCTTGGGCTGAATCTAGAAAAATGTACTTTCTGTGTGAACTCAGGAGTTCTTTTGGGACACATTGTGTGTAAAAAAAGACTGCTTGTAGATCCTAGAAAGACAGAGGCTATTAAAGCCTCACCACCACCAAGTAATGTTAAGGCTCTAAGGAGGTTCCTTGGACAAACCAGTTATTACAGAAGGTTTGTCAGACGATATGCACAGAAGGTAGCACCATTGAGCAAACTCTTGAAGAAGGATGCAGTGTTTGGATGGACAGCTGAATGTCAACAGGCCTTTGAGGAACTTACATTGTCAGTAACAACTACACCTGTGCTGATTAACCCTCATTGGCATATGGTATTTCATGTACACTGTGATGCCTCAGGAGAAGCACTGGGGGCTGTGTTAGCCCAAAATGTTACAGGAAACATAGATTCACTTGTGTATTATGCTGGCAGACTGTTGAACAGTGCTGAAAGGAACTATAGCACCACCGAAAGAGAAGCTTTGACAATGGAATATTCAGTCAAGAAGTTTAGGCATTATTTGCTGTGAAGGAAGTTTATGTTCTATGTGGATCATCAAGCTCTGATTTATTTGGTGAACAAGCCTTTGATAAGTGGAAGGATAGCAAGATGGCTGATTATACTGCATGAGTTTGAATTCGAAGTTGTTTACAAACCTGGACGTTTGCATCTTGTGGCAGATCATTTGTCACGCCTTTCAACAGGAGAGCCCACCACAGGAGTAGACGATCAACTGCCTGATGCAGGTTTATTTGCAGTAGAAGTATAGGGAGCAGATGACTGGATGGATTGGCAGTGGCCAATCAGATATTATTTGACTCATGGACAGTGCCCACCCAGTTATGGGAAGGAGCAGAGGAAAAAAATAGCTATCAAGGCATTACCATACACTATGATAGGAGGAAGTTTGTATAAGTTAGGACCTGATGGAGTTCTTAAACGATGCTTGTACCACCATGAGGTAAATAAAGTTTTGGAAGAAGTTCATAAGGGAGTGGTTGGAGGCCATTTTGGAGAAGAGACTACCAGTAGGAAAATATTACTTGCAGGTTACTGGTGTTAGAGGGCTGCTTGGGACTTAGACGCTTTTACGGGTTCTGTGGGGTACCCTTAATTTTTGCGCAGACTAAGACCAACATGAGCCTTAGGGGTGACAGCAGCGCACTTTAGGGGGGGGTTACACAGCCCGACACAGCCCGTCACAGCCAGACACAGCCCGACACAGTCTGTCACAGCCAATCACAGCTGATGCAGCCCGACACAGCCAGACACAGCCCGCCACAGCTTCGCACAGCCAGTCACAGCCAACACAGCCCGACACAGCCTGCCACAGCTGACACAGCCAGTCACAGCTCGGCACAGCTTGACACAGCCTGTCACAGTACATGGGGAACAGTTATCAATGGCAGGGAACGACTGTGAGGGAACGACATCTACAGAAGGAACGTGATACTTCGGGGATAACGGTTAATTAGTTAGGTGGTTAGAACAGCTTGGGGGGCAGATAAGGAGAGCGGCAACGAAAAGAAGGACACTTCACGGGGGAGCGCTTGAGGGTCATGGAGGAGAGGCGATCAGACGGAGAGCAAGAACGAGAGCACGGAGTAGGAGGAGAGATGAACAATAGATGCTTTAATTCATGCAGAGCTGTAGTGATACTGTAGGGTGGATTAGAGTCACTTGACATTGGCCTAGTACCTGATAAATTGTAATCTGATACTTATTCGATACAAGCACACTGTGTAGAGAGACATGAATGAAGCTGTGAAATGAATGCATGATTAACTGGAACTAAGAAGATACTGAAGCAAACTGATGCTTCAGTATCAGATAAGGTAAATTGTTAACATGAAGGCAAGAAGGAATACAAAGGGGAAGCACAACCATGATTCACTAGCTGCAGGTCATGACTGATTGTACTGAGCGGGCTGAGTGCTTAGAGATATCCAACTCTTCTATCTTGGAGTTTCCACCTCGGATAGCGAAGGGATGGGTGAGTAAAAGCCGCTCGACAACTGGTGGCCTACCTTGTTTAGAGATGTACACAAGTATTGTAAGAGCTGCGATGAGTGCCAGAGGCTAGGACCCTTGCAAAGATCTGGGAAGATGGCTTTGCATCCTATATGATGCGCAAGAATGCAAAGTAATGGGGGTGTTTGAGGCAGCCACAACTGCAGTTGAGGAGCAAGGCTCTTCACAAGGTGAAGGAGGATTAGAGAGGCAGCACCAGTCCAAGAGACAGAAGAGGGACGCAACTGTAATGGCGGATCCACTTGTCACAAGGAACCCTCGCGACGATGTTTCCATAGCTCCTGCACAGGATGGGGTGCAGCAGCACAATGGGCTGCTATTGCTGGAAGCCCGAAGGGAGGAAGAAATCACTTCAGTACCACGGCCAGCACAGCAAGCTGACTAGGTTGCCCCAATGGTAACACCGGAGCCTCTTACTGTGGAGAGGGAGGGATTGGACATCCCCACTATAGAGCAAGTAGTGGCAGAAATTGAGAAGGGCAATCTTCTCTATGAAAACTCTGGTATGGTCGGAGACCCCATGGTACCAAAGATGCAGAGTCTGCCCAAGGAAATCCCTGCTGCCAAAAACTGTGACAGAGGTTGAGGGGGTAAAGGACAAGGGTACTGTCGCGCGGCTTTTACTCACCCATCCCTTCGCTATCCGAGGCGGAAACTCCAAGATAGAAGAGTTGGAAATCTCTAAGTACTCAGCCCGCGCAGAACAATCAGTCATGACCTACAGCTAGTGTATCATGGGGGTGTTTCCTATTTGTTTCCTTTTCCGCATTCATCTTAGCTACCTTACCATTGATAATTAAGTATCAGTTTGCTTCATCAATTTATCGGTTTCCTTCACTCCTCCATTCAATCCACAGCTTCACTCAGATCTCTCTACATAGTGTGATTGTATCGTATAAGTATCAGATTATGATTTATCAGGTATCAGGCCGAAGCCATTGTGTCTCTATTCTCCTCTACAATATCCCTACAGCTTTGCATATAACAAGCATCTACTAATCCTCTTTCCTCCTTCATCGTGCTCACCGACTTCCGCTCCCGCCTGACTCCGAAGTCCTCCCCGAATAATGATAATAATGATCCCTTCATCATTCCCCGTTCTTCCCTTTATCCTCCTATCCGCGGTTCTAACCGTTTCCCTCTCTAACCGTCGTATGTGAACTAACATGTTCCCTTCACTGGTGTTGTTCCCCACAGTCGTTCCCTGTCCTACTCTTCGTTCCCTATTATCGTGACAGCTGTGTCAAGCGGTGACTGGCTGTGTTTGGCTGTGTCGGGCTGTGACTGGCTGTGTGGCTGTGCCGGGCTGTGACTGGCTGTGTGGGCTGTGTCTGCTGTGACGACTGTGACGGGCTGTGTGGGCTGTGTGGGCTGTGACGACTGTGACGGCTGTGTGGGCTGTGACGACTGTGACGGGCTGTGTTGGCTGTGTGGGCTGTGACGACTGTGACGGGCTGTGTTGGCTGTGTGGGCTGTGACTGCTGTGTGGGCTGTGTGGGCTGTGACGACTGTGACGGGCTGTGTTGGCTGTGTGGGCTGTGACGGCTGTGTGGGCTGTGACTGCTGTGTCGGCTGTGTGGGCTATGTAACCCCCTCTACAGTGCGCTGCTGTCACCCCTAAGGTTCCTGTTTGTCTCAGTCTGTGCAAAAATTAAGGGTACCCTACAGATCCCGTATAAGTGTCTAAGTCCCCTACAGTCCTCTAACATTACCCCTTCCCCCCTCAAAAAGCCGTGTCCTCACGGTTTACTGTTTCCGAGTAGCAAACCTTTGTGAGTGAGCACCTTGTTGACGTTGAGAGTTTCGTGGTGGGCTGTGTGTACGAGCCCGAAGTCTGTCTCTGGTTGATGGAGATGGTTGATCACTACGTGGATAAGTGAGGCCTTCTGGAGGCTGATATCGAGGTAATATTTCCGGCATAGGAGATCCCCTTTGTTTCTTCTCTTCCATCTGAATTGCATAGTCTTCTCCCATGTCAAAAGAATTCTGTGAAGAAACAGTTGTATCAGAATCCTCATCGCCTCTCAGGTGTTTTAATTTTCGAACTTTTTGTGGAATCATCTTGGGCATACAATGCTGTCCTACCATGTCTGGAAGTTTGCATTTTACGACCTGGTGTAACCGTTGAACAGCAAAATTGGTGTAGACACTGAGCTCCTTGTCTGTCCAAATGAGTGGGGTACCAATTACTGGTGCAGCGTGCAAGTATTTCCATGCGATATGTCCCTTATAGAAAATGTCATCAAGTCCGAATTTCTGTGTTGACAAATTGTTGCAGGCTGCTTGAAACCATGAACGAATTTGAGAATCCTTCTGTATCATAACTTTTGGGTCATATAGGTACATATGAGGTGGCACCGAAGGTAATACCCAATGATCTCCACTGGAGTAACTTTGAAAGCGTGCTTGCATCTTTTGTTGCTCAATGTGGTAACGTATCAGAAAACAAGCAGCGTAGTATAGCCCGCACCCCATGACAATACTTGCTATTTCCTTGGTCTTGGTATAAATGAGTCCATGTACAACCTAGAAAGCAACCAATTCCCTCAACATGGTACCTGCCTCGTGCCAGTATTGTGCAAAGTGATGATCTTCAATATGTCGATTGTTTGGAAGAACTTTAGTCCTGGTTGCCACTGGCAGCCAAATACGCATGATTTGGTAGTAATGTGCGAATGACTGCGGAGGACTAAATTCTTTCCAAGCCAAATCCAACATGATGGGAATTTGGTTGAAGGGCATAATCATAGCCCTACTGTACTACTCCCTGGCAGCTGGAGTAGTTTAGGTGGGTTAAAAGCTGCATTGCCCCATACCTCCGGCTGTGGTGGCTGTGGTGTGGTTGTAGTAAACAAGGTTCAGCTACTGGTACACTGACCTGTTGTGGTGGTGGTGGTACTGGATCCTTGTACCATTGGCATCTCCTGCACCTCCTGTGAAGACTGAAAAGCCAGAAGTTCTGGATTGCAAATAAGAAGCCATTAGCTGTTCCTGAGGATATAGACTCTTTGGTCGATGTTTGAAGTGAAGGTCTTCCACTTGAGTCTGGAGTCCGTCTACCATCCTTTTAACTCTGCATCCTACTATAGACATTGTCTATAGGAGGTTTACTATTTCATGAGCAGAAACCATGAGCCATGAGCCATGAGCCGCATGAGCCGCATGAGCGGTGAGCCGAAGTCTAAGATACGCGGATTTCATGAGCGGACTCCTCCACAATTTGGAAATGCGGCAGATTAAACAAGTATTAAAATAAAGTTTTTTTATTGACCTTGCCGTTTTTGGACGTTCCAGATCATGTAATGCGGCGAAGATATGTCGTCAGTAACAAGTCCGCTCATGGTTTTATGATCCGCTCATGGAAATAAGTGACCGTGCAACGGGAAATCCAGTATACCACTGCAAAAGGACGTCGCATACTGGCCTGTATAGAGTATTCCGCGGTTTTACATGCCTTAACATTGGAATGAAGCTGACCCTTTTGCCGCGATTGAACCAAGGAGTCTGCACCAATACAGTCTGCAGTACTTCACAATTCTGTCTTCTTCGGGTATTCGGCGGGAAAGGTTGCAACTGAACTGGGAAATAGGGGCCGCATTAGGGTTCGCACGTGCGAAATTTCGGAGCGGTTTGGTGTTGGCGAAGGCCGCCTCTGGGGGTACCTACGACGATACTGGGAATTCGGCGCCGCATTTCCTTGTCGGAGGTCGAATGAGGAGAGCAAGTTTTCGGAAAAGCAGAAAACATGAACCCTCCAACATACAAAAATACATGCACGTGGAAACAAGTGAACGATATAGTAATATCTTAGTTCGATCAAAACAGGTTACTGGTAGGCAGAAATATGTCGGACCTTTGGGTGGCCAGAGTCTGAGGTACTGGCAGCAGTACAGTTCTACTATCCGATGGGGCGTACCCATTGTATGTTGGACCGCAAGGCCAAGCTCACTGGTCCCCTGGATCCATATTCAGAAGAGTGTGAACCTCCTGGGGGCTCAACCCTGGTGCATGTATGAAGTGATGAGTGGTGAATTACAACGGAGTCTCTTTAGGTACACGTAGTACAAATGCTGCAAGGGCAGTTGATGCCCCCTTGTTCGCCATGATCTGGAAAGTCGGTGCAATTGCAGGTGGTTAATTCTGAAATGGTGATGGTGTACACCTCATTGCGAACAGCTGAGCCCGCCGTGGCCATCTGATACACACGCGAATCATGGTGGGGGCACTTCTGGCGAGCTCTGGATTGTACAGTGCATCCGAAGTGCATTCCCCATCCTTGTCCTCGTTCACTTTTGCGGGAGGTCGCCGCCTCTTCGGTTTCCCCAACGGTGTGTAGGATGCTTAGAGCTGTCGTGTCCCATTGTTTTGCTCTCCAGGGGTCGGTGGGGGAGGCTGTGGAGCGGAAATGGTTGTCGGGGCACGTCAGTGCGTGGCACCATCCGAAATCCTGCGGCGGTAAGGGCGTCGGCCTCAACCTGACTCAGATCGCTGCCTGGTTCCACCGGCCACACCGGGGGAGCCTCTGGCATTGTCTGTATGCCGTCTTGGGCTTTCCATACACGAAGTCATAATGTCGTGCCTGCAGAACCAGAACTGGGTGGTGGTTGTCGCCTCCGCAAACTTTGCATGGACAAATCTTCCTGTAAAAGTAGGAGCAGGGACAGCCCAATCTGGATCCTCCTTATCATCTCTAAACAACGTTGCCGTGTATCCACACGAATTGCGGAACACCTTCCTCGAACGACGGCTTTGTGCGAGCAATTCTCCACTGTGAGCAGACACAGTCGTCTCCACAATGGCTTGGCCATACTGCATAACAGGGGCGGAATGTGGGGCAATGGAGCGGTGGGAATTTGTTGCACAAAATCCCCGGTTGAAGGCGACGGCGATCTGGAATTTCTTGGGCTTCCACTGCTGGAAGACACATTGTGCGGCAACATGACGGGACCTCGAGGTGCTGTCCGAATGTTCCTGTCGGATCTCCAGGAATTCCTCTTCGCACCCGGGTTTTCCTCATCAATCCTCCGCCTGACAGGGTCCACACGGGCAGAGTCCGGACGTCCCCCTCTAGGTGTTCACCTCTGCGTTTGCAGAGGCGTCCCTTTGATCTTCTCTCGCAATGCTGTCGACCATTTCACTGGATTCTTGGACCTCGAAGCTGTTCGTACCAACAATTCCTCCTTGTCCGGCCCAAAGCCCCATTGTTTGCCGCTCAGGACTTGTAGTACGTGGCTTGCTGCATGATTGCTCTGTCGATGTCCTCCGTTGTGGCCGTCACTACGTCCACCAGATGTGCGGCAGAAGACGCTCGCCAGGAGGAGTGGACCGATTCTGCCATATTCGTGTTCGGCATGTCCGTGTCGGAATCCAAGCACCGCTCCTAGAAGGACACAAACAACGGTGAGGGACCAATCGAAATGTTCCGTAAAAGAAAGACAAATGAACGAAATTGACAGCAGCCTACCTCCCGCATGTACTGTCCGAACTGTCGATACCGAAAATGCCACCACCCCAACCAGCTGTGCAATGCTCCCAGATTGTTGTCTCCACTGCACCTGATGGTTCCACCAAGCCTCGATGATACGCACAACTTAACCTCCGCGTCATCAAAGGGGGTGCATCCTCCACGCCGTACAAAGGACACGGTGTTCAGCCTGGAAGGAGCTAGCAACAAATTTGGTAGTGTGTGGGATAGACTCTGCATCCAATGGAATCCACAGGCTCTATCTTTCCCTCCATTGGACACATTGGGGTCCTCACCGTACACAAGCCGCACCGCTGCCAGTTGGCCTGAGCGTTGTCTGCCATGATCCCTGAAATTGGGCTCTGGCAATCCCGCACTTGCCATCTGCTGGTTTATGCCCTCCCAACGAGATCTCGGACTGTGTGTCTC